>JXCR01141585.1:0-54618 GCA_002079205.1 Phalaenopsis hybrid cultivar
TTTGGGTGCTGAAGTGTAGATGTTAGCCCTCAGGCGAGGGGAACGTTGGAGCTCCAAAGTGAAAGCCGGTTTCCTCACAGCCTAGCCGCATATTCAGTAAACAAACATAAGGTTAGTCAATGTTCTTTATGCCTGGAACAAAGGGTAAAGAATAGGTATGCTCTTATTTGGCACGATACAATTTGAACTGATTCACTTTATCCATTCACTATAATTTCTTGACAAGGAGAAAGATGCTTTCTTATATATTGGATATCACATTAAAAACTAGATTAGTATAATTAGTTATTTAAGAGTTATTAAAATTACATATTTATTTCAATTGCTTATTTGTGACAGATAAGTAATTTGAATTATATTGTTGTGGTTAAGTATTGCTTTTCTAAAATCTTATTTCGTAGTTCTAATATTACTCCTGTGGGATCGATATCTAAGAATCCATTATAGTCCTATATTACTTAAGCTATACATATACTTGCATTTATAAGTGTGCTTTACCATTATTGAATATTTTATATATACATCTTTATCAAATTTATAACCGTTGTTAAGTTTTTGGTGTGGTTGCCGAGGAATTAAATCTTTTAGCAGCAGTATTAATTACTTCTATTTTTAAGCATATATAATGTTGCTATCATAAGACACCCCATCTCAAGTCATCAACGTCGAGAAACAAAGTGTGGGTACCCAAAGTTGCCATACCAATACGATCTAGTGAGCCCATTGGGAAGAATGCCAGAATGAAGCAAAAGTCTGAAATATTCAATATCGTTGAAACTATTTCTCCAAATTTTAATGAACAAGTGAAGGATGTTCAGGAAAGTCCTCCATACCTCAACTGGATTCAAGTCGCAATAATTGAAGGAAAATTTGAAAAACTTAGAGCTCAGATTTCTAAGTTAGTCAGAGAACATGGTGCAACCGTTAATGATGATGCTGTGGAAAAGGCAATCATTCCAATAAATCTATATGTAGAAAAAGATGAATTGAACACAGTTTGGAGCAAGTCATCCAAGAAGATACTCGATCAAATTTAGACCACTTCAGCTCAGGCAACAGTTCAGAGTCTATAACGTGTTCAGCCAAAGTTGGAGATTTTGCTGGAGAGGTCACAACAACTCAAAGAGAAAGAGAAGAGCGAGGTTTTGAAGACTGGTAGCATGGGGGGGTATGATAGGGGCTGCCTCTATTAGATTAGTTATCTCAGATTTGAGGAAGAAAATCCTTAAACCTCTGCCCATGTATGATTATCATTTTGCCCCACTAGGGTATTATGAATATAGTGATTATGATTTGGCTACATTTTGACTATTTCAAATGATAATGTATCTGATTTTTTTCATTCTAACTCCAATCTTGAATCATAAAATGATCCTCAAATCGTATCTGAGTCTGATGAGGCTGTTAATGAGAATGAAGAAGACGTTGATAATACTGATTACGATAGCACCGGGAGCCAGAAGCCAGTCCTCAAGTGCCACAATGCACCACTTGACATCAGTTTTGATCACTCTAATGAGGAAGAGACATCAGAAATTTTGCCTACAGCGTCTCAGGAAAAGGAAATTACAGAAGTAAATCCAAGGAGCGGGAAAGTATTACCCTCGCGGTTAGCTCCAGTAGATAAAGGAAAACAAATAGTCACTCGAGAAGGCTACCTCCACCTTTGCCAGTGGAAGAGCCACATAGCCAAGTGAAAATTAAAGGCTTATACAAAGTTGATTACAATGTGCTAGCTCATCTTAGGAGGTTGCCAACCAAACTAAGCATCTACAATGCTCATATTCTGCAAAGGAGATGAGAGAGTCTCTGGTTACACCCCTGCTCCACCTAGAGATTTGTTTAGTGCAATTAGCTAGAACATCCTCAAATGAAGTTTTTTTGTTAGAAGAATAGCTAGGATAACATTCAAAGATGAAGAATTTTTGCTTGGTTCCACCGACCATAACCAATCGCTCTACATCTCCGTTAATATCGGCAGATTTGTATTGTCAAGAGTCTTGGTTGACCCGACAGCATCACTAAACTTAATGAGTCTACAAACATTAGCATATTTGGATATTGAAGCTCAAGAGTTTATAACAGATAAAATGATGGTAAGAGGGTTCAGTCAAAGGGGGAAAGAGCCCTTAGATCGATTACATTGTTAAGGAAAGTTGGAGAACTAGTAATAATCGTAAAATTTCTTATCATCGACGCAGAAACCTCTTTCAATGCTTTACTTGGACGACCATAGATTCATGAGCATAATATGTTTCCATCATTCTTACATCAATGCGTCAAATATTTCAAAGAAGGACAAGAACATGGTATTAAAGGTGATTTACAACCATTCTCAGTTCATGAAGTAGACATTCATGAATATGCAGCCTACTACGCACCTCCAAATAAAACAGCCTTTTCTCATGAAGTTATGACGAATGAAGTGGAAGATTTAGAAGAATCATAAATAAGAAGCCATTCAACTCAACTTCAACCATCTACTATCGTCTCTTCACAATGAGGTGGTATAGGTTCTTTTAGCCCATACCTCAAGATCAAGGCTGGGGACGCGGACGAGGAAGAACCAATGCGATTGTTGAATGGACTAGGTTGACGATTAACATCAACATGTAAGAAAGCTCTGATGAAGAAAGTTTTGAGGAAGAAATGATGATGATAAAATAGAAGAAACCTCAATATGAGATCTCCTTGGAGGATGTAAAGAAAGATGAATATTAATCGATGTACGACTGAATGAACCACTATGTGAAAGTTATGACCTTTTCTCCAATCTATCTCCAAAAGGTTGAGAGTTTAGAGGTCAAGGAAGGTTGTAGTGTTGTTTATAAGCCGATCAATTTTTGTCGTGCTTCCCCTTCTACTATTCTTGAAAATCATGTAAATTTAGAAGAGGATTCTAATGAGATAATGGAATTACCTTTTTGTTACTTTTATCCTTTTGTATAAAATTTAATTCAACAGGAATATGTGCCAAAGCAAATGCCAAAAGATAAGTTACAACTTTTTGAAAAATTGTGGCGTGTTGAAAGTTGACCTCCTAACTCAAAAGGTCTCGGATTTGGTATTGTAGGACCAGTCAATGATTCAAAATTCTGCATGGTTGTTTCTAGCAGATTGGAGAAGGGTTGCCTCAATGTAGAGAATGACTCTCAAGATCAATTAATAGATGATGTTCCGCAAAAATATGAAGAAGAAATTAAGTCAATGGTTGATGAGTTGAAAGAAATCAACCTTCGAACTGAGGAGCAGCCTCTGCCAACCTTCATAAGTTTTTTACTCGGTGAGGAAGAATACATAGAGTTGATAAGATTATTATCAAAATTTAAAGATTGTTGTGCCTGGAGTTATGAGGAAATGCTAGGAATGTCAGCAAAAGTTGCAGTACATAAGCTTGGGGTGGAAAAAGATATGACCCCAATAAAACAAGCTTTCAGAAGAATGCGCCTCGAAATAGAGAAACAAGTCCTTGCCAAAGTAAAGAAATTAATAGAAGCTAACTTTGTGCGGAAAGAGCAATACACCACATGGTTTGCCATATTGTACCAGTTAAGAAGAAAAATGGACAAATTCGTGTATGTATCGATTTTAGAGATCTAAATAAGGCATGTCCAAAAGATGAATTTCTGCTACCAATACTAGAATTAATGATGGATATCGCTTTGACACATGAAAATTTCTCCTTTATGGATGAATCTTCAGGATACAACAAAATGTAGAAGGCTCCAGAAGATGTAGCACTTACAACTTTCAGGGCACTGACTGGGATCTTCTGCTACACATTAATGTCATTCAGGTTGAAGAATGTTGGACCAACATATCAACACGCATTGACGAAAATATTTGACAACCTCATTCACAACCAAGAGGAGAACTATGTGTATTATTTGGTCATCAAAATTATAAGAAAATAGATCATTTTTACGATTTGAGGATCATGTTTGAACAATTATGACAATATAATCTTAAGATAAATCCCTTAAAGTGCACCTTCAGTGTTACCTCTAGGAAATTTCTAAAATACTTTGTTCATCATTAGGTAATTGAGATCGACCCGGATAAAATTAAAGCTATCTTGGAAATGCCTCCTCCTAAAACCTTGAAACAACTACTTTCCTTCTAAGGAAAGTTTGCCTATCTGAGATGCTTTATTTCTAATCTCTAAGGTAGGTGTCAGCCCTTCTCATAACGAATTAAAAACGACGCCAAATTTTTTTTGGAAGAGAAATGCCAATGGGTCTTCGAGGACATTAAGTGATACTTAATGACTCCTTCTATTTTGGCAGCCCCTATCCCAGGAAAACTGTTGATACCTTATATTGCGACTTTAGACGACTCGCTTGAAGCTCTATTAAGCCAAGTCATTAACAAGGGTAATAAAAATGCAATCTTCTACTTGAGTCGACATCTAATATCGATAGAGTTAAAGTATCTTCCTATTGAGAAGTATTGTCTAGCTTTCATTTTCGTTGCCCAAAGTATAGGCACTACATGCTTTCTCATAAAAGTACCCTCATTTAGAAACCTAATATGTTGCAATATTTAATTACCCCACAACACTTTACGGATGTTTAGCAAGATGGTTGATGGTTTTATTGCAATTTGATATAACTTTTGTTCCCCTTTGCGCTATCAAGGGCCAGATTTTAGCAGATTTTCTCGCAGCACACCCACTTCTAGCTGGGTCCCCTCTCAATGATGAACTACCATATGAGAAAATACTACAAATAGAACCCTTCAGTGCCAAACATTGAGAAACGTAATTTGATGGGGCCTCATCAGCCAAGAAAGATAAGGGATCAGAAGTGGTTATACTAGGCAAAGCAGGCATTGGTTTGATTATTATCACGCTAGATAAAGGTATATTAAGATTCACCTACCATATGATAGAGCCGTGTATGAATAACGAAGCAGAATATGTAGCACTAATCATCGAGTTGGAGTAAGTCATCCGATTCTTCACCCATATCTTCGAGACATGTTTAAGACCACCTTAAATGGAGTAAGGCATCTTGTTCTCATCCTTTGAGACCAATTTAAGAACAACTTAAATGGTGTAAGCATTCGATTCTCTACCATTATCTTCATGATAGGTTTAACACCACCTGTGAGTAATGCATCCTATTCTCATCCTTTGGAATTGCTTTAAGACCACCTTAAATGGAGTAAGGCATCTGATTCTCTACCCTTATCATTAAGATAGGTTTAAGACAACATTAAATAGAGTAAGGTATTTGATCCTATTATCATCATTTGAGATCAGTTTAAGACCATCTTAAATGGAGTAAGGCATCTGATTCTCTACCCATACCTTTGAGATCAGTTTAAGGCCACCTTAAATGGAGTAAGATCATCCTTTGAGATCAGCTTAAGACCACCTTAAATGGAGTAAGACATCCTATTCTCATCCTTCAAGATTCGTTTAAGATCACCTTAAATGGAGTAAGGTATCCTATTCTCATCCTTTGAGAAAGGTTTAATACCACCTTAAATGGAGTAAAACATCTGATTCTCTACCCATATCTTTGAGATAGGTTTAAGACCACCTTAAATGGAGTAAGGCATCCTACTCTCATCCTTTTAGATCAGTTTAAGATCAGTTTAAATGGAGTAAGGCATTCGATTCTTTACCCATATCTTCGATATAGGTTTAAGACCACCATAGCTGGAGTAAGGCATCCTATTGTCTTCCTTTTAGATAGGTTTAAGATCGCCTTAAATGGAGTAAGACATCTGATTCTCTACCCATCTCTTTGTAATAGGTTTATGACCACTTTAAATTGAGCAAGGAACACTATTCTAATCCTTCAAGATCAGTTTAAGACCACCTTAAATGGAGCAAGACATCTGATTCTCTACCTATATTTTTGAGGTAAGTTTAAGACCACCTAAAATGGAGTAAGGCATCCTATTCTGATATTTTGAGACCATTATGAGAAAACCATAATTGAAGTAAGATATTTGATTCTCTCTTTGGGATTGACACCTAAATTTCAATTCCCATTTTGGGGTTAATACCTATAACCTAATTCTTATCCTCCAATATACTCGAAGCTTGATAATTTGAAATCCACCTTCTAAATCCCCAGAGGGAGTTCCGAGTTCTCATTCCGATTGGATATTCACTTGCGAATTCCCCAGCGAAAAAAATTCTTACTCAAACCTACTCTTTGTTATAGGTCTGTTGACTTAGAAAATCTATGTTGGTTTTGTTGATCTCATAGTTCAACGCCAATACGTGTGGTGTGCTTGCCCAGCATACCACACCTTTTGGGGGTCCATTTGTTGACCTCATTTTTGGTTGAGGTTTAGTTTTGTCCTCTTTATAGCATAGGGTCTAGCAATTTGATTTTCTTGTTGACTATTCCTAGAAAGCTAGAAAAGGAACCCTCATCATTAGAAATTCTAAACTCTTCTTTGCTCAATTTAAACTTCCACATATTGGTCCTAACCTCTAGCACTTGGTATCAGTATGTGGAAACTCAAGAGGAATCTCCCATAGGATGGTCAAACCTTAAGACTAACTTTGGGTGGTCTGGTTTTGGTTGAGATGTCTTGCACACACTAGACTTTCATACATACCCCAAACCTTAAGACCAGTTTACTTGGTCTCATGATTCCTTTTAGAAAGGTGATATGAATAAACCTATAATACCTAGTCCTTGTCTAAGAGAGTTAGAACTAGCATATTGAGCATCCAAAATGAATCCTCATATGGCTCCTATTGGATTTGCATGGCTTCATGGCTTACTTGCCCATTCTAGCCCAAAATCACCAAACTACTAAAATACCCCAACAACCCTATTTTTTACCAAAAATCCCTCAATTACCCAAAAGACCCAAATTTGCCCAAAATCATCTCAAACCACTCACCACTATCTAATTTATCCAAAATTCACCTAAATCACCAAATTCCCAAAATACCCCCCAAATTTGCCAAAAATTATCAAAATGCCCCTCATGACCCATAAATTTCAAAAATTAAAAAAATTAGCAAAAATTCCAAAATCATCTAAAATATTTCCAGTTTCAATTTTTAAACATCACATTAACCCAATTTGACCAATTATACCCAATTTGACCAATAGCCCCAAATTAAACATCTAAAAACCATGAAAATTGGTCCAAGTGGTCCTTCGACTTTGGTAAACTTCCAATAGTTTCCTTAAGGACAAAAAATTTGTTTTGGTTGAGTTCTTAAATTTTCATTAAAAAATAAGTTTTTATGCATTAAAAATAATTATAAAATTAAATAAATTTTGAAAAATCATATTTTCTTCCGTGATGTTTCAATTAACCCATGAGTGGGGTAACTTAAAATTTTGAAGTCATTTGAGTTCAATTTAACGAACTACAGGGTGTTAAGGCCTTAGGGGCAAAAAGGGCAATTTTGAAATTCAAGGCTTAATTAATATTTAGGTTTAATCAAAGTGCTAAATAGGTAAAAAATAATCTTAATTGATATGTTTTAATGATTAGAACACAAAAAGGGATAAATGGTAGTAACCAACCTCACTTTGGTCTTTTTTGTAATTTTCTTAAAATTGATGAAATTTGGAAGAATATTTAAATAAGAAGATAATAAGGTGAGAGTTTGATTTTGGAAGATCACAACTCACTGATTTTAAGCCTCAATTGATGATTTTTTTAGATGGTTTATGATTCTTGATAAAGATTAAAGATATAAACATTTAAAATCTTTTTCTAAAATTACAAATCTATCCATTAATTTTTAAGGGCTAAGTAGTGAACTAGGCCTAAACAAAATATTACTTAATAAGGTTTAGAAAATAACCTATAACTAATTTAAAAATTATTAAAACACTAAAAGCCCATTTTAAAAATCAAAGTACTAAGTTTCTTAATCAGACCAAATTTCCTTTAAGGGACTTTACCTATATAATTTATAAATAAAATATTAAGTAAAAATTATTTCATCCAAAGGGTTGGTTAGAACATCAGTTCATTGAGCATAAGGGTATGATAGGGATGAGTTATTAAGCAACATAATGAGTTTGAACAAACTCGGGACTTTTCAAGGGATTGTGAGATGCCTGGGACCTGGTCCCCGGACCTTTCTTATACTCTTTTGGTTATCTTGAAGTATGATTAAACTCATTATGTCTTGCTTAAGAAATCATCTGTACACTTAAATAAATAAAACCTACTAAGATATGAGATAGGAACAGTTTAAACTTGTACTTCCTGCTTTTTCTACAAGCATATTTTCATTCTTACAAAATTATTTCTACAAGCTTTTTCTACCTCCTTTTTCATACAAGCATATTTTCTGTTAAGTTTTTGGCGCTGTTGTCAGGGTGTAAACAAGAATCACAGTTAGAGTAACGTACAAAAAAGGATTATTCAAATTTTTTTACTTGAATTGCAACTTATTTTCATATTTTAGTTAATTATTTTACTGTGTACTGATTTCAAACTGTATGAGTAAATTTGGACCTAAAAATCTTATATCCTACGATTTGAAATTAGACAGCACTGTTAAAAAATTAGAAGAATGAGAAGAGAACCTAGAAATTCTGGTATAATGAAAAATAACATGAAAAATCAAGGAATAGAGAATGAACACCAACCTAGACCCCTACAAGATTATGCAAATCCTACAGCAGATGAAATTCACTCATCTATCCAAAATCCTGATGTAGTTGCTAATTCATTTGAGCTTAAACTTGCTATTATCTAAATGGTACAAAATAATCAATTCGGAGGTACACCAAATGAAGATCCTAATTTACACATCGCTTATCATGAACACCAACCTAGACCCCTACGAGATTATGCAAATCCTACAACAGATGAAATTCACTTACCTTGATGTAGCTGCTAATTCATTTGAGCTTAAACCTGCTATTATCCAAATGATACAAAACAATCAATTCGAAGGTACATCAAATGAAGATCCTAATTTACACCTCGCTAGTTTTTTAGAACTGTGCTACTTTTAAATATGACAGAGTTTCAAACAATGTTGTTAGACTTAGAATTTTCCTTTTTCACTTAGGGATAAGGCTAAGATGTGGTTAAATTTGTTAGCACCAGGATCTTTTTTCACTGAGGGATAAGGCTAAGATGTGGTTAAACTTGTTAGCACCTGGATCTATTAGAGGGGAAAGTTTTCACAGAAATTTCTATCCAAATATTTCCCTTCATCCAAAACTGCTAAACTTAGAAATGACTTCATTCTTTCAAATTGATGGAGAGTCAATATAAGAAGCTTGAGAGAAATTTAAAGATATTCTTAGGAAATGCCCTCATCATTCGTTACTAGATTGATTTTTTAACTAAAACTATTTATAATGGATTAGTGGGATCACTTATATCAATTATAGATGTTGCGGCTGATGGTTCTTTAATGTCAAAATCTTTCAATGAGGCTTATTTGTTAATAGAAGAGATGACTACCAACAATTTTCAATGGCCCTCTGAAAGGGTAAATCCTAAAAGAGTAGCTAGTATCCATGATTCTAATCAATATCTATGTTAGCTTTGCAAATTACTGCAATATCAAAGAAATTAGATCATATTGGGATGAATTATTCTTCAACACCATCTATGAGGAAAGAGAATTCATTTGGTCAAATTGTGGATGTTCAAGCTTCAAATGAGACTTTAAATGTTATTAATAGACCCAACAACCCTTATTCGAACTATTATAACCCAGGTCTTCATATGAAACCTTAAATGCTATTACTAGACCCAACAACCCATACTTGAACTATTATAACCCAGGTTGGAAGAATCATCCAACAAATTTTAATGGAATAACAATCTTCTACGATCAACAATGTGCAAACAACCCAATGAACCCATTAGAAAATTCATCCAACCAAGGAAATGTTAACTATAGACCCCAACAATGGGCAAACAACTCAGTGAACCCATTAGGAAATTCATCCAACCAGGGAAATGTTAATAAACAATGGGCAAACAACCCAGTGAACCCATTAGGAAATTCATCCAACCAAGAAAATGTTAACTATGGCGAACAACCCAGTGAACCCATTAGGAAATTCATCCAACTAAGGAAATGTTAACTATAGACCTTAAGTTGGAAGATCATCCAAATTTTAATTGGAATAACAATTCTTCTACAAATCAACAATGGGAACACATGAGACTTTAAATGTTATTAATAGACCCAACAACCCTTATTCAAACTATTATAACCCAGGTCTTCATATGAAACCTTAAATGCTATTACTAGACCCAACAACCCATACTTGAACTATTATAACCCAGGTTGGAAGAATCATCCAACAAATTTTAATGGAATAACAATCTTCTACGATCAACAATGTGCAAACAACCCAATGAACCCATTAGAAAATTCATCCAACCAAGGAAATGTTAACTATAGACCCCAACAATGGGCAAACAACTCAGTGAACCCATTAGGAAATTCATCCAACCAGGGAAATGTTAATTATACCTTCTTATATAATACTCAAATTAAGGAGAAGAAGTTATCTATGGAAGGACAAACAACCCAGTGAACCCATTAGGAAATTCATCCAACCAAGGAAATGTTAACTATAGATCTTTTTTTCCTTCAGGATTTAACAGTAACACTCAAATTAAGGAAAAGAGGTTATCTAAGGAAGAGCTAGTGAACCCATTAGAAAATTCATCCAACCAAGGAAATGTTAACTATAGACCTTCTTATCCTCGAACAACCCAATGAACCCATTAGGAAATTCATCCAACCAGGGAAATGTTAACTATAGACCTTCTTATCCTCCAGAATAAAACAACAACACTCAAATTAAGGAAAAAAAGTTGTCTATGGAAAAGCTGATATTAAATATGGGTAAACAATTACATAATCAAGGAAATCAATTAAAAATTCAAGGAAATCAATTACAAAATTAAGGAACAACTATTAAGAATATTAATAATCAATTAGGGCATATCGTTACTGCACTTAGTAACCAAACATTGGGAACTTTTCCTAGTACTGTGGAACTAAATCCTAAAGATCAAGGAAAAGAACAGATAAAAGCAATACAATTATGAAGTGAAAAAGAATTGGAGATAAGAGTACAAAAACAAAACGGAAACAAAAAAAGAGAAAGTAGATACCGAAAAAGAAAAGGATCATGAATACCCAAATTTAGAATATCCATTTACACCAATGAAAATTAAGGTGGAGAAACCTCCACCACCGTTTCCTTACAGATTGAAGCAACACAAATAGAATAAATAATTTTACAATTTTTTAGAAATTCTTAAGAAGTTAATGGTAAATATTCACTTCGTAGAAGCTTTAGAGCAAATGCCCAATTATATGAAATTTATGAAAGATATTATGAACAAGAAAAAGAAGTTCACGGATAACAAAACTATTGCACTTAGCGAAGAGTGTAGTGCAATTATTAAGAAAAAGCTTCCAGAAAAACTAAAAGATTCTGGCAGTTTCACTATACCGTGTGCTATTGATGAAAAATTGTATGGAAGAGCTTTATGTGATTTGGGAGCCAGCATTAATCTTATGCCTCTATCAATTTTCAAAATTAGAATTAGGAGAAGTCTCACCTACTTCTGTAACTCTACAGTTAGTAGATCATTCAGTTACATAGCCACTACCTATAACTCTTCAGTTAGTGGATCGTTCAGTTACATATCCTAAGGGATTTATAGAAGATGTGTTAGTAAAAGTTGATAAATTTATCTTTCGTGTGGATTTCATTATTTTAGATATGGAGGAAGATAAAGAAATACCCATCATTTTAGGGAGACCATTTTTAGCCATTGGAAAAGCTTTGATAGATGTTCAAAAAGGAGAATTAACTATGAGAGTTAACGATCAAGAAGTGACTTTTAACGTAGATGTTCAAAAAGGAGAATTAACTATGAGAGTTAATGATCAAGAAGTGACTTTTAACATTGAAAATCTATGAAATACCCTACTATTGAAAGAGATAATGAATATTTTTGCATGGAAATTAGTGAACATCCATTGAAGGAACATTTTGAAGAACATTTTGAAGAGAAAGAACAATTTGAAGATAGTGATGAAGTTATTTTGGACGAATTACTGAAGAATTAGATTTTATCCAGGAAAGATTTTAGATGTTAGATATTACAGAAAATGTTGATAAGAATCTATTTCCATCAATTATAAAACTACCTGAACTTGAGTTGAAAATATTGCCTAGCCATTTGAAGTATGTGTTGCTGGGAGACTCATCTACATTACCTGTTATTATATCTTCATAATTAAATGATTTGCAAGTGCAAAGACTGTTAGATACATTGAAAAGATATAAGAAAGCTTTTGGTTAGACCTTAGCTAATATTAAGGGAATCAGTCCTTCAATCTGTATGCACAAGAATTATATTAGATGAACAATATAAATTGAGAGTTGATCCACGAAGGAGATTAAATCTAATGATGAAAGAAGTCGTTAAGAAGGAAATTTTGAAATAGTTAGACACTAGAATTATATATCCTATTTCAGATAGTGCGTGGGTAAGTCCAATTCATTGTGTTTCTAAGAAAGGAGGAGTGACTATTGAGACAAAAGAAAATAATGAATTAATACCTATCAAACAAGTTACTATGTGGGTATTTGCATTGATTATAGAAAATTAAACACTGCCACCAGGAAAGATCACTTGCCTTTACCTTTTTTAGACCAAATAGTAGATAGACTTGCTGGGCACAATTTTTGTTTTTTAGATGAATATACTGGTTCCATCAAATTCCTATTGCTCTTGAGGATCAAGAAAAAACAACATTTACTAGTCCTTTTGGAACATTTGCTTTTCAAAGAATAGCTTTCAAATTATGTAATGCACCTGCAACATTCCAGAGATGTATGATGTTTATATTTAGTAAGTTAATTGATGATGGATTGAAAATATTTTTGGATGATTTCTCTGTATTTGGAACATCATTTAACACATGCTTAAATTATCTTGAAAAGTTTTGGAGTTATGCGAAAGAACTAATTTGGTTTGAATTGGGAAAAATGTCAATTTATGGTTGCAGGAAGAATTGTATTAGGGCATAAAATTTTAGAAGATGGTATGGAAGCAGACCCTGCAAAAATTCTAGTTATATCTAAACTAACAGCTCCTACTAATGTAAGAGAGGGTAGGAGTTTTCCTTGACGTGTTGGATTTTATAGGCGTTTTATGAAAGATTTTTCAAAAATTACTAAACCTCTATGCCAGCATTTAGAAAAGGATAAGAAATTTAAATTTATTGAAAGCTGTTTAAATTCCTTGGAGTTATTAAAGAATAAATTAATTACAACCCCTATTATAGTTTCACCTAACTGGAAGAAACCATTTGAGCTGATGTGTGATGCTAGGTATGCTATTGGAGCTGTTCTTGGACAAAGGTATGAAAATATTTTTAAAGTTATATACTGCGCTAGTAAAACTCTTAATGATGCAAAAATTAACTATACTTTTACTAAAAAAGAGTTACCGGTCATTGTGTATGCTTTATAAAAATGCAGATCTTATGTAATTCGAGCTAAATGTGTTGTGCACACTGATCACTCTGCTATTAAATATCTGATGGAAAAGAAGGATGCCAAACTAAAGTTAATTAGATGGATACTTTTGATGCAAGAATTTGATCTTGAGGTTATTGATTGAAAGGGAACTGATAATCAAACTGCTGATCATTTGTCGAGATTAGAAAATCAAGAATTATCTCATACCAACAATGAAATTACAGACATTTTCCCTGATAAACAACTTTATAATATTATTGAGTGGAAAATACTATAGTATGCTGATATTGTTAACTATATTGTAAGTGATATTTTGCCACCTATGCTGACACTGCAACTATACTGATATTGTTAACTATATTGTAAGTGATATTTTGCCACCTATGCTGACATTGCAACAGTAAAAAAAGCATATTTTTGAGATGAGCCTTATTTACATAAACAATGTAAAGAAATTCATTCATGACAAAAGCATATTTTTGAGATGAACCTTATTTATATAAACAATGTATGAAAGCATATTTTTGGGATGATCCTTATTTATATAAACAATATAAGGATCTTATTATGAGGAAGATGAGCCTTATTTATATAAACAATGTAAGGATCTTATTATGAGGAGTGAAAGCATATTTTTGGGATGAGTCTTTATTTATATAAAAATTATAAGGATCTAATTATGAGGAGATGTGTATCTTTTGAAGAAACTGATATAATCATTCAGAAATGTTATGATTCTTAATTTGGGGGAAATTTTGTGATTGATAAAACCTCTTATAACATTTTACAAGCTGGATTTTATTGGCCTACTACCTTCAGAGATGTTTATAGATATATAAAGACTTGTGATCGATGTCAATGAGTAGGCAATATATCTAGAAGAAATGAAATGCCTCTGAATTTCATGTTAGAAGTTGAGATCTTTAACGTTTAGGGATTAGATTTTATGGGACCATTTATTCCTTCATTTGGAAACTTACATATATATTAATTGCAGTAGACTACGTTTCTAAAATTAGATTTCATGGGACCATTTATTCCTTCATTTGGGAACTTATACATATTAATTGCAGTCTAGATTTTATGGGACCAATTATTCCTTCATTTGGGAACTTATATATATTAATTGCAGTAGACTGAAATGAAATGCCTCTGAATTTCATGTTAGAAGTTGAGATCTTTGATGTTTAGGGATTAGATCTTACGGGACCATTTATTCCTTCATTTGGGAACTTATACATATTAATTGCAGTAGACTACGTTTTGAAGTTGATCGAAGCAGAAGCTTTACCTTGTAGTGATGCTAAAAGGTTTTCAAGTTTTTTAATGAAAAATATTTTGACTAGATACGAAATGCCAAGAATGATTTTCACTCACAAAGGATCCCATTTTAGAAATAAATACATTCAAAGATTAGCAAAAAAATTTAATATTATTCACAAAATTTCTACTGCCTAAAATCCACAAACTAGTTGGTTAACTGAAGTTTTTAATACAAATATTAAAAAAATACTTGAGAAGACTATAAACCTTAGTAGAGTAGATTAGTCCACTAGATTGAATACCACATTATGGGCTTATAGGACTGCTTATTAAACTCGTATTGGAATGACTCCTTACAGACTGATTTTTTTAAAGACTTGTCACTTACCAGTAGAATTGGGACATAAAACATATTGGGCGATTAAAGAATTCAATTATAATTTAAAAGATGCTGGTAAGGAGAGATTGTTACAACTGAATGAATTGAAAAAATTAAGAAATGAATCTTATGATAACGACAAAATTTATAAGGAGAAACTAAAGTTATTGCATGATCAGAAGATTATATAGAAGAACTTTGAACCAGGACAAGAAGTTTTGCTCTACAATACTAGGCTGAAGTTATTTCCTGGAAAGTTGAAGTCTCCTTGGTTAGGACCCTTTACTGTGACTCAAGTTTATAGTTACGGAGCTATTAAAATTGAAGATCAGAGGATTGAAAAATAGATTTAAAGTAAATGGACACAGATTAAAACCATTTTTTAAAGGTAAAAGACCAAATTTTAAAGAGGTTTTAATGATCAGTCAACCTGAATAACACCTGAATAGGTCGAGCTAATGACGTTAAACCAAGCGCTTTATGGGAGGCAACCCATAGTTATCTTCACTTTTATTATGATTATAGTAGTTTTTATTTGAAACTATCGTTTGTTTTTTGTAGTATTGAGCTCTACTACCTTTATTTACCCTTGAATCATCATAAAAATTGGATCCATAAAAAAAATTAGAACGCATTCGGACCAGAGCGAAACTGTGCAATTTTTGCCTTGGGCGCCGATGTCACCATCAACACCACCAATGGTGGGTTTTTCCTGAGAGTCCCAAAAATCAATTACAGAAGGCTCACCGACGGTGCCCTTGACCCCACCGACAGTGAGACCGGCGAGATGGCAGTTTTTGGAGTTTGAATGGCAGTTTTTGGCAGTTTTTGGGTGAGAGTTACCCTTTTAAACTCCCAAATTTGATTCATAAGTTCATATTTTCCCATAAAAATAAAGTGAAACTCCACCAAATTAATTCATATTGCATCTAATTCCCTTAATAATCCCAGAATGTTAGTGTTCAATCGGAGAAAGTTTATTAGTGTGGAAGCGCAGTGAATCTTTAACAAGGTACTGACGAATAAAAGATTGATGAAGGAACGAGGATTTGTAAATCACAAATTGAATAATCCCTCTACGGTAATTGAAGAGATGATAGTGCGGTGAGGATGAGAAGTGTTATGGTATACTACCACCGCCATGGTTGTTTCTGTGGTGAAGGAATTTTATGCAAATTTGCATGGAATCAACCAGGGAGTCATTTATGTGTGAGGTAGATGGATAACTTTCACTCCTGTACGAATCAATGAATTATACATGATCGAGAACATTTTTGTATACCACTATTCTAACTTTGTCCCAACAAGAAACTAGATGAACGAGATTTACTAATATTTAACAGACGAAACTCAAGACTGGGAAATGAGAGAAAATGGGTATGTTAATTTTTCTGCGACACTCCCAAATCCCGTTTTGAAACACTAGCACTTCCTCATTTCTGCGAAACTGTTACCGAGAATGATGATTGAAAAGTTTCTAAAGAAAGTGTTATTCTGAATTACTGCATCCAAATGAGACTGTTGATCGATATTGGATCAATAATTGTGAAGTCGGTTTTTGGCCTGATCGTTCATGGATCAACTTATGGGCTTGGACACCCTTCCATAATTTTCTCACTTTGCAGTCAGTTCCAAGTATCCTATAAAAATTGGGAAAAGGTACTTCTACCTTGGAAGCCTTTGGACCCAAATGAGAGATTCCAGCTTTCGAAGATGAAAATGACATGACTATTTTGGTAGATCAAGCGTCTCATAATTCACTACTGATTCAACCCTTAGTTTTCGACAATACTCTGGTGATCCTGCGCAGAATCAAGAAATTGGAGAAGGAGGTATAAAATTTCATGAATGCAATTAATAATATCTCTGATTTCTTCGAACATTTAGACTGGAGGATGAAAGAACATTTCTTTCACTCTGGACATTTAGAAGATAGTTTGATTCGACTGATGAGGAGGATGAAATTAATAGATGAGGATTCTACTAAAGAATTTCCATACTGACCTTTCTACAACCTCTTCGTTTATGTGCAATCAATGGGTGATATCAGAGGAGAATCTACTAATGAATCTGAGGAATAGTAGATTTATACTACTACCTGTCTGTCTATGTATGTAATTTGATTTGAACTTTACATTTGCTTTGTTTTAGAATTATGCTTTTAGATCTCTGTATAGTTGAAACTAAGCATAGGATGTTTTGTTTTCAGCGTTTTGAGTGTTGTGGCTTGGATTGCGCCGCTGAATTAATGTATTGAGATTGAGAAAATACCAAGCTTAGGTATGTTATGTAACGTAAATTTTAACTCTTGGAACTAATATATAAATGTGATGTTTTGTGTTGTGAAAGTTTATTTGTGATAAGTACATCATTTAATCATCTATGTCTATAATGATTGAACGGGTGTCGTTTATGCTTGAAATTGATCAAAATCACAGAAATTTAGAAATTGAACCAAATCAATAAAGCCCACCGACAACACCCTCGACGCCACCGATGACGGACTTTTCCCGAGACTAGGGATATAATTTCAATAAACCGCGCCGACGACACTGAATACCCCGCCGATGGAGAGATCTCAATAAAAACACCTTTAACTATAAGTTTGACCAGTCAACTGCTGCTATTCATCATCCTCTTCCTCTGAAAAATGCAATGTTTGACCTAGGGTTTGAGAGATCTTGGATTGGGAGGCAATTTCAAGGCATTTAGATACCGGATTTGATCATCTCTAAGTAAGAGCTTCAATTCAAACTAAAAATATTTTATTTTCACCATGGATTTCTACCAAATTTAGGTGATTCAAAAAATTTGAGAAAGAGAAGAAAATATCAGGAAGAAATTCATGGAAACTAGTGTTAAACTCTTAGAATTACTTTTGGAAGCCATTATTTGCATATTTGAAGTATATTTTAGAATTTTTCTATGTTGTGATTAGATTGAAATGGCTCCACGACAGAAGAGACGACTTGAGTTCGACGAGTCTCGCTTCGTTAATGCGAAGGCTCAATCAAGGTTTACTTCAGTGTTCAAAGGAAAGAAATGCATACAAGATCAAGTTTTTGAGAGTCCGGTAGGAGAAATTGAATGAGTTATTACCAAGCAAAGGTGTGAAAATTTTTGTTACACAACTAATAAGGCCACTGCAAATATAGTGAAAAAATTCTATGCCAACGTATTCTATTCTGAAGACGGAATCGTTCAAGTGTGGGGATTACCTTTTGAATTTAATGTCGCCCGCATTAACACCTTTTACGAAGTCCCAGACTTTCATAGCTACCATTATGAATCCTTCAATACTATGGAAGGCCCCCTGAATGATGTGATCAAATTTCTCACTGATGGGAAAGGAACATGAAAGATTAAACAATAAGAACGGGTAAATTTTTCTGCTTCCATGCTGAATGCCACCTCTAAAACTTGACATTATTTTATTTCGTCTACTCTGTTACCGACTTATCACTATAGTGATGTAACTAGAGATAGAGCTATCCTGAATTTCTGTATTCAGAATAATAGAAATATAAATGTGGGGAGAATTATTTTTAAGAATATATTGACTACGACAAGGAGTGAAACAAGTGGAGTTCTAGGACATCCTGGCCTTGTTTGTGCACTTTGCCAACTTTCTGGAGTGGAAGATGGAGGAGATGAGGAATGAGTTTACCCTATGAAACCCATTAGTACTGCTAATTTAAAAACTTATGAATCGCATGAGAAATGGAGAGCTGGAAGTAGGAGTCAAGAACCTTCTACTAGTAGAGACGTCCCCTCTACAAGTTATGACCTTCCACCTTCTAGTTCCCCTACTTTGACTGATTTGATGAATGAGTTGAAGTTGCAGCGGAAGAGTATAGAATTAATAAATGAAAGGATTAGAGGTTTAGAACATCGACATGATTATGATAGTTAGTACCTTCAAAGGCATTCAAATTTTGAGGTAGCTTATTACGAAGCTCAGGCCCAATACTATAGAGGTGAGCCTGATGTTACTTTCCCTGAGTGCTCCCGATATACTCAGTATCAGCCCAATCCACCTGCTGATCAAGGAGACGAAGACATAGTTTAGGATTTTGATATCTGATAGTACTTGATGTACTAGTACTTGTACTTTTATTTTTGTGATCTTTTGTAATATAAATGGATGTTTGTGTGTATTTGAACTTTCATTTTTATGGTTATGTTGTACTTGGACAATTTTTAATTTTTGTTATAAAGTTACTGTGGTAGTTAAATTTGCATGTGTAGTATAATAGATGTTGAGTAGTATTTTGTGAATTGTAATGTAATATGATTTTTATTTTTGCATTTTATTTTTAATTTTTTTGTTTAGTATTGTGGTTGTGTTAGGGAATATTGTGTTTGTTTAATGTTTTAGTTTTGTACTTATTTGAAAATTTCACCACCCAGCAATTTCTCTAATGATTTATATTTGTAGAAAGCTCCTAATGCTACAGAGCAGTTGAAGTAGAAATTATGAGGACTACAAAAATTTCAGAATGATGAAAATGCCTAAAATACTGAGGTATGATTTATATTTATAATATTTTCTATCCACCTATATCATTTTATATTGAAAAATTTAAGTTTGGGGGTGGGAAGAAAAAGATTAACTATTAGATGTCCTTTATTTAAAAATTACTTATATGATTTTATGTAGTGAATTTAATTCAGGTAACTATATTTTGTAACTATTTAAATATTATGGTAGATTTAAAGAAATATTTTTGTAATAAAAATTAACTTTGTAACTTAAGATATTTAATATAAGAGAATAAGATTATAGTTAACTATTTAAAGTAAAGGAAACTATATCTTGAAGTATTAAGAATATGGAAATTCATTTGAGAAGAAAAGATTGGGGCTCACTGATGTAAGGGCTATGAAATATTTATAAGGTAAGGGAATGCTTTGAGTCTCAAATCTAAAGAAAGAAAGGTGATGTTCAAAATCATTAAAGGCTATCCAAATATAGTAGTCCTTACTTGAAAAAGGAAAAAGAAAGGATTGACAACAATCCCTGGAAAGAGAAAAGAAAAGAAAAAATATATAGAATTGAAAGCAATCCAAATGAAAAAGAGAAAAGAAAGAAAAAAAAATATGGAAGTGAGGAGAACTTGAGGATATGCCTAATACAAAAATTGACTTCACTAGACCTACCAAAATGGAAAACCTA
The DNA here is from genome assembly GCA_002079205.1 of Phalaenopsis hybrid cultivar. Classification (NCBI taxonomy): domain Eukaryota; kingdom Viridiplantae; phylum Streptophyta; class Magnoliopsida; order Asparagales; family Orchidaceae; genus Phalaenopsis; species Phalaenopsis hybrid cultivar. The sequence goes on from JXCR01141585.1 coordinate 20,303, forward strand.
AATACATTCTTGAACTTATATTTATGGATTAGATCTTTTACTATTAATGTTCCCATGAAGTTCCTATCATTTGAATATTCTAAGTGACTTAATATTACAACATATAGTCATCCTTGAAATGAATAGAATACTAGAACTCTTAAACTTGATGACTAGATAAACCTTGTAGCTAGAGTTAATTTAATTACTTGAATTTTTTTCTGAAAATCTTACTGTGGTATTTATCTAAATCAAACTTATAGTATTTCTGAATCAAAACTTTACTACAATAGATCATAACTTTTATGTAGTACTAAAATTACTAGAGGACAAGTAATAGTTAAGTTTGGGGGATTTTTACCAAAGGAAAATATATTGAGATTTTCAAACCTATTTTATATGGTTTTTGATGATATTCCACTTTAAAGAAAGGTATTTTTGATATTTTGTTGCAGGAATGATGAATTAGTGTCATTGGAGCAAAAAGATGCAAAAAAGAGAAAATTTGGAGTGAGAAGGACCTAGATGTGAAGATTTGAACTAGGGCGATGACGGCGAGCCCAATGGCGCTGACAACGGACTTTTCCCGAGACTCCAAAATTAATTCACTTAGAAGGCCAGCCGATGGCAACCTCGAGGCCGCCAATGGCGAGCTTGGCTTTTATGCCCAACTAGGCATTGGATGAGGACAAATTTAGAAGGGGTGCTTAGGTAAATCTTGAGAAAGCTCATCCACAACTTTAAAAGAAGATTTTGTCTGAAAATTGGAGGGGTCCTGGATGTTAGAAAGGCCTTGGAGGAGGGGAGAGACTCAAAATGGTAGTATGAAAAAAGTGTAGTCTAAATTGTGAGGAATTCTTCGAGAGATTGTAAGAGTAGAGAAAAAGTGAGAGATTTCTTCCTCCTTGCCTCTTCGAAGAGGAATTTTGTGTGCTGCAAAGAAAGGAATAGATTCAAAAGAACTTCAAGGAGTTGATAAGTTTGACTTTATAATTATTGAATATTTTAAACATTCATTTTTATTGAATCTAAAACTGTTATTAAGTTTTGGTGCAGTTGCTGAGGAATTAAATCTTTTAGCAGGATTATTAATTACTTATATTTTTAAGCATATATAAAGTCGTTGTCTACTATTTGTGAGATCATTTTACATGCACCTAAACCCTAATTAATAAAATTAGTAGGATGAATCATTTGATAATTCTAATCTCCAAAACTGAAGCCAAACAATCGGATGGTTTTGGGAAGTCACCGAGGTTCTCCTCTAGATTTATGAAATCCCATAGCATCTCTCCTTTTGAATTCCAAAATAAATTGTCTAAATTTGAGCCATCCCCCTTTCACTCTTCTTTGTCCAAACTCATTAAAATGTCTTTGTCCTTTGAACTCCTTAAAGATAATGTCCTTTGATTTTCATTAAGAGTTTCCGTATGTGACTTCAGTTATCTAAGATGTAATTCAATATAGGGGTTAGCCATTATATGAAACATTTACAAACCCAGCTTAAAATAAACCCTATTTAACTTTTTGTATTAAATAGGAGAACTTGTCGGCTTATAATAAAAGTGGTTTCACAGACTTAACATATGTCTTATAATCTTTAGTTTATTTACTCAAGCCTTACCAGTAAATAGTGTGTTTATTCTTTGAGATGAATACATTATTTACGGTATTAGGGTCTTTTATTTAAACTACTGCGGACATAAGATTAATTTATTCGTGTATTTTCAAAAAGCCAAATACTTTTTTTTTCTAAATTGTATATTAAATTAAATTAAAAAGGGTGTTGGGATATCCATCCTGGCAACCAACAACTGCACAACCACCCAACCACCTTTTTAGTGCTGATACCATCTCTTCAATTAAAGAATACGCTTCATCAGATGGTTTTGACCTTAGTAAAATCAATTATTGATCTAAGAGACCTAACCAATCCATTATAAAAGGTTTGAATTACTAACCAATCAGGCAATGCATAGTGTGGACGCTTCTTAAGGAGATGTTTAAATCTTTCCCAAGCTTCATAAGTTGATTCCCTTTCTAACTGACAAAAAGATGATATATCATTTTTAAACTTAGCAGTTTTTAATTGTGGGAAATATTTTGATAAAATTTATCTTGATAAGTCTCCCCAAGTTCTGATAGAGCTAGGTGCTAACAAGTTTAACCACATCTTAGTTTTATCCCTTTGTGAAAAAGGAAAAAGTCTAAGTTTGATGACATTATTCGACACTCAATCATATTTAAATGTAGCACATATTTCTAGAAAACTAGCAAGGTGTAAGTTAGGATCTTCATTTTTTGTTCCTCCAAACTGAGTATTTTTTACCATTTGGATAATAACAGGTTTAAGATTGAATGAATTGGCAGCTACTGCAGAGCTTTGTATACTAAAATGAAATTCATCTACGGTAGGATTAGCATAATCTCTTAAAGATCTTTGATGATGTTTATTTTCATTTCCATAATTATTTAAGTTGCAAACCGTTTTTTTCAACTTATCTATCTCATTTAAGAAAGCACCCTTCCCCTTTACAATTAGTTTATGAAACCTAAATAAAATAAAAATCATTTAAAATACAGAAATAAAATTTTATTATGCCAAAAAGAAGCAATAATATTCTTTATCCCCTGAGAGTGCAAAAAGATCATTGACTAATCCAAATTTTACAGAATTTCAATTCTCTTTTAGAAGTGTAATGAAGAAGAAATCTCTCATTTTCCCTCTCCTCTACAAACCTAGAAGAAAATCCTCTCTTCTTTAAGGCTTCTCTCTCATGCCTAAGCCTATCTCTCAATCTCACACTCCCTTCTTCTCTGGATTCCTCTCTTTTCTAAATTAGAGCTAGCCTTCTTTCAAAAAGAATTCAAAATTCCCTCCAATTTTCCCCCAAAAGTTACATCTTTCAACACCAAGAGACAAGTCCCTTCGTCCAAAATACATATCTCTTCATTTAAGAGCCTTCCAAAGTGTCTAGATGCATTGAACCACTCCAAAGAACATTTGAATTGTTTGAAGTCTTCAAAAATTGCTCAAAAATAGTCACGAATTGCCTTACTCCATCTTAATTTGTCTTTGGTGCTTATAGCACTAGTTCTGGCCCCTATGGCACCAATGAAATGAAGCTCGCGCTGTTCTCTGGATTTTGGTGCTTCTGGCACTAATTCTTGGGCCTGTGGCGATGTTTCTCTATAAAATGGTGCCTGTGGTACTAGTTTCTGGCACTAGTTTCTAGTACCTCTCTAACGCTAGCTCTTTTAAAAATAGCACCTTTAGAGCCGGGATCATGAAAATTTTCATTCTGTCTCCAAGTTTCCTCCTTTTAGCTATTTTTTGCTCCAAATGCCTAATATTGATATACTCGCAATAAAAACATGAAAATATACTTATTTAAAGTGCAATATCACCAAAATAAACATAAAATGTATACATAAAATAATACATTGCTTTTGGTGTATTAGATACTTCTATCAAAATACTAGTTTGAGGGTGATAAGCTGTGGCAATTCAATGTTTGATTCAATGTTTTTGAGTTAATGTTTTAATTATTCAATTATTAAACAGACTTCCCCCTTATCTAATGATTACTCTCGACATTCAAATTCTTATAAAAATATTTTTCTTGAAGAATTTTGCAATTTAAAGTGTTGTTGTGATGTGGGGTATTTGTTGTGTGTTGCTTTTGTTCTTATCCTCATAAAGTCATTAAATATTTTTTCTTAAAGAATTATGCAATTTGAGGATAAAATAATCATATGGGGTATTTGTTGTGTTTTTCTTTTGTAAATATTTTTCATTATTACAAAATACACACGACAGTACTAATAATAAATATGCAATTCAATCCCAATAAAAATAACTTTAGTAAAAATAATTTTGTCTTTTAAAATCATTAAAACCGCCAAACTCATAATTGTAATACAAGTATAGGTATCGTTCAAGTAATAAAGGGAAATATTGGAGTTATAAGTGTCGATCCCACAGAGAAGTTGGAAATGCTCATGACTAAATTCTTAAGATTATAATTTAAAACACAATTCAAAATTCAAAACTTAAGTCTGAAATTAAAACCTAACATAATTGAGTGTATGTTAAATAAAATACTATTAAAATAACTAAGTCATCTAAACTAATTTCTGAACTTCAAAAGTATTATTTTTTAAAACTAAAATTGTTTCAAAAAATATATAAAATTATATTGTGTCAAATAGGAGCAATCATATTCCTCACTCTTATTTAAGTGCATAAAGTACATTCACTAATCTAGAGTTTGGTCCTAAATTACGTGGTTAGGTTGGGATGATATTAACTCTCACTCCATGATGCACTTCTAGTGTGTGTTATTTTTCTTACGTGTTTTATGTCAATTTAATTCCTCTGAGACGGTGCCAGAAATTTGATCCGACCTGTGATTACGCAATAATTTGGCTTTAAAAATACAGCCAAGAACTTAACCCATTTTGTATTTAACAGCTAATATGCAAAATTGAAATATTATAAAATATAGAAAATAGTTTACACACCAAGAGTTCTACGCAAGTGCACGTATCTCTTTAAGTTATATAGGGCTTTCCTTAAAAAAATCGATCCCACAAAGAGGTGAAGTAAGAAATCATTTCGGCTAATTCTAGTCTACTACTATAAGGAATTAGTTTAGAAGGTTGATTAATGTATGTTAACAGAGCTAAGTTTACTAAATTAATTTCTAAACTTTAAAGTTAAATTTACTAAGACTAAACAAAGTTTTGTGATGAAGAATTCAAATTTAAGAAAGTTTCCTTCCCATAATAATGAATTTTTGGTTGATGATAGAGATAAATGGTTTGAATTTGTATTGTACCAACTAGGAGCAGTTTTAATTCTCTACCCTGATTCAGTGTTGTAAAGAATCATTGGTTAATCTCAAGTTTAGTCCCTAAATCTATGGTTATGCTGGGAGGATATTGGCTCTCACTCAGAGCTCCCACTTCCCTTCTCCTCAAGGCTAACACTCTCTTTAGTTCTTAAATGCAAGAACTAAATTGGGGATCCTGTCTGTCACCCTAAAATCTCCAATTCTACGCCCACCAAAGTATATTTCCCTATTTATTTGCATCTAATTCAATGAACAAAACACCCCTCCATGGAATTAAATGTGATTCTCACTTTGTTGTAGAACTCATACTCCATTTCCCGGATTATATGTTTCACAACAGCTTTTAACATTTCAATTGACAAAATTGAAAAATAAATTCAGAATGTAGTGGAAAAATCATCACAATTAATTTTATATTTTAAAATGGCACATCCAAATTATCTCTTCATTTCATCAATCTTAGAGTAGCGAGAAAGATAAAAAAGTCTACTCAAAACTCATGAGGAAGACACGACAAAACACATATTATATATAGATAAACAAGTTTACAAAATCAATAAATCAAAGAACTCAACTTATCTTAGGCTCCACAAAAAAAATCTCTAGAAGTTCCCTTGTAGCACTTTCTCTCTTTACAAACAACACTAAATTCTCTAAGAAATTTAGTGAAAAAGAAACCTCTCACCTTCCTTCTCATCTTACAATTCTTCAAGAAAATCCTCTCCACACACAAGAATTTACTCTATAACACACTCACACACACTCAAGCGCGCGCACACACACACTAACACACACAAACTACACATGAGAGGCACCATGCCCTCTTTTTTAAAGAGACACCAATTCTTTCATTTTTCCCAAAAGACAAATATATTCATCCAAAAGACATGTCTCTTCATTCAAGTTCCATCTCCAAGTGTCTAGATGCATTGATTCACTTCATGGGGTGTTTGAATCACTTAGGAGCCTTCTAGAACATCAAAATCAAACAAAAATTGCTCTATAACCATCCCGGGTGATGTCAACGTCGGTCTGAGCATCGTTGGCACCACTTTTTATCACTTCTTTGGACTCGGGCACCGTTGGCACCGGTCTGCAGCAACTCCACTTTTTCGCTCCGTTTGACTGCATTTTAGATCAGTTTCCCCCCATTTCAGTTGTGTTTCATTCCTAACAGATAGACATACAAAATAAGAATGAAAATAACCTTTTTTAAAGTGTAATTTCATTCAAAAAGTTGTGAGAATTGTGAATAATATTAAACATAGGAAAACATATCGAAATGTGCTTGGACAAAATGTTGTTTCTTACTCGTTTTTGTCCCAAATTGCACCATTTTTTTCTTTTTCTCCAAAACTCCATTTCTTGTCCCTGAAACAAAAAATATGCAAAATACCTTCCTTTAAAATGTAAAATCATTAAAATTAATTAAAATTGAGCTTAAAATATATATGAAAAAGTAGTCATTTTTAAGCGTATCTCTCCATAGCTCTCACTTCTCCCTTGCCTTAGGGCTAAAAAATGTCGCATTAGTTTTCAATCAATTGGAATAAATTTGGGATTTTAATCTGTCACCTTAAAATCTCCAATTATGTAACTCATCATAATATATTTCTCAATTTATTTGCATTCAACCCCATGGATAACATTGTCACCCATGGAATTGACTGTGACTTTCACCATGTTGTAGAAATCATAGCCCTTTCGGATCATATATTTCTCAACACATTTTAACATTTTAGTTGGTGAGAATGAGAAGTAAATAAAGATCAAAGTTCAAATCATCATAAATTATTGACATTTAAAACTATATAAAACAAAATCAACTATTCACAAAACCATATCTCATAGTAGAGAGAAATAAAAAGAAGACTACTTAGAATTCATGAGAAGAAAATAGCAAAAGACAGATTTCATATATAAAAATAAGTTTACAAAAACAAAAAAATAAAAAAAAAAACATATCTTACAATCCTTTCCAATCAATTCCATAGTAGTTCTCTTTAAGTACTTTCCCACTTTACAAGCATTCTCAATTTTCTCTTGGAAATGTAATGAAGAAAAAATCTCTCACTTTACCTCTCCTCTTACAACCCTTGAAAATAATCTCCATGTCCTTCACTCTCTCTCTTATTCACCTCTCTCTCTTCTCCACCAAACTCTCTCCTTCGAACAAAAAACCTTAGCACTAGACTTCCCTCTCTTATATTAGTGGTTGTGATGCGGGGGGCATATTTAGTGTGAGAATTTTGCAAATATTTGTCAATATTAAAAAATTACACACGATAGATACATAATAAATATGCAATATAATCCCAATCAAAATACTTTTGTATGACAATAATTTATCGTTTAAAAGTCCTTTTAAATTGCCAAATATCTTTTAAAATCAACATAAGTATACGTATCACTCAAGTAATAAAGGGCTCAAATGGAGTCCTAGATCGATCTCACGAGGAAGTTGGAAAATCCTAAAATTAAATTAAGAAAATGATTTTATAATCTAAAAATACAAAAATAAAAGTAAAGTAAAGTGTGAAGCTTGAAAATTAACTAATTAAGTGAATGTTAATTAAGATGCATATGTAAGACTACAAAAGTTAAGCTAAACTAGGTACTATTTTTTGTTGTGATAGAAAGTTAATACTTAAGAAAGCATTTGTGAAGAAATTGAAGTCATTTGAATATATATATATAAACTATTTTGTGCAAATAGGAGAAATCCTATTCTTTATCTTCTTCTGAGTGCTATAAATAACATTGAACTCCGGTCCGTAGTTCCATGGTTATGCTAGGACGATTCCGACTGCCACTCTAGAGCTCCCACTGGTCCCTGCCCTGATGGCTAACAATCTCGCATTAATTTCTAAACAACTCGACCAAATTAGGGATTTTAATCTGCCACCTTAAAATCTTCAATTGTCCATCCAAATAAATATATTTCTGTAATTATTTTCACCCAATCCCATGGATGACATACTCTCTCATGAAATCCAATGGGATTCTCCCTAAGTTATAGAAATCATATCTCATTTAAGAATATATGTCTCTCAAAAAGTTTTAACATTTCAATTGGTCAGATCAAGAAGTAAATGAAGATCAAAATTAAAATAATCACAAATTATTAACATTTAAGACCATAGAAAACAAAGATTATTCTTCACAATACCATACCTCAAAGTAGGGAGAAGGTTAAAGAAGACTACTCATAATTAATGAGAAGGATACGACAAAACACGGATTTTATATATAAAAACAGGTTTAAAAAATAAAAGAAATAAAAATACAAATTATCTCACAATCCTTCCTAAGCAAATCCCTAGAAGTTCTCTCCAAGCCTTTGCCACTTTACAATCACTCCCAATTCTCTCTTAGAAGTTAATGAAGAAAAAATCTCTCACCCTCCATCTCCTCTGACAACCCTAGGAGAAAATCTCCTCTTCTCTCTCTATCTCGAACTCACACTAACTTTCTCTCTCCCTCACGCCACACACTTGACAAATGAGAAGTCTTCTTCTTTTATTTCGAGTTGTTTCCTTTGAAAAAGAATTTAAAATTCCCTCTGAAATTCCCTCTAAAAGTCAACTCTTTTTATTTCAAAAGATGTGTCATTTGATCCAAAAGATATATCCCTTCATAAAAGAATCTTTTAAAGTGTCTAGATGGATTGAATTACTTCAAGAGGTGTGTAGAACAAGTGTCCTTTTGAAATTTGCATAAAAATTTGCCTCAAATCGCCTTAATTTGAAAAAGTCATCCTTGGTGCATCATGTGTCGGTCTGGCACATCATGTGCTCGTTCTCTGGATTTTTGTGCATCATGCACCGATCTGGCGTATCATGTGTCATAATCCCAAAATTTATTTTTTTTGCTCCAAATTTTGTCCTTTTTGTCATTTTTTCCAAATAGCTAAAAATGATATACCTGCAACAAAAACACAAAATACCCTTCTTTAAAGTGCAATACCACAAAAAATAAGCATAAAATAAGTACTTAAAATAGTATATTATTTTGGTGTATCAAAATCCCCCAAACTTAAATGATATTTCTGCTTAAGTGACACTTTTATTACATAAAAGCATATGACTTAGAATAAAGAGTAACTTATAACTTCTATACTTTAGTTTAATAAATAGAATAACAAAATCTGAGAAAAGCATTTTAATAACTTAGATTCAAATTTTAAGTCTAGGAATATTTAGTAATCAAATTTAAGATATCTAAATCTCTATTCATTTCAAGAAGAATTGCATTTTGTCATATTAAGGTCTTTTATAACATTCATATAAAAAAGAACTTTATGAAAACTTTACTAGGAATGCTACTAATACTCAAACATAAGTTTATAAAATGTAATAAAGCTCCTTCCTGAAGTTGATTCAAGTGAAACTAATTTTTTTATTAGGCATCTCCTCAAGCTTCTCCTCACTTAAATATTTTTTTCTTCTTTTTCTATTTCTTTTTCTTTTACTTTTTTTTCTTTTCTTTTAGGATCTTTTCATTCCTTTCTTTTCTTTTTCTTTTTATTTTTCTTTTCTAAGTAAGGATTACTATATCGGGATAATGTTTAATAATTTTGAACTTCATTATTCTCTACTTAAAGTCAAAACTCTATACCTTTCTTCACTTTATAAAGTCATATTAGTTTATTATTTTTCATAAAGTATCATCCTTTTCTTCTTACATGAAACTTTAAAATACTTAACACTTCAAAAATACAATTTTCTTTACTTAAATAGAAGAACATAGTCTTATCCTATCATACCAAACATTTTTAACTTTAGGATTGACCATCATTATTAAAAACTCTTTACAAAAATTTTTCACAAAATATAGAAACAAAAGTATAGTCATCTAAAGTTAAATCTTAATATCTCAGGCAATGTTAAATTAGTTTTTTAAAATATAGTTAATTAAGGACAAATAAAACTTTTTTACTTCTTTTTGAAATAAAATTTGCTTTGCCCTAAACTTAAGTTTTTTAAGTGATTTTTAAAATATTTTTAGAATAAAATAGGTGAAAGAAAACAATTAATGCATGAAAATAAAAATTGACTTGTAGAAGATTTTTAACTATGAATATGAGCTTTGGTATACTGCAGGTACTAACTGTAAAACAACATACATGATTTAAAACAATAAATAAAGCATTATATATTCTCAAAAACTTGCTGAGATTTAATAACAAAAATACACAAGCTGAAAATACTAAAAATACGAAAAAGTGAAAGTGTACATTTACTTTACAGATTCAGTTCACACACAACATAAAAGCTTTTACTACAAGTTTTAAATAAAAGTTCATCACAATACAATCAAAAATAACAAACAAACATCAAAACACACTAAACTAAACTTTTTAATCAATCCTCATCTCATTCCTCCTCATTATCAGAATCTTCTTCTTCTCCTCCTTCTTGATCATGAACAGAAGCAAAGGGAGTCAAACGGGGCAAGCAAGAAAGTCCACATTAGGTTCATCCCTAAGATGTCTTACCATAGCATTTTTGAAATTAATATCATGTTGAAATCTCCTCTACTAATATTCATCATTATAAGCATTTCTCCCAACTGAGTTAGAATATTAGTTGTGTCCATTTTTTAAATCATAAGTTGGTCCATAATACTTTCAAGTAATGCAGATCGAGAAGTAGACACCCCTACAACATATGTAGAGGGCCTATCCCTTCCTCCATGTCTAGATTCAACAAATGATTCCACTCTTTTAATCATATGCCTCCAATAAAATTTTGTGGCTGTAATCTTTCTTCTTTTCTATCAAATTTTGCTCCTTATTACTCACATAGATTGAAATAAGGGCAGGGTATCTCAAACCATCAGCAGTAGAACTACTAGATATACTTCTAGCCTGCTAAACTATTATTGCACCCACATCTTGTCGACACAATTTTAGGGGGGTTGTTATGTAAAAGCTATCCTTTACCGAAATCAAAATCCTATCACCCGCTTTGGATGGATATTTAATATATATATATATATATATATATATATATATATATATAAGTTTGGAAAGCTATGAAAGCAAACTAATCCCATATCTTTCAAAGTTTAGAGGAAAGCACTACACCTTAAGCTATGTATCTATCCCAATAGATAAACACAAGACTTGAGAGTGAGGCTCTATTAAATAAACTAAGAAACATATGACAACCGTTTAGTCTGCGAAACCATTTTTATGTTGGCCAACAATTTCCTCTATTTAACACAAAAAATTAAATAAGGTTTTATATTAAGTTGGGTTCTTGAAAGTTTCTTATAAAGGCATGCCCTTATAGTTAATTACATCATAGGTAACCGAAGTCACTTAAGAAAACTCTCAATAAAAAACATGGGATATTGTCTTCAAGAATTTCATAAGATAGGGATTTTCAACGAGATCGGGCAAAGAGGTGTAAAATGGGGAATGACTCAAATTTAGAACATTTATTTTGGAATCCAAAGGAAAAAGAACTAGGGGATATCACAGATCCTGAGGAAAACCTCAGTGATTTCCTAAGCTATCCAACTATTTGACTTGAATTTAGAGGATAAATGTTTAATTTTTTTGTACTGAAAATTTTATTAGTTATGGATTACATTCATGTGAGACGATCACACAAATAGCCTGAAAGAGGCGAGGATTTAGGTCATGGCAAACGACAACCTCAGAATCCTTAAACAGGTCAGGGCATATATTGTATAGTAGAGCCATATAAAAGTCTAAAGAAAAGTTTAGGATTTATGTCACACTACGCGGACAACTTTGAAATCATTATGGCTTGTTGTTTAATTTCTAAAGAGGGATTTGGTGTTGTAGATTGTCTTGCTGTTGATAATGGTCGTGCTGCCCACGATGCTAGCTCCAATCTCCTTATTGTAGCAATTTCAAGTTTTTTAATGTGTCAAGTCTTGATTTTCAATCAAATGTTTCCTAAGATCATGGTTATTTAAATATTATGGGGAATGCTAAAGTTCATTAGAGTTATGCCTGTTAGGATCCCACGGTTCTCTCGTTCCAGCACTACTACTTTCCTTTGGATTCACTTAGTCCAAATGAATTTATTAAACCCAACTTAATGAGTTTTGTACTTTCATTTAGACTGTGGGAAATCTTTTTAGCAACTATTGGTTACCTCCTCTGAGGGATTCCTGGTCATCAGATAGAGACGGTTTAATTTAGTTGTAATTTTTATTTTATTGTGTTTCTGATTAAATTTTGAGTTGTCTTATATTTTGAATGTTATGGCGGAGAATTTTATCTTGTTTAATTTTAGTTTTAGTTTTGACATGCATGGTCACTTTGAGCACGCAAGCAAGAAATAAGAGGTATGAGAAAGTAAATGCAATAGCTGAAAAGCGTACCTCTCGATTCTTCTCGCTCCTCCACCTGAAAGGTTAGCTTTGACAACGTGTATATAATTTTGCAAGGATCTTGAATTCTAGGAATAGATTAAGGTATAGCTACTAAACCCTAAGTTATGACTTTTTTTAGCTCAAAAAATCTTAGTGGATGATTTTGGAATAAGATATAGCAAGTTCCATTTGCCCTTCAAGACTTTCAAGAGATTTCAAAGTGCTCGGAGCATGACCCTAAACCACTTTGAAGATTCCTTGAAACATTTTGAGTTCATTTTGAACTTATCATATCATTTTATTAATCATCCAAGGTTAAGCTAATGTTATCCCATTGCTCAAGGAAACTTGATTTTTTATTTATTCCAAGTCTAGGACACTCAATTAATTAAATGAGATTTCATTTAAGAGTTATGTGGGTGGGTACCACTAAGGTAGATTTGAGAAAGTAAAGGTTTTGATTCCCAAATTTAAAAAGTAGGATTTTAGTGTAGAAATGTGTTAATCATCAATCATATTATCTTCAAAATCAAATCAAATGAGTTCAAATGTCAAGCCTTGGTCACTACCAAGCCCTGAAGAATCATAATAGGTGAAACGGTAAATTGGAAAAATTTTGATTTAAATGACATACATTCTTAGTGAAAGATCACATTGTCATCAGTTATGTGCTTAAAATTAATGAAATAATATCTTCATAACTCGAGCCCATCACTTGAGAATCGTTTACTTTTGATTTACTTTCAAGTCATGATAATTAAGTAAGTTATAATTTTGTTCTTTTTATGGAAAAGATGGTAAGTGAGTTCCTACCTTTTAATCCTATTATATTTCAATCATCCAAAAATTTTTTTTAGGATCATATTACCGATATTCCCTTTGTTAATTTTAAATTTTGATTATGACATCAAAATCTAAAGTTACTCCTTTGCCTTTGGGGATCCTCACCTCATAACTCATTAATAAATATTCAAATGCTTTGAAAATTTTAGAGCATTCAATTTAGATTCTTTAAAATATTCTTTTAGGATTGTTATATTCCATTCTTTAAGTCTTTTCTCGTGCCAATCTTTGAAGAGAAAACATTCCTCTATAGTGTGTCCAAGCACTTTTTGATAAGGGCAAAAATTTGGTTGATCTTTTTCGTCGACTTCTTCGGGTTTCTTTGGATCTGGAAGTCTGAACTCAGGCTTCTTCATCAGACTTCTGAACATTTTGGGTACGGCTTCATCTTTGAAGGAATACACCACTGTATGTCATTCTGCCGAAGATATTCTTTCATTATCCACTGGGTATGATCCTCCCTGAGGTGGTCGCTGGCTAGACTGGTCGTATTGTTGTGTCTGTTCTTAAGCATGTTGTGATGACGATTAACGAGGATTTTCTGCATGTATCTTCATTGGTTGTTTTCCTTTATCAATAGTTTCCATTGTTCCTTACTTCTTTTCCAATACTCTGGTTGCCTTGGATTTCTCATGAGAATCCATATGTTTGATTTCTTCTTAAAGACTGTTGGCTTTGTTGAGTAGCTTCTCAAAGGATTTGATGTTGAGTCCCTTGAGCATGAAAGCTACTGGCCCATAAATGCTCTTGAGTAAGATCTCAATCACATGATGTTCTTGCAGCTGTGGTTCACATTTCATGCTAAGGCTTCTCCACCTCAAAATATAGTCCACTAAAGTTTCATTGGGCTTCTGCTTTTCCATTATGAGATCTCCAATAGGGACGTGATGTTGCCCTCCGGTAAATCCTTTCACAAACAATTGTTCTAATTCAGCGAATGTCTTAACTGATCCGTTGGGTAAATTGACATACCAATTAAAAGCGATTCCTGATAGGCTGCTGACAAACTGTCAAAAAAGCAAGGCTTTATTACCTCTGGTGTTTCCAGAAATGGCTCAAAAATTTGTTATGTGTTGCCTGGCATTTCATGTCCCATCGAATATCTTAAAGTTTAATGACACAAATACTTTAGGATATGGTATGACATCGAACTATTCCGGATAATGTGTACCCTTTAAAACCAATGCATCACCCTTGGATTGGGCTAAGGCCTCCAGAACTAGCTCGACCATTTGCTTAAACTCCTTCTCTTGCATGGCACTTGATGGAGAATCCTTCTTTTGTTGCTCATCTCTATTTGTTGAGGCAACTTCCCTCCTTTCATCTGTGATATGTATAATCTCCGGTTGACTGAATTTTGGAGAGGCTAACTGTGAGGGTTGAGACTGTCCCTGAATTATGGCCATGGCGGTCATAGCAGCGGCCATCTCTTGCATTCTTTTCTCCATTTGGCTGGTTTGTTCATCCCTTAGAAAGAAAACCCTGCGCAACTTATCTACGGTGTTATCTTTGACAAGAGGTTGAGCATCGCGTGTAGATGCAGTGGCTCTAGTTTTAATGACATGGATATCCATGAAATCCTCCTCGAGGTACTCATTAAAGTTAAAATCTTCATCGTCATCATCAATGAAGACTCCATGTTTTGGGGCTAATTTTGAAATCTCGATCTTGAGCTTTTCGACATTTTCTTCAAATATTGATTCTTAGATTATCTTAAGGTCTGAAGGATCCTGCTGGACCTCCTCCATTAGCTCTTCCATCTCGCTAGCAATTACTGCAACAATATCAGATACTTCAGACCCTTGCTTCATTCCATGATCTTACCCTGCGAGCTTACTGGACTATATCAGTACAACGACCTTGGGTATCCAGACCTTTTTCATTGACGGTGATGTCTTGAGACAGAGTGTCTCAGTAGAAACATCAACATGTCAAGGAATGGTATGCTCCCCATGTTGCAGACTAGATACAATACTGGGCAATCTCTTCATCCTTTTCTTTAGAATTTTAGAAACATCATTATAGTGGGTTATTGGTAGAATTACTGGACCCAGACGTGACTTAACTGGTTGATGGCCTACAGGTCTAGTGACGGTAGGATCGGCAGTAACAATAGTGGTATCAACTTCGCTCCCCAAATGGAACCAAACAGAAATGCGAACAGAAAAAGCTTCAATTGATTTCTTAGATTTTGTCTAGCAGTTCTGACATCCCTTAAAATTTCTTTCTTTAGGCGACCATGTCCCACTCATTTGAGTAACTCGCTAACTGAACAACCTTCTTTAACAGCTAGTCTTTGAAAAGCTAAGCTGACTCGGGTGATAGGAGTAGTCGCCTTCCACTCCTCATCATGTTCATGAAGTGAAGGTAAAGTTGCAGCAATCTTTTGGATACTTTCGTACCCAATGGTATCCATTAAGGGATGAAACCTACTCCCTTGCAGAAGTGGATAGGTCTCTGGTAATATTGACTCATTCTGGTGAGGATCCTCATCAAAGGTATCTCCTTAGGAGTCTGGGCATTAGTAGCCCTCCTAACCTTTCTGTTATTGTTTCTCCTTTGGGTTCGGGTTAACAGTGCAGTCCTCAAACTTGATCTGATTTCAAACAATGTTGGCGGGATAACTAACCCCTCAGTCAGGTCTTCAATGATCATAACTTCCATTCATTTAGCAGCATTGGGAACAGTCGTCTTGGTAGGTTCTGTGATGGCAGTAGTTTTGAAATTCTTATAAGAAGGGAGGTCCTGAGGGCAACTCAGACTAAAATCAATAGACGGTTCCTGAACTTTTTGAGCGATGAATTTCATTACGATGAATAGGGTTTTCACGAGGAAGACCTCGAGATCTTCAAATCCTGCTCCAAGCATGATGGTGGGAGCAACATTACTGGCATTGCAGCTCGTCGGCAGGTTGCAGGAAAAAGTTAGCATTGCGAACACCATTGTAGCAGCTTCAAAAGAGAAAGCTCTGAGGTTAGCCATTTGGCCAATACCTCGTGATCTTAGTGCGAGAATTAAAATTAGCATAGACGAATTTGTAGAGTGGGTAAGTCATTAATTAATTTGTGGAGGTTTTAAAATTTTAGTAAAAATAGTTTGAAGGTAGAAAGCTTTAATTAGTATAAGGAAAATTTAAATAGCATGTGTAGCACGACACAATCTGATTTAACTTGCAAGACAATCAATCAAACTTGAAAGGGAAAAAAGTGAAGTTCAGGACCCAATGCGAGACCAACATAACTACACACAGTTCCTAGGTGGGATTAGTTTACTAACACACGTATTGGGGGTCTGACCCCACATGAAGACTAAAAAGTCCTTAATGGTCCCCTCAACCTCCCTGTTTGAAGGTGATTGAGAGATGATCGTACTTCCCCAAGAAAGAAATGGGTGAAGCAAGTCAACGGAAGAAGGGTAATTTTGTCCAAGAGGGACATGGACACATTACCGACGTGGGAAGATAATATTTCATGATTAATATGGAGAGAGAAGATATTCCAAGGTGGATTCGCCAGAAGCTGTCGACACTAATTTTGTATAAGGAGTTGCCTGTTAGAAGCTGTCGGCCGTCGGAATGGAAATCCCGTTGGTCTCTTTGGAAGGACGTTTCATTTACATATATTTATATATAGTTTAAAAAAATATGAAATCAAACTGACCCCATATTTTTCATAGTTTAAATGAAAGAGGACTATACCTTAAACCCTGTATCTATCCCGAACGATAAACACAAGACTTGAGGATGAGGCTCGATCAAATAAACTAAGAAATATATGACATCCATAAAAACATTTTTAATTGCCGACAAGTTTCCCCTATGTAATATGAAGAATTAAATAGACTTTATATTAAGCTGGGTTCAGAAAGCTTCCTATAAGGGCAATCCCCTATAGTTAATTACATCATAGATAACAGAAGTCACCTAAAAAAACTTTTGATAAAAATTAGGAAATATTATCTTCAAAGAGTTCAAAAGGATAGAACTTTTTAACGAGATCAGACAAAGAGGTGTGAAAGGGGAATGATTCAAATTTGGAACATTTTATTATAGAGTCCAAAGGAGGAAGAAATATGGGATGCCATAAATCCGAAGGAGAACCTCAGTGACTTTCCAAGCTATCCTAATTTTGGCTTTAGTTTTAAGGAGAAATATTTAAATGTTTCATCCTGCCAATTTTATTAATTTGGGGCTTACAATTGTGTGAAATGATCACACAAATAGTCTGGAAGATGTGACGGTTTAGGTCGTGACAAACGACAACCTCGGGATCCTAAGATGAGTTAGGTCTTATATTGCACAACATGATTTTGCAAAGGCCTAAAGAAAAGGTGAGGATTTATGTTGCATAAGAAAACAACCTTGAAATCCTATGGCTTGTTCTTTAATTTTATGAAAAGAATGGTTTAGCTGAAGTAGACAGATTTTGCTGTCAAAGATGACCATGCTGCCCATAATGCTAGCTCCAAGCTCCTCATCGTGGGAAGTTTAAGTTTTCTAATGTGTCAGGTTATAATGTCAAATCAAATGTCCCTATGGTTATGGTTCTTTAAATAGTTGGAGGTCATATTAATGTTGATTAGAGTGACACCAGTTAGGATCCTATGGTTCCCTCGTTCCGGCACCATTATTTTTTATTGGATTCACTTAGTCCAAATGAATTTACTAAACTCAACTTAATGAGTTCCGTACTTTTATTTAGACTGTGGGAAGTTTTGTTAGCAACCGTAGGGATTCCCGATCATCCTACTGAGACGTCTTAGTTTAGTTTTATTTGTTGTTTGTGATGTTTGTGATTAAATTATAAGTCGTCTTTTATTTTGATTATTGTGGAGGTGATTTTTATCTTGGTTGATTTTATTTTTTGTTTTGGTTTTGTGGCTATCCTAGCAGTTTTAGGTTTTCATGAAGGGTGACATTGTGGTTTAACATGCAAGTTTGAAATAAGAAGTACAAGAAGGTAAATGCATTAATTTAAAAACTTACCTGTCAAGTCTTCTCGCTCCACCACCTGATAGGCTAGTACTCGCAAGTATTGCAAGAAGGTTTACATTGTAAGAGTAGATGGATGTTTAGTTATTGATCCCTAGATACTTAATGCTTATGGACAGTATAACAATAGTTCTGATGATATTTTTCACTTATATTTGCTTATTTTGTAACAAAGCCAAAAAATTGATCCTGAAGAAAAGTAAGAATTTAACTTTTTATTTTATACATATTTATATTGGGATACTACGCAAGTATACGTATCGTTAGCAAGTAATATAAGACTTTTCGATTAAGACCTAAATATCAAATCCATAGGGAAGATTATGCAATATGTACTCTTTAGAAAGACTTTCTATTTTTTTAAAAGATAATTACTTAAACTAAAAAAATGATTTTTGTAGGAATTTAAAATTAAAATAATTTTGATATTTTAAGGAAACAGTAAAAACTAAAACTCTCACTTTAGAGTTCCCTCGATTTCCTCCGCCTGGGAGCTAACTTTCTCGTATCAGAACCTAAAATAATAAATCAAGCCGGGGGATTTAACCTATCACTTTAAAGTCCTCTAACTCTACACCCATGAATAAATATTTCCCTATTTATTTGCACTTAATCATATGAACTACATTTTCATTCATACAAACTCATGTGATTCTTTTCAATTTTTGACTGGGACAATACCAGCCCAGCTCATACATGTTCTCACAACAAATTTTAACATCTAGATTGGTTAAATTAAGAAGTAAATGAAGTGCATGGATTTAAATCCTCACAACTTCTTCCAACATTAAAGATCCATACTCTCCATAACTTCCATCCAAAACTTAATTACTTATCATTTTAAGAAGAAAGATAAAGAAAAATACTCAGTATCCATGGAGAAAACAAAACCACACTTTAGTTTAAAAGAAGAAATCATTGTCAATTCAAAATCCATGGAGAAAACAAAACCACCCTTTAGTTTAGAAGAAGAAATCATTGTCAAACCAACAACAAGTCTTAATTAAAACCAAAAGTAGTCTAAAATAAAAAAGAAAAACTTATCTAAAGTCCTCCACCAAACTCTTGAAGTTCCTTTAAATCTCTTCTCTTTTACAATCACCCAAAACAAAATAACAAAAAGGATAAAGTAAATAAAAAGTTGTTCCTAAATATCTCTCCGAACTAACTCACCAGAAAAGAACTTTCAAAACTTGCCAATATTTTCAAGACTCTTTTCTAAGTCCTCTCTTCTTTCCTTTTATAATTTTCCAAGAGGTACCTAGGGATCTCTTGAAAATGTGTCTTGATTTGATGTATTTTCCCAAGAGACGCATGCTTTCATGATAATTTTTTTCCATGGTAGTTACAACCACCTATTATGTCAATGGGTGCCTCAAAACCTCTTCTAAATTTGTGAAAACCGATTTTATTCGTCTAGTAACTGCCACTGGCGCTTAAGCACGGGGTCTCGATGCTTAGGTGTTGCCTTCTCTGTTTAACCGGTGCTTAAGCGCCAGATTTGGCGCTTAGGCGCCAAAACTCTTCTGCACAATTTTTCACCTTTTTGCTCCTAATTTGATCCTTTTTCACTCCTTGAAGTGTTTTTTTTCCATTTTTACTTGTATCTGCAAGAAAAACACAAAAATACCTTCCATTAAAGTGCAATATCTCAAAAATAGGTATAAAAATGTGTCTAAAGACACTATATATTTTAGGTGTATCAAAATTCCCAAACTTAAAATGTTACTTGTCCTCAAGTGACACTTCAATCTTTAAAAACCCAATATATATGGTATGTATATGAGTTTCTTTATGAGTTACTAAATTTTAGATTTAGAAATATAGTAGTCCTATTTAAAAATAATAATTAGTAAATGAGACCAACTTAAAGTTTGAAAATTTTTAATGTTAAGAACTATGAAAATATGAGTTTCTACCTAATTCAAAAATATTGTAAGTTCTCTAAATTTAGATTTTAGTTCTTTTATTTTCTCTACTTAGAAAATTTTATTAAAAATAATTTTACTTACTATATTATATTTATAATCTTCAGATTTTATCAAGTATTATACTTTAAAAAGATCAAATGTAGAACAAATTCTTAATGTTAATCTTCTCCTCCCTTACATTTCTTTTCTTTTCTTTTTCTTTTTCTTTTTCTTTTTCTTTTTCTTTTTCTTTTTCTTTTTCAGGCAAGGATTACTATATTTGGATATGCCTTTAATGATTTTGAGTTCCACTTCTCCTTTCTTAAAGTAAAGTCTTGATATAAAACTTTTACTTATAGATATAATAATAGTTTTGAAAATCATTTTAATAAAAGCTTAAGTATTAAAAATACAAGTCTAAATTATCTAACTTTCTTAAAAATACAATTTATCCTACTAAAGATAGTCACTTATATTAATCATTTTCTATACTAAAAATTATTAACTTAAAGTTTTTCTTCATTACTTANATCCCTTACATTTCTTTTCTTTTCTTTATCTTTTCTTTTTCTTTTTTTTTCTTTTTCTTTTTTTTCTTTTTCAGGCAAGGATTACTATATCTGGATAGGCCTTTAATGATTTTGAATTCCACTTCTCATTTCCTAAAGCAAAGTCTTGATATAAGTCTTTTACTTATTAAATATTAAAATAGTTTTGAAAATTATTTTAATAAAACAAATTTAAGTATTAAAATAAAAGTCTAAATTATCTAAATTTTTCAAAAATATAATTTTTCTTACTAAAGATAGTAACTTATATTAATCATATTAAAAATTTTTAACTTAAAGTTTTTCTTCATTACTTAAAATTTTAACTAAATTTTCTTACTCATTTCTAAAATCAAATTTTACTTCCCTAATATAACTTCCTATACATAATCAATTTTTCTTTTAAAATCAAATTCACTTGTACTACATTTGAGAACAAATAAAATTCCAGTTTTGAAAATATTTTTCATCCCCCCAAACTTAAATTTTTAACATATTAAACAGTTTAACATCAGATAATTATATAAGCAGCAAATGAAAATTGAAATAACATGCTAACAGAAATTTTAACATCCTAATTATACAAGTATAAAACTAAAGACAGGAGTAAAATTAATTTTTGATAAATTTTCTAACATTTTATTTTAGTTTAACATGCACAAAATCAATAAACTTCTAAACAGTAGGTATAAAAACAAACAACACATTAATATGATAAAAGAAAAATATAGGTCNATCAATAAACTTCTAAACAGTAGGTATAAAAACAAACAACACATTAATATGATAAAAGAAAAATATAGGTCAACAGTTTCTAAATTTCAAGTTTAAGATCTAAGCTAGCATGACTTTCTACTTTATAACAGATATGAAATTAAGTTAAGTTCTAAACTAACTAAATCACAGTACTAAACACAAGAAAATAGCTATTACCCTAAAAATTTAACAATGAAATACTATCTAACACAATAATCACAACAACAATAGAACATAAAAATTTAGAATACAACATAAATCATAGTTCAAAACAACACGTAGATGCAAATGTAGCAAGCTCAGACCAAATAGTTCACATCATATTACAACCATAAAATGATTCTCTACTCTTCATCCTCAGAATCACCGTTGTACCATTTTTCTGCAGGTTCATAATCAAGATATCAAGGATATNGAACACAACATAAATCATAGTTTAAAACAACATACAGATGCAAATGTAGCAAGCTCAGACCAAATAGTTCACATCATATTACAACCATAAAATGATTCTCTCAGCTCTACTCTTCATCCTCAGAATCACTGTTGTACCATTTTTCTGCAGGTTCATAATCAGGATATCAAGGATATGGAGGAAATTGCACTCCCTGGTTCACCTCTAATCAGGCTTTCCAAATATGAATGAAATTTATCTTCATAATCACTCTTCCTTCTATTATAACTATTAGTATGATCTGCAAAATGCTCTAAATTTTGTACCTTATTAGCAGTAAAATTGATATTATCCATCATCTTCTGTAATAACTCATCCTGAGTCTTGGTATCACCTCTAGATGTAGAAGCACGAGAAGTAGATGGTCGTGATGAAGATGCAGTAAACGTCTCTAATCCATAACTTCTGGAAAATCCTCCTCTCCAGCCAAAAATAAAATGCTCATAGTAAGTCTTCACATTCACCTTTGTAATGGGCTTTAGAGGTAACAAAACTTCCTCCCAACTATCATACTTCACTCTAGCCTGCTCGCATAATGAGAATATCAAGGAAGCAAATCCCATACCTGCAGTAGTAGCAGCAGCAGTTGAACTGATGATAGTGTGATAGATAAAAGCCCCTATGTTGATGAGCTTTCCCTCCTGAATACAGTAATTCAGCATTGCTCTCTCTCTGGTCACTCACTGAGATAATTAGTCGGAAGCAGACAAGCAGAAATGAAATAGTGTCAGGCCTTCGAAGGTGCACATAACTTTGAAGTTGACAAATTTACTCTCCTCTCATTGGTTATCTTCCAAAGTCCTCTCCCAATAGTCAAATATGAAATAATCTCATNGTTTCTACCTTATAACAGATATGAAATTAAATTAAGTTCTAAACTAACTAAATCACAATACTAAACACAAAATAACAGCTACTACCCTAAAATTTNCATGCTAAAAGAAATTTTAAACCCTAATGACACAAAAGACAGGAGTAAAATTAATTTTTGATCAAATTTTCTAACATTTTATTTTAGTTTAACATGTAGAGATTCAAATAGACATCTAAACAGTGGGCACAAAAGCAAATAACACACTAACATGATAAAAGAAAAATACAGGGCAGCAGTTTCTGAATTTCAAGTTTAAGATCTAAGCTAGCAAGAGTTTCTACCTTATAACAGATATGAAATTAAATTAAGTTCTAAACTAACTAAATCACAATACTAAACACAAAATAACAGCTACTACCCTAAAATTTAAAAATAAAATACTATCTAACACAATTATCACAACAACAACAGAACATAAAAATTCAAAACATAATATAAAACATAGTCCCAAAATAACACAAAGATGCAAATGTAGTAGGCTCGGACCACATAGTTCACATCATATTACAACCATAAAATGAATCTCTCAGCTCTAATCTTCATCCTCAGAATCACCTCTGTACCATTTTTCTACAGGCTCATAATCAGGACATCGAAGATATGGAGGAAATTGCACTCCTGGTTCACCTCTAATCAGGCTTTCTAAAGATGAGTGGAATTTCTCTTCATAATTACTCTTCTTCTATTATAACTATTAGTATGATCTGCAAAATGCTCCAAATTTTGAACCTTATCAGTAGTAAAATTGATATTGTCCATCATCTTCTGCAGTAATTCATCTTGAGTCTTGGTATCACCTCTAGATGTAGAAGCACGAGAAGCAGATGGTCATGGTGAAGATGTAGCAGAGGTAGATGCAGCAGATGTCTCTAATCCATAACTTTTAGAAAATCCTCTTCTCTAGCCAATAATCCAATGCTCAGAATAAGTCTTCATATTCACCTTCATGATGGGCTTTAGAGGTAACATAACTTCCTCCAAACTATCATACTTCACTCTAGCCTGCTCGCATAATGAAAATATCAAGGAAGCAAATCCCATACCTGAAGTAGTAGAAACAACAACTGAGCTGATGATAGTGTGATAGATGAAAGCCCCTATGTTGATGGGCTTTCCCTCCTGAATAAAATAATTTAACGTTGCTCTCTCTCTGGTCACTTCACTGAGATGATTGGTTGAAAGCAGACGAGCAGAAATGAATAAGTGTCAGGCCTTTGAAGGTGCACATAACTTTGAAGTTGGAAAATTTACTCTCCTCTCATTGGTTATCTTCCAACGTCCTCTCGCAATAGTAAAATCTAAAATAATCTCATCTAACTCTGCTTCCATAGGACTATAATTCACATAGAAACATAAAGTATCCTGTAGTAAATGGTAAAACAAGTTGATTATCTCTAGAGTGAAAGGTACCAACTTCCCTCTAACCATAAGTCGATCGTCTTCAGCCTTAGAGAGATTTGCATAAAACATCCTTACAATAAAAATCACAGCGACGATAGAGAAACAACAGAAATGTGCTCATTGTCAGTGGACTATCAAGTCTTCTACCTCTCCACTTGAACTCATAAAATATAGCTCCTGAATCAATTTTAATGACTGTAGAGCGTCACTATATCGATCCTAAGCTTTTGAACCGACAAATTTGCTTGAATCGAATGGGCTCTTTCCTGTACATCATTTCATTCTTGGTGTCATTCTACAAATTTGATAAATTCCAAAAATAACTTTCAAAATCAAGTTTAAATCACTAAACTAAACTTCCAAAAGCACTAACTAAACATCCCAAGCAATTTCCATTAATTTTTCTTCACCTTTCACCATGAATAGTAAATTTTTGAAATCTTCCAAATGTGTTTAAAATATATGGTGAAAATACAAAATTTTTGCACAGAAGTAAAGCTCTTACCTTAAGGAACTTGGATCAAGTAAATCTCACTCGATTCCTCCAGGAAATCTTCAAATTCCACTTTCCCTAGACCTCAAAATCGTGACTTTGAGTTGGGGAAGATGAAAAGAGGTGTTAAAAATGGTATTTCGGATTTAAAATTCACTTTTAATCATTCACGAACTAGTTTTTGTGAATCGGCACTTAAGTGCGGATAAGTGGCGCTTAGGCGCCTGCCTTTCAAGTTGGCTCGCGCTTAAGCGCTAGTGCAAAATTTTTGAAACTTTTAATTTTAAGTAAAATGCACTATTAGCCTAAGTAAACCACCTCTAAATGGTCTCACAACACTTAAATGACTATTTTTACTTTCTATGACTCCCTTCTCTCTCAAAATTCTCCATAATAGTTAATTCAATTCAAGGCTCAAAATAACACAAATTTTCATAAAAACAAACTTATATCAATTCACAAAAAAGTACAAACACATTTAACACTTAGTTCTCTCTTTAAATAGTCTTGGATGAGAAAATTTTCCTAAGTACAGAACAGTTAACACACATTTTAGAATTAAACACTTAAGTGACACAGACACTAAACACAAGACATAAACACTTAACTTAAGAACATGACTCCAAACACATAATTCCTAACACTTAACATAATGCGGCTATTTATTAGAAGGAACAAATTCTTGTCTCTCAGTAGTTTCTCTAGGAATATAGAGTTGATAAAATAAACGGTGATGACGGCCTCTAATACAATCATCTTTGATCCTCTTTTGCTTAAAGAAAATCCCTTTATCCGCTTCGTCTATATAACTGATATGGTTGAATTTCATCTTAAGTTGCCACCCAATATGTTCTAGATGAGCATGCAATTCAAGCACCTTAGTCTCTAATACGGATATAGTACTCCCCATCTTGTTGATCTTCTCCGATATTCCTTCAATACTGATGGCTAAGAAACCGTTATACATCTCATGTGCACTTTGACAAATAAACTTCTTCTTCATAGCTTATTCCTTCTTCTTCAAATCCATCTCCAATGATGTCATTTTCTCTAAATCTCTCTTTCTTAGACTTTTAGGGCAAAAAATCATCCGGGGTGAAATTCCTTCACAAACCCCTTCTATATATAGACCTAATTCCCCCTCATAACTTTTAGGTACAACTAGAAATGGCCAAGACACGTTTATTCCAACTAAATTGAAGTTATACCTTCTAAAAATTGAAATTTGCACATGTGATTAACTGCAGTGCTTAAGTGCCGGATCTGGCGCTTAAGCACCAGTGCACACTTTTGCACCTGTCAACTTAATATCCAAATACTTATTCTAACATGTTCAGGTGAATAAATAAAGTCTAAAAATCATTACTAGTACATAATAAAATCAAAAATACTACCCCAATTTTCTTAATCAGACTCAAAAGAACAATCAAAGCAACTTAACATTGATAAATATGGGTTGCCTCCCACAAAATGTTTAGTTTTACGTCGTCAGCCCGACGTAACCATTGCTCATTCTGGTTGATCCAACATCATTCCATAATTATATTTATGTTGATTGCTTATATAATAACACTGTAATCTATGTCCATTCACTTTAAAAATTTTCTCAAAATTAAAATTAGGATCTTTAATATCCACAACTCCACAAGGTAAAACTTTTATCACAACAAATGGGCCCATCCACCTGGACTTAAGTTTTCCTGGAAATAATCTTAACCTTACATTATATAGCAAAACTTGTTGCCCTAGCTGAAAATTTTTAGTAAGAATCTTTCGATAATGTCACATTTTCATCTTTTCTTTATAAATCTTAGCACTCTCATAAGATTCATTCCTTCTCTCTTCAAGCTCATTTAATTGTCACATTCTTTTCTCACCAACATCATTTAAATTATAATTGAACTCTCTAATAGCCCAATATGCTTTATGGTCATGTTCACCTCGTAAGTGACAAGCTTTCCCAAATATTAGCCTATATGGGTACATTCCTATAGGAGTTCTATATGCAGTCCTATAAGCTCACAAAACATAGTCAAGTTTGACTGACCAATCCATTTTTATTGGATTCACAAATTTTTCCATAATTCTTTTAATTTCCTAATTGGATAATTCAGCCAAACCACTTGTCTAAGGAGTTGGATTCACAGATTTTTCCATAATTCTTTTAATTTCTTGATTGGATAATTCAGCCAAACCACTTGTCTGAGGATGATAAGCAACAATCCTATGATTTATATGATATTTCATTAATAACTTCTCCATAATGGCATTTTTTAAATGACTTCCCCCATCAGTAATGATAACTCTCGGCATCCCAAATCTATAAAATATGTTCGTTTTCAAAAATTTTGCAGCATTTTGAGCATCACATTGAGGTAAAGCAACAACCTCTATCCATTTGGATACATAGTCCACTGGTAACGGAATATATAAATTTCCAAAAGATGGTATTAATGGTCCCATGAAATCTAATCCCCAAACATCAAATATTTCAACTTCTAGCATATAATTGAGTATCTCATTTCATCTAGAAATATTGCATACTCTTTAACATCAATCATAAGTTTTGATATAAGCATTAACATCTCTAAAAATTGTAGGCCAATAAAATCTAGATTATAGAATTTTGTATGTTTTTTATCAACACCAAAATGTCCCCCAAAATCAAAATTATGACATTTTTTGATAATTTCATAAGTTTCTTATAATGGTACACATCTTTGAATGATCATATACTTTCCTTTTTTATATAAATATAGGTCATCCCAAAAATAAGTCTTAGCTTCGGAAATAAATTTCCTCATTTCTTGGGATGTCATTCCATAGGGTTTCAGATTACTAACAATATAGTTCACAATGTCGGCATACCACGAAACATGCCACTCATTTACAATGAATAATTTTTCATATGAAAAATGTTCATTAATTTCTTTTTCAAAATAGAGTGGTTTTTCTAATTCAAGCCTGGAAAAATGATTAGCAATTCAATTTTCAGTTCCCTTCCGATCTACTATTTCAAAATCAAATTCTTGTAAAAGAAGTATCCATCTTATAAGTATCGGTTTAATATCCTTCTTTTTCATTAAGCGCTTAATAGCATAATGATCTGTATGCACTATACAACGAGTTCCAATCAGATATGAAGGCATATTCTATTGTTAATAACTCTTTTTCAATTTTTATATAATTAATTTGAGTTTCATTAAGAGTTTTACTAGCATAGTAAATTACTTTGAAAATTTTAATGTCCTAAGCCTGCTCCAATAGCATAATAACTTGCATCAGACATAAGTTCAGAAGGTTTTTTCTAATTTTGTGAAACTATAATTGGTGCAGTGGTTAATTTTTCTTTTAATAATTTAAAATATTTTAGGCATTCCTCATCAAAATTGAAAAATGCATCTTTCTCCAGTAAATGACATAAAGGCTTAGCAATCTTAGAAAAGTCCTTAATATATCGCTTGTAGAATCCAGCATGTCCTAAAAAACTCCTAATTTCCCTTACATTTGTTGGATAAGGTAAATAGCATGTCCTAAAAAACTCCTAATTTCCCTTACATTTGTTGGATAAGGGAAATTAGCGATCACTTGAATTTTAACTCCTAATTTCCCTTACATTTGTTGGATAAGATAAATTAGCGATCACTTGAATTTTACCAGGATCAGGTCCTCAATATATCACCTGTAGAATCCAGCATGTCCTAAAAAACTCCTAATTTCTCTTACATTTGTTGGATAAGGTAATTAGCGATCACTTTATATTTAGCAGGATCTATTTTCATAACATTTTCTGTTATTTGATGATCTCATATGATTCCTCCTGCTACCATAAATTAGCATTTTAGCTAGTTAAGGACTAAATTTGTTTCTTCACAACACTTAACAACTTGAGAAAAATGTTCTAAATAAGAGTCAAATGATGTTCCAAACACTAAAAAATCATCCATAAAGACTTCAATCCCTTTTTCAATTAAATCACAAAAAATTGCCATCATACATCTTTGAAATGTAGTAGGGGCATTACATAAACGAAAGGCATTCTTCTAAAAAACAAAAGTACCATAAGAACTGGTAAATGTTATTTTCTCTTGATCCTCAGGAGATATTTGAATTTGGTTGTAACCGTCATATCCATCCAGAAAATAAAAGTGTTTATGCTCAGCTAGTCTATCCAACATTTGATCTAGAAAGGGCAGTGGAAAATGATCTTTCCTAGTGGCAAGATTTAATTTTCTATAATCAATGCATATTCACCACCCTATAACTTGTCTAGTAAGTTTTAACTCATTATGCTCATTCATAGTTACAGTTACTCCTCCTTTCTTAGGAACACGGTGATTTGGACTAACCCATGCCCACTCCAGCATCTAACCACTTTAAAATTTCTTTCTTAACAACATCTTTCATAACAGGATTTAATCTCCTTTGTGGATGAGCCCTGATTTTGCAGTTTTCTTCTAGATTAATTCTATGTATACAGATTGAAGTTCTAATTCCTTTAATATCATCAATTGTCCATCTGAAGGTTTTACTAAAATTTTTTCAAATTTTCATAAGCTTTTCTTCTTCTTCCTTTGTTAGCTTTGAGGAAATTATAGCAGGTAAAGTAGCGGAATCTCTTAAAAAGACATATTTTAAATGTTCGGGAAGTAATTTCAACTTAAGTTCTGGAGGTTTTTCAATAGATGGAAAAAATGATTTATCTTTGTCTATCGTGTCCAAAATTTCAAAACTTTCTTGAACATAACCTGAATCTTCCTTAAAAAGTTTTACACATTTATCTATTCCTCTTCTTGCTCGTGTTCCAAATCTTTCCATTCGAATTTTTCTTCATAAGTATTCTTAAAATGACATTCTCTCAGATATCTTATAACATCCATTCTATAGCATTCATCATCTTTACCTTTTGCAAGGTATTTCAATGTTTTTAAAATGTTAAAAGTAACAGTTTGATCATTGACACGCATTGTTAATTCCCCTTTCTGCACATCTATCTTTGCTCTTCCTGTGGCTAGGAAAGGTATCCCGAAAATGATATGTATCTCTTTATCTTCCTCCATATCTAGCATAATCAAATCAATAAGAAAGATAAATTGATCCACTTTCACTAGGACATCCTCTACAACTCTTAGGATAGGTTATTGAAAGATCTCCTAACTGTAGAGTTACACAATTAGGGGTTATTTCTCCTAATCTCAATCTCTTAAGTATTGATAATGACATAAGGTTAATGCTTGCAACTAAATCACTTAAAGCTTTCCCTTAAAATTTGTCTTCTATTGCACATTGAATTGTAAAGCTACCATGATCTTTAAGCTTTTCAGGAAGTTTCTTCTTAATTATAGCACTACAATCCTCACTATGTGCAATAGTCTCATTATCCTCAAACTTCCTTTTTCTATTGAGAATATCCTTCATAAAATTTACATAGCTTGGCATTTATTCTAAGGCTTCAACAAATGGAATATTGATTGTAAGCTTCTTAAATAATTCAACAAATTTTGAAAATTGCTTCTCCAACTTGTGTTGTCGAAGTCTCTGAGGAAATGGAGGTGGTGGTTTTTCTAAATCAATTTTTGGTGGAGAAATAAGCCTTTTAGAATCTTTTGGAGCGTCCTCTTTTGATTCTTCAACTTCTTCTCTCTTTACTTCAATCTCTTTTTGAACCCTACCTTCCAACTCTCTTCTGCTTCTAAGTTGTACAGCTTTAACTTGCTCTTTATTCTATTCTTTTGGATTTGATTCAGAATTACTAGGAAATGTTCCTTGGGATCTATTACTTAATGAGCTTGCAATTTGCCTAAGTTGATTCTCAATATTTCTAAATGTAGCTCTTTAACTTTGTAACTGATTACTCATTTGTAACACCACTTCTTCTATAGAGAACTTCTTATCCTTAAATTGTGTATTTCTGTTGAGACCTGGAGGATAAGTAGATCTATAATTATTATTACCTTTGTTGTTCCAGTTTCCCAAGGGGTTTACCTAGTTGTTCACCCATTGCTGATTATTACCAACTGAATTATTATTTCAGTTAAAGCTGGGATGGTTCTTCCAACCTGAGTTATAATAATTGGAATATGGGTTATTTTGCTTTTTATTTATGACATTCAAAATTTCTAATGATTTTTGAGAATCTACCATTTGGCCTAATGAATTTTCTTCAATCTTGGAAATTTGTTGAGAAAAATTTATTACAAATTGGTCTAACTTCCTTGAAATTGCAGTAACTTCATTTTCTAACATAATAAATGCATCAGTTTTATGTATATTGGCTACTTTCTTTGGATTTACCCTCTTATAAGGCCATTAAAAATTATTGGTAGCCATCTCTTCAATTAAAGCATAAGCATCATGAAATGGTTTTGACATCAATGAACCACCAGCAATGGCGTCGCAAATCCTAAACCAATTAATCCATTATAAAAGGTTTGAATTATTAACCAATCTGGTATAGCATGGTGCAGGCACTTTCTTAAAAGTTCTTTAAATTTTTCCCGTGCTTCATAAACAGATTCCCCTTGAAATTGATTAAAAGTTGTAATATCATTTCTAAGCTTCGTAGTTTTTGATGGTGGAAAATATTTAGGAATGAATTTCTGTGTTAAATCACCCCAAGTTATGATAGATCCAAGTGCTAACAAATTCAACCACATCTTAGTTTTATCCGTTAGTGAGAAAAGAAATAACCTAAGTCATATGGCATCATCTAAAACACCATCATATTTAAATGTAACACACATATCTAGAAAATTGGTAAGACGTAAATTTGAATCTTAAGTTGGTGATCTTCCAAACTGATTATTTGATACCATTTGGATAATAGTAAGTTTAAGCTCAAATGAATTAGCCACTACAGTAGGTTTTTGAATACTACAATGAAGCTCATCTAAATTAGGGTTGGCATAATCTCTTAAAGGTATAAACTCTTAATGAATTTTAGCATTTTAATTATTTTATTTTACCATTTTTAAAATTTTTTGGATTTTTCAAGATTTTTATTTTTTTTGTTTTTTCTGATTTTTCTAATAGTTCTTTCTAATTTAGAATCGTAGGGCACTAGTCCTTCAGAACCTGAACTACCGCATACACTAACATAAAATAAAATAAAATAAAATAAAACATACAAATCAAGATATAATATTTAAAGTTTAAATAAGACTTTCTAAACATAGAAAATTACTTAGTTTTTTATCCGGCAACGGTGTCAAAAACTTGATCCTTGGATACTTAATGCTGATGAACAGTATAACAATAGTTCTGATGATATTTTTCACCTATATTTCCTTACTTTGCAACAAAACCCAAAACTTAATCTTGAAGAAAAATAAGAATTTAATTTTTTAATTTATATATATTTATATTGGGATACTACGCAAGTATACGTATCATTATCAAGTAATATAGGACTTTTTGATTAAGACCTGAATATCAAACCCATAGAGAAGATTATGCAATATGCACTTTTGAGAAAGTTTTTCTATTTTTTAAAAAGATAATTACTTAAACTAAAAAAATTATTTTTGTAGGAATTTAAAATTAAAATATTTTTGTTATTTTTGATATTTTTACGAAACAGTAAAACCTAAAAAGATAACTAAAATTTTTTAAGAAGAAAAATACTTAATATGAAAATATCTTTCTTCATATCATGAATTAGTAATATGTATAGGAATTCTGTTGTGGAAGTATGCAAATTGTGTTGTGCCAAATAGGAGCAATAATATTTTTAACTTTACTAATGAGCTATAAAGAGCATTCGCTAATTTAAATTTTGAATAGTTCTGAAGACCGGTGAGGTAGGAAAGATACTAGCTCTCACTCTAGAGTTCCAATAATTCCATCCTCCTGGGGGTTAAATTTCTCGTATTAGAACCTAAAATAATAAACCAAGTTGGGGGATTTAACCTATAACATTAAAGTCCTCTAACTTTACACTCATCAATGAATCTTTCCCTATTCATTTGCACTCAATCATAAGAACTACATTCTCATTCATACAACCTCATGTGATTCTTTCCAATTGTTGACTGAGACAATACTCCCGGTTCTTACATGTCCTCACAACAAATTTTAACATCTGGATTGGCCAAATCAAGAAGTAAGCCAGTTCTTACATGTTCTCACAACAAATGTTAACATCTGGATTGGCCAAATCAAGAAGTAAATGAAGAGATTCTTACATGTTCTCACAAAAATTTTAGCATTTGGATTGGCCAAATCAAGAAGTAAATGAAGTGCATGGATTTAAATCATCACAACAGTTTTAACATCTGGATTGGCCAAATCAAGAAGTAAATGAATGTTACACGTTCTCACAACAAATTTTAACATCTGGAGTGGCCAAATCAAGAAGTAAATGAAGTGCATGGATTTAAATCATCACAACTTCTTCCAACATTAAAGATCANTCAATAGCATAATCACTTGCATCACACACAAGTTCACAAGGTTTTTCCCGATTTGGTGAAACTATAATTGGTGCAGTGATTAATTTTTCTTTTAATAATTTAAAAGCTTTTATGCATTCCTCATCTATGTTTAGTGCAGTGATTAATTTTTCTTTTAATAATTTAAAAGCTTTTAGGCATTCCTCATCAAAAATTAAAAATTGCATCTCTAATAAATGGCATAAAGGCTTAGTAATCTTAGAAAAGTCTTTAATATATCGCCTATAGAATCCAGCAGGTCCAAAAAAACTTCTAATTTCCCTTACATTTGTTGGATAAGGTAAATTAGTGATCACTTGAATTTTAGCAGGATCTACTTCCATACCATTTTTCTTGATATTTGATGACCTAATATAATTCCTCCTGCTACCATAAATTGACATTTTTCCTAATTAAGAACTAAATGATAACATAATACAATACCTCCTGCTACCATAAATTGGCATTTTTCCCAATTAAGGACTAAATTTGTTTCTTAACAACGCTTAAGAACTTTAGAAAAATGTTCTAAACATGAGTCAAATGAAGTTCCAAACACTGAAAAGTCATCCATAAAGACTTCTACAAAAAATTGCCATCATACATCTTTTAAATGTAGCAGGGGCATTACATAAACCAAAGGACATAAAAAAAATTGTCATCATACATCTTTGAAATGTAGCAGGGGCATTACATAAACCAGAGGACATTCTTCTAAAAGCAAAAGTACCATAAGGATGGGTAAATGTTGTTTTCTCTTTATCCTCAGGAGATATTTGAATTTGGTGATAACCGGTATATCCATCCAAAAAACAAAAGTATTTGTGCTCAGCTAGTCTATCCAGCATTTGATCTAGAAAGGGTAGTAGAAAATGATCTTTCCTAGTAGCAAGATTTAATTTTCTATAATCAATGCATATTCACCACTCTGTAACTTATCTAGTAGGTATTAACTCATTATGCTCATTCACAGTTACAGTTACTCCTCCTTTTTTAGAAATAAGTGAATTGGAATAACCCATGCACTATCTGAAATAGGGTAGATAATTCCAGCATCTGACCACTTTAAAATTTCTTTCTTTACAACTTCTTTCATAACACAATTTAATCTCCTTTGTGGATCAGCCCTGGGTTTGTAGTTTTCTTCCAAATTAATTCTATGCATACAAATTGAAGGACTGATTCCTTTAATATCAGCAATTGTCCATCCAAAGGCTTTCTTAAAATTTTTCAGAATTTTCATCAGCTTTTCTTCTTCTTCCTTTGTTAACTTTGAGGAAATTATAACAGGTAAAGTAGAGGAATCTCCTAAAAAGGCATATTTTAAATCTTCAAGAAGTAATTTTAACTCAAGTTTTGGAAGTATTGCAATAGATGGACAAAATGATTTATCTTTGTCTATCGTGTCCAAAATTTCAAAACTTTCTTGA
>JXCR01141588.1:0-37799 GCA_002079205.1 Phalaenopsis hybrid cultivar
TATTTCAAAAATATTATTTTCTTTACTTTTAAATAGTGAACACATAATCTTATACTCTTATACTAAATATCTTAACTTTTATAACTAACCTTCATTATTAAAGATTTTTACTTAAGTCTATAAATCATATTTATAAAATAAAAAATATAGTTATTTTCAAGTTAACCTCAAATACCAAAAGTTATGTTAACAATAATTTTAAAATATAGTTCATTGAGGACAAATAAAGTTTAGTTTCTTTTAAGAACAAATTTTTCTTTCCCCAAACATAAATTTATAATAGGTAAAGCATTTGGTAGCATTTGATACAAAAAAATGTAGGTAGAAAGAAAACATTAAATGCATTAAATAAAACTAACAAGTACAGGGCTTTGAACATGAAACTTTGCAGGTACTAGTTAAAAAGAACAAAGTATAAAGCAGTATGTAAAACGTGATATATCAAAAAGATTTGCTAAGTAAAGGAGAGTTCTAAACATAAACAACAAATTGCAAAAACAAACAACACAAAAATAAAAACAAACAATCTAAACCAACACATAACAAGTTTAACATCATAGTGTATAATACACATGATTTAAAAATATAGTTCAACTAACTAACAAAGACAAGAAAACAAACTACAATAAACATATATGATAGCAAACTACTCATCATCATCATCCTCATCATCATCATCATCTTCATCCTCTTCTTCAAAACCAACTCCAAGCTCATAAAACATAAAATGGGGGCAAGTAGGGAATTCTACATTATGATCACCCCTCAAATATTTTTCCATAGCCACATTATAAGAAATTTCATAATCAACTTTCCTTTGCATATACTCATCATTATGATAATTACGAGCTTCCATAATTCTCATTTGATTTCAACGTGTCAAAATATCACCCTGTTGAATAAGCAGTTGCTTCATAACATTATCCAGAGAATTAGTTCTAGATGTAGAAGGTATAGAAGCTGAAGTAGAAGGTATATCACTACCTCTACCCCTAGCTCGTTGTCTGACATGCAACTCATAAGCATGAACATTGAGCTTAATGATAGGTTTAAGAGGCTGTAATAATTCTTCAGATTTATCATAACCCACTCCCGATTAGTCACATCAAGTAAAAATTAAGGCTGGGTATCTTAAACCTCTAGTAGTCCCACCTCTAGAAGAATTATGGGCATTCTGATAAATAAAAGAGCCAATGGTTATACTCTTTATTTTTTGAATATATAGTAGCTCTCTCCTTAGTAACTTCACTAAGAAGATTTGTTGGAAGGAGTCGAGTAGAAATAAAATAGAGTCAAGCTTTGGATTAAGCATTTAACATAGAAGTAAAGAAGTTTACCTTATGATTATTATTTATTTTCCAAATTCCTCTTCCATCGGTCAGCAAAGAAATAGCCTCATCCAATACCAAATCAGATGTATCTAATGCTGAATATTTGCAATGAAATTCATCCCTCAACTAATATAGCGCATTGATTCTTTATGAGGTGAATTCGACATTCTTACCACACACAAATACTTGATCATTTGAAGCTTCTCAGAGGTTTGCGTAAAATTTCCAAATGATTGAGATAACTGTTTTTGCCGTGAATTACATTTATTACATGGGTTCTTTAATTCACTATAGAGGCAAGCCCTTATAGTTAATTACATCTTAAACGATCCATGTCACTCAAGAAAACTCTCGATAATGATCAGAGGTGTTTGTCTTTAAGAATACAAAGTCTAGTATTCAAGGTGTTACATGGAAAACCAAATGGGAGTGGATCAAATAGGAGCAATTTTTTTTGGAATCCAAAGGAAAGAGAAGGCATATCACAAATCTCGAGCAGAACCTTGGTGGCTTCCCAAACTATCATGTGGCTTGGCTTTGGTTTTGAAGATGATATTACTTGATGTCTCATCCTGCCATATTTTTTACTTATGGCTTACATTTTCGTGATATCTGATCATGTATATAGTCTCAAAGATAGGAGGATTTATGTCATACCAAATGACAACCTTAGAGTCCTAAAAGAGTTAGGGCTTAAATTGCACAGCATGGTTGTGTAAAGGCCTAAATATAAATTGATGATTTATGTTGTGCTAGAAGAGGTCCTATGATTTTTGTTATTAAACTAAGGAAATTTTTACTATTGAAGACCTTGCCACGCTGCCCATAAAGTTTGCTCCAAGCTCTTTTCCATAGTGACAACTCCAAAATTTGCAGTTTATTTGGATATTAATGGGCTTTATTTTAATTTAAATTGAGCAATGCCAGTTAAGATCCCAGTGTACTATCATCCCAACCTCATTATTTTCTTTTTGAGTTCACTTAGTTTAAACAAGTTTTTAAGATCATTTAAATAGAGGACCCTCGTTAGCAACGGTAGGTTACCTCTTCCAATAAATCCTCATAAACCCAAAAGGGGAGAATTAAGGGCGTCAAAAGGCTTAAAAGTGTGATAACATTTTTTAAAGTGTGATTTTTTTTAAAATTTTTGTTTTGCAAGTAAAGTATACATGACAAAGTAAGGAAACAGTAAAGTAAAACAGAAAAAATTACAGTAAATAAACTATAAATATGTACCTAGATCTCTACTGTCGTTGCATGTTTAGTATCATAAAACATAATATAATTATGGGAAACTTAAATACCTTATGAGGAAGTAAAGCGAGAAAAGCAATAAAGTCAAATGCAAAGAAATCAAAAAGCAAATTATATTAAAATGCGAGCAAGTAAAGCAAAACCTTAGTTACATATGAAAGATCGGGACTAAGTATAAGGCATTGGTGAAGGTGGGGGCTCAAAGCTGGATTGTAACTTATGATTCCAACTTTGATGAAAGCTACCAACCCAGCAATCTGAGGACGGCAATCTTTCACCTCGATCCAAGTGATTAATTCATGGACCTTTATAACTTTTCATAAAAATTCTTTAATTTTCTTTATGCGTGTATAATCTACTTTAGGAAGCAAAAGTAATGATTTTATAAAAAGAATCTTTGTTAAATATTGTGTAAAGTAGTATAGTCCACATGCTAATTACTCTAATCAGGTTAGGACTATCGACAACCAAAGAGCATTAGGGGCAACTTCCACCATAAGTTGGTGAATAGTATCATCAGTCCTACCCTCTCTCCTTCTCAAAGATCTTTGAGGTAGGTGATACTACTTCAAATCCCACTTTGCATCCCACATTTTGCACACATAAGCAATGTCGTCATCACCCCTACCATCAAAACCTCCGACTTATACAAGCCTGATGATCCATATGTGATAAAAATATCCTCAGTTGCTCACAAGAATTTAAGTAATTTATCTGAGGCTTTATGCCTTGAGCATTGTGTTATTAATGTAGGATAAGCAGTGTAGGGTATTTTATTGGAATCAATGTATTAACGGGTCCCAAGGTATAACTTAGTAGATCCTTAAAGTCTTTTATGGATGATTATTTTCAAAAAAGAATAACAGGCCTGAGTGCCCTTCAAAGTGTTCAGAAGATTGTAAAAGTGTTGGGGGAATGACCTTGAACATCTTTAGAATCCTCTGAGTCACGTCGAGTTCGTACAGACTTATTATTTTGTTGAATCGATCCCTCCTAGTTAATTTATTTGTACTATTTTAACTTGTGCTCAGTGAAATTTTAATGTTTTAATTTGACCAAGAGCGGGGTGACTAGAAATTCATTTGATCTTTCACTTAGAAATTATGTGGGCGAACACCCTTAAGGGCAGGTTAAGTTTTTAAGGAATCTTCACTCTTTCAATTGAAGTTGAGCTTGCAGTGTTTGACAAGTGTTTATGATTGATTGTGTTATCTTTTCTAAACCTCCTTAAGCAATGTTGGACCAAGCCCAGTTCACTATCAAGCTCTTAAGTCTTTATGGGTAGATTTGCAATTTTGGAAAAAGGTTGAATGAGGCGAACTTAATTATTGATAAAAGATTGTATCATCATGTGACTAATGATCTAGAGCTTCCAATTAGTGAGTTATTATCTTCCTAACATAATATCTTCACCTTAAGATCATCCAATTTAATCAACTTCCAAAACACAACAATTTGGAAAATTACTTTTCACCCATCTATAGAAAATAGAATGAGTTGGTTTTTGTCCTTTAACCCTTTAAGTTTCCATCATTTCAGAGAACTAATTATGATAAATATTACTTTTTTACCCTTTGTTTTACCCTAGATTTTTTATTAAGGTTAAAAATTTGTTAATTACCACTTTGCCCGTAGGGGTCTCAACTTCATAATTCTTTAAGTTTACTTAAATGACTTTGAAACTTTTTTGTTACCCCACTCATGTGTCCATTAGAGTATAAGAAGAGAATTTTCATTTTTTTTTATTGTTATTTAATTTTTAAATAATTATTTGAGTCCAAAAATAGGGATTTTCAAAGATAATTAATTTAACCAAATAAAATAAATTTTGTATCCTTAAGAAAATTATTGGAAGTTCACTTAGGTTAGAGGACCATTAAGAATAATTTTTGTGAATTTCTGAATTATATTTTAATTTTTACAAATTTTAATTGATGTTAATGAATAAATAAATAGAAAATATATTTTATTTTAGAGAAATCATTTTTATATTTTTCATAAGTTTCTTTGATTCCAAGGAACTCAGAGAAGTAAATTTTGCATTTTTTTTTAATTTATTTTAATTATTTTTATTTAGAAATTAAAAAAATACATTTAATTATTTAAAACATTTTTTTACACCATTGCAAATTTACAAACAACCCTTTAAGTTATTTTATATGGTTGGGGTGACATTTAGGGCAATTTGGAGTATTTTCACATTCATGGTATTTTTTTTGGTATTTTTAATTATTTTAAAATTAGAAAATAGCTTAAAGATGAAGTTTTTATTTTAATCTCAATTTTATTTTTTTTAAGTTTCTCTAGTCACAAGGAATACTCCAAACCAGTTTTTATTTTTTTTCTAATTTTTCTTTTATTTATTTTAAATCAGAATTGATATTTACTTATATTTACATTAGAAATGATTTTTGTTGCTTCCAAATTTTTATAGAGGCCTCCTAAGATGATTACCTACAACTTAGCTCATTTTGGTAATTATTTGAATTACTTTATATTTTTCTAATTTTTGTTGATTTTTATTAATTATAAATAGGAAAAATGACTTGAAAATTTTATAAATATTACTTTTATTTTTCTTAAGATTCTTGGTCAAAGTGAACCTTCCAAGCAATATTTTGCATTTTTCTGGCTTCTATTTTATTTTTTATAATTTTTCAAATTAAAATAATACTAATATTTCAAAAACTATGGCTTTTTACTATATATATGTCCTCTGACATTGAAAAAATTAGATAAGATCCGTAAAGTCATCCAAAACAAACCCTCAAAATTTCATTTAATTTAAATAATTATTTAATTATTTATGATTTATTTACTCTCTAGGGTATTTGATTTACTTAAAAATAAATAAATGGAAAATTATTTTAATTATTTGTCCACATTTTTTTCCTTTGTTCACTTAGCATAGCAGTATTTTTATTTTATTTTTATGAATTTTCTACATCAAGATATATAATTTTAAAATTTATGTGTTTATTTAATTCCAAAATTCCCTTTTTATCTACTTATCCGAGTCAGCCGCCAGCGCAACCTCAACATCTCTGAAGTCCCACGCATCGTCTACTAGTTCACTGCGCTTTCCATGTATCCTGCCTCGTCAGCCTGCGGTTTGCGTCCCTTTGGTCCATCTAATGCAATATGATCCATCCATTCAATACATGTGGGAATGGATGGCCTTCGTTCATCGTCCTTGATTGTCTTAATCCAAGAACCGTCCGTATTTTGGACTTAATATCTCACTTGATTTTCAACCAAATACTCAAGGTTTGTTCCTACACCTTCATCGAAGTGAGATGAACCTATCTATGTGGTCAAATATGTATGAAAAACAAGTTCACTTTACAATCAATCAAATCGAGATAAAATTTAGAGATTTTGAGTTATAGATTGGCTCACGAGGTGAGGCCTTGATTGGGTTGGCTAGAGACGATTACCTTAAGTTCACGAAGCTCCGCAAAGTGTTGCGTTGAGCTGAGAAACAGTCTAAGAATGGTTTCAATTAGAGGATGACTTGGGCTTGGTCCTAGGACTATGTTAGGGTGCTCGGGAGAGGGGGCTTTTGATTGAAGAAGTGGTTTTGGCATTTGGAGAAGCTTATTGAATGATCAATTTGAAGTTTTTATGGGTTGGGTGAAATGGCCAAAAAAGTCCTGAATTTCAGTGGTGAAATTAGGTTTCTCAATGGGAATGGGTGGCTAAGGATGGTGGAATTTCACATAGGAGGTCTATGAGAAGCTCTGGAAACAATTGAATAGAGTTTCCTCTAGTTTTTGGATTATCTCTAAATTTGGCCATGGAAGCGACTATTTACAATTGAGGGCAATGGGGAGGCCTCATACTGTCATTGGTCAGTGCCAATAAGCTGAGGTGGAGGGTTAAGCGACGCAATTGTCCAATGGAAGAGAGCCACGAGGGATGGGCTCAATTTGGGTCTAAGGCAAGGTGAAAGCTCTCAACTTTGGGTTTTCAGACGGTCGACCAGGCCAGGGAAGGCGGCTAGCCAGCTTATGGAGGTCAAGGGAAGGTTTAATTGTGATTAGGCTTGGGGTGTGAGGGCTAATGGCATAGGAAAGAGAGTTAATCATTTTTAGACGAGGGGTTTCCATGATTCAAGGTACCCTTGGTCCATGGCCTAAAAGTGGTTTTAGACTAGGATTGAGGTGGCGAGATCACAAGCTTAGTATGGGCTAGGGTAATTTGTGTTTAATTAAATCAAAAGGTTAGAGAAAAGCTTGGTTTTGGGCTTAAAAAGGGGTTTAGGCTTGACCATGAATTTTGGGCTTGGCTTGGGGTTGGATCTAGACCAATTGATGGTTTAATATGGCATAGGGAAATATCATGAGGGTTTGGGAATCAAATTTTGTGAAATTGAAGTGGTTACATAGCTCAATTTAATGGAATTTAGGTCTAATTGGGCTAGAATTTGGTTTAAATTAAGTTTGGACATTATGAATTTTGATGTGAATTTGAAATTGGGGGAGTCAAAATGAATTTGATGGGAATTGGGGGTGATTTGGAGACTTTGGGCATTTAGGGCAATTTAAGGGTTTTGGTAAATTTTGCTAGATTTGGGTGGAATTGGGGTTATTGGGTGGTTGAGATTGATTTTAGAGATGTTGGTGGTGAATTTGGAGTTTTGGGAATTTTTTTAACATGAGGGGCATTTTTGCAATTTTGGGTGGTATAAGGGTATTTTGGGAATTTTGGGGAAATTGGGGTACTTTGGGCAATTTGGAGTGGTTTAGAGTGGTTCAATAGTTGGTGAGAAGAGACCAGTACAGTTAAACAAACTTGAAGAAATTAGGCAAAAATCTTACAAAAATGTAAAATTTATAAAAGAAAATAAAGAAATAACACAATCGAAAGATTCATAGGAAGGATTTTGAGCCTGGATAGGAGGTTTTATTGTTTAATTCTCGATTAAAATTATTTTCTTGAAAACTTAAATCTAAGTGGTCATGACCATTTACTGTAGTAAAGTTAATCCTTTTGGTGCTATTGATATTGAAGATCCTAAAAGTGATATAGAATTTAAAGCAAAAGAATAGAGAATTAAACTCTATTTAGGAAGGAAAAGACAGCTGATAAATGAAATTTTAATGTTGGGTCATCTCATGTAATATCTGGAATTGTCGGGCTAAAGATGTTAAACTAAGCGCTTCTTGGGAGGCAAGCGATGTTGTGTGGTTTGATTGTGTTTATTGTTGTTGTTTTATGGTTTGCTTGAATTTGAATGTTAAAGTTTGTGTTTGTGTGTTTTGATTACAATTTTTTGATGTGAGATAGCAAATCCTTAGTTTTCTCATTGTGATTAGATTTTAGTATGACTATTGGAAGTAGTAAGAACAATGTTGTCCTCTATACCCTAGTTCTCAACTGAGCATAGGCTTTTTTGGAGTCATGTGAGTTTAGTCATAGGATGGATCCATCTCACTTATTTACCTCCTATTTTTTACCTAGTTTTTCTTTCAAATGGTTTAACCGACCAACTATGAGAGGGGGCTAGAGAATGTTTCTTTTGGTTGAACTGACAGATATGCATACTTTATCGAGCAAAATGACACTTAAGACTGGCAACACATAAGTCGATCTTAACATTATTAGTGTTACCTAGTCTAGAAAGTTACGCTTAAAAATTATATGTAAAGCACCTGCCAGTCAATGGAAGGAGATTCCATTGGAAACTAGGCGTTAGAGAATAGAGATGTGATGAGAAGGAGGATGAGTAAACCTCATTTATCACCAATCTAAGATTTTGTGTTGAAATTTATTTAGTGTGACTTGTTACTTGGAGAGGAGCAAATATTACAAATTATGTGACTGAGACCAAGCCTTGGACTTGTGCATCTAATCTAGTGGCCCTAGCATCAAAAGATTAAAAATCCTATGAGCGCCTAGGCGCCAAACTATTTAAGCGTCAAGACCCTTGATAGAAGGAGCAAGGACTCAGCGCCACTATCGTGGCGCCTAGTCGCCACTCACACATGGGCGATAAATCACCTAATCTAGCCAAGCTTAGTTCATTTTCTCGAATACTCCTCCTCAGCTCTCCTTCAACGATAAAGAGTTAATATTTAAGGATTCCCCATATCCTTCATTTGTGCTTGATTTGTGAAGCTTTGGAGAGCGAAAATCATCTCTATGAAGTAAATTCTACTTCCTAAGCTTGGTTTTTTTTTACATTTGAGAATTTTAGGGATTTTTGGTGATTTGGACATTTCTTGGGGAGTTCTTGATTTAGCCCATAGTGCTCATATTGTATGTATCCACCACCAATTTCTATGTCATTTCTATGTATTTTCGTCATCTCTACACTTCCATGGCTCCAAAGAATAAAGTCAGTTCTTCATTTAACAAAAAGAAATTTTTAAGCTTCAAAGCTCAGGAGTGTTACAATGATCATCTGGTAGCGAAGAAGATTGCTGAGTGGGGATTTATTAGCCCCAAAGGAGAGATGGAGAATATGATTTTAATACGTAAGTGGGAGGTTCTTTGTTACACGAATTGTGTAGATGTAGTTCCTATAGTTCGGGAATTTTACGCCAACCTCCCTGAGGCTTCTACAGATTATGTATATGTGAGGGAGAAGTGAGAAGCGAGTAGTTATCTCCCCTTCGAGCATCAATGCTTTATTTTCATTAAGAGATGTCCAAGGGAGTCAGTACTCCAACTTCATCCTTTTTTATCCTGATTTTGATGAAAACATCAATTTCTTAATTAGTGGGAAAAAGAATTGGATAGTGAGGAATGACCATAAGGTCAATTTTTCTTCATCTAAACTTCACATTCTAAAGCTTGGCATTATTTCATTTCCGCCAAGATATTGTTCTCAACCAATTTGAGTGAGGTGACACGTGAAAG
Organism: Phalaenopsis hybrid cultivar; assembly: GCA_002079205.1. Classification (NCBI taxonomy): domain Eukaryota; kingdom Viridiplantae; phylum Streptophyta; class Magnoliopsida; order Asparagales; family Orchidaceae; genus Phalaenopsis; species Phalaenopsis hybrid cultivar. Next base: position 9,450 of record JXCR01141588.1, read on the forward strand.
AGTTACTCTCAATTTCTATATTCAAGCCATGAAATCTATCAATATTGGGACTTTGATTTATCACTCTAGTTTCAATGCTACAAAGGGAGGATCTACTTTAGAGTTAGGANACCTCATCCAGTACCAAATCAGATGTATCAAATGTTGAATATTTGCAATGAAATTCATCCCTCAACTAATATAACGCATTGATTCTTTTTGGGGTGAATTCGACATTCTTACCTTACACAAATACTTGATCATTTGAAGCTTCTCAGAGGTTTGCATAAAATTTCCAAATGATTGAGATAACTGCTTTTGTCGTGAATTACATTTATTACATGGGCTCTTTAGTTCACTATAGAGGCAAGCCCCTATAGTTAATTACATCTTAAACGATCCATGTCACTCTAGAAAATTCTCGATAATGATCAGAGGTGTTTGTCTTTAAGAATACAAAGTTTAGTATTCAAGGTGTTACATGGAAAACCAAATGGGAGTGGATCAAATAGGAGCAATTATTTTTGGAATCCAAAGGAAAGAGAAGGCATATCATAAATCTCGAGCAGAACCTTGGTGGCTTCCCAAACTATCATGTGACTTGGCTTTGATTTTGAAGATGATATTACTTGATGTCTCATCCTGCCATATTTTTTTACTTATGGCTTACATTTTTGTGATATCTGATCATGTATATAGCCTGAAAGATAAGAGGATTTATGTCATACCAAATGACAACCTCAGAGTCCTAAAAGAGTTAGGGCTTAAATTGCACAATATGGTTGTGTAAAGGCCTAAATATAAATTGATGATTTATGTTGTGCTAGAAGAGGTCCTATGATTTTTTTATTAAACTAAGGAAATTTTTACTATTGAAGACCTTGCCATGCTGCCCATAAAGTTTTCTCCAAGCTCTTTTCCATAGTGAAAACTCCAAAATTTGCAGTTTATTTAGATATTAATGGGCTTTATTTTAATTTAAATTGAGCAATGTCAATTAAGATCCCATTGTACCATCATCCCAACCTCATTATTTTCTTTTTGAGTTCGCTTAGTTTAAACAAGTTTTTAAGATCATTTAAATATGGGACCCTCGTTAGCAACGGTAGGTTACCTCTTCCAATAAATCCTCATAAACCCAAAAGGGGAGAATTAAGGGCGTCAAAAGGCTTAAAAGTGTGATAAAATTTTTTAAAGTGTGATTTTTTTTAAATTTTTGTTTTGCAAGTAAAGTATACATGACAAAGTAAAGAAACAGTAAAGTAAAACAGTAAAAATTGCAGTAAATAAACTATAAATATGTACTTAGATCTCTACTGTCGCTGCATGTTTAGTATCATAAAATATAATATAGTTATGGGAAACTTAAATACCTTATGAGGAAGTAAAGTGAGAAAAGCAAGAAAGTCCAATGCGAATAAATCAAAAAGCAAATTTTATTAAAATGCGAGCAAGTAAAGCAAAACCTTAGTTACATATGAAAGATCAGGACTAAGTATAAGGCATTGGTGAAGGTGGGAGCTCAAAGCTGGATTGTAACTTATGATTCCAACTTTGATGAAAGTTGCCAACCCATCAATCTGAGGACGGCAATCTTTCACCTCGATCCAGGTGATTAATTCATGGACCTTTATAACTTTTCATAAAAATTCTTCAATTTTCTTTATGCGTGTATAATCTACTTTAGGAAGCAAAAGTAATGATTTTAGAAAAAGAATCTTTGTTAAATATTGTGTAAAGTAGTATAGTCCACATGTTAATTACTCTAATCAGGTTAGAACTATCGACAACCAAAGAGCATTAGGGGCAACTTCCACCATAAGCTGGTGAATAGTATCATCAGTCCTACCCTCTCTCCTTCTCGAAGATCTTTGAGGTAGGTGATGCTACTTCAAATCCCACTTTGCATCCCACATTTTGCACACATAAGCAATGTCGTCATCACCCCTACCATCAAAACCTCCGACTTATACAAGCCTGATGATCCATATGTGATAAAAATATCCTCAGTTGCTCACAAGAATTTAAGTAATTTATCTGAGGCTTTATGCCTTGAGCATTGTGTTATTAATGTAGGATAAGCAGTGTAGGGTATTTTATTGGAATCAATGTATTAACTGGTCCCGAGGTATAACTTGGTAGATTCTTAAATTCTTTTATGGATGATTATTTTCAAAAAAGAATAACAGGTCTGAGTGCCCTTCAAAGTGTTCAGAAGATTGTAAAAGTGTTGGGGGAATGACCTTGAACATCTTTAGAATCCTCTGAGTCACGTCGAGTTCGTACAGACTTATTATTTTGTTGAATCGATCCCTCCTAGTTAATTTATTTGTACTATTTTAACTTGTGCTCAGTGAAATTTTAATATTTTAACTTGACTAAGAGCGGGGTAACTAGAAATTCATTTGATCTTTCACTTAGAAATTATGTGGGCGAACACCCTTAAGGGCAGGTTAAGTTTTTAAGGAATCTTCACTCTTTCAATTGAAGTTGAGCTTGCAGTGTTTGACAAGTGTTTATGATTGATTGTGTTATCTTTTCTAAACCTCATTAAGCAATGTTGGACCAAGCCGAGTTCACTATCAATCTCTTAAGTCTTTATGCGTAGATTTGTAATTTTGGAAAAAGGTTGAATGAGGTGAACTTAATTATTGATAAAAGATTGTATCATCATGTGACCAATGATCTAGAGCTTCCAATTAGTGAGCTATTATCTTCCTAACATAATATCTTCACCTTAAGATCATCCAATTTAATTAACTTCCAAAACACAACAATTTAGGAAATTACTTTTCACCCTTCCATAGAAAATAGAATGAGTTGGTTTTTGTCCTTTAACCCTTTAAGTTTCCATCATTTCAGAGAACTAATTATGATAAATATTACTTTTTTACCCTTTGTTTTACCCTAGATTTTTATTAAGGTTAAAAATTTGTTAATTACCACTTTGCCCTTAGGGGTCTCAACTTCATAATTCTTTAAGTTTACTTAAATGACTTTGAAACTTTTTTATTACCCCACTCATGTGTCCATTAGAGTATTAGAAGATAATTTTCATTTCTTTATTTTTATTTAATTTTTAAATAATTATTAGAGTCCAAAAATAGGGATTTTTAAAGATAATTAATTTAACCAAATAAAATAAATTTTGTATCCTTAAGAAAATTATTGGAAGTTCACTTAGGTTAGAGGACCATTAGGAATAATTTTTGTGAATTTCTGAATTATATTTTAATTTTTACAAATTTTAATTGATTTTAATGAATAAATAAATAGAAAATATATTTTATTTTAGAGAAATCATTTTTATATTTTTCATAAGTTTCTTTGATTCCAAGGAACTCTGAGAAGTAAATTTTGCATTTTTTTATTTTTTTATTTATTTAAATTATTTTTATTTAGAAATTAAGAAAAATATATTTAATTATTTAAAACATTGTTTTACACCATTGCAAATTTACAAATAACCCTTTAGGTTATTTTCTATGGTTGGGGTGACATTTAGGGCAATTTGGAGCATTTACACATTCATGGTATTTTTTGGTATTTTTAATTATTTTAAAATTAGAAAATAGCTTAAAGATGAAGTTTTTATTTTAATCTCAATTTTATTTTTTTTTGTAAGTTTCTCTAGTCACAAGGAATACTCCAAACCAATTTTTATTTTTTTTCTAATTTTCCTTTTAATTATTTTAAACCAGAATTGATATTTACTTATATTTACATTAGAAATGATTTTGTGGCTTCCAAATTTTTATAGAGGCCTCCTAAGATGATTACCTACAACTTAGCTCATTTTGGTAATTATTTGAATTACTTTATATTTTTCTATTTTTTTTTTATTTTTATTAATTATAAATAGGAAAAATGACTTGAAAATTTTATAAATATTATTTTTATTTTTCTTAAGATTCTTGGTCATAGTGAACCTTCCAAGCAATATTTTACATTTTTTTGGCTTCTATTTTATTTTTTATAATTCTTCAAATTAAAATAATACAAATATTTCAAAAACTATGGCTTTTTACTATATATATGTCCTCTGACATTGAAAAAATTAGATAAGATCCGTAAAGTCATCCAAAACAAACCCTCAAAATTTCATTTGATTTAAATAATTATTTATGATTTATTTACTCTCTGAGGTATTTGATTTACTTAAAAATAAATAAATAGAAAATTATTTTAATTATTTGTCCACATTTTTCTCCTTTGTTCACTTAGCATAGCGGTATTTTTATTTTATTTTCATGAATTTTCTACATCAAGGTATATACTTTTAAAATTTATGTGTTTATTTAATTCTAAAATACCCTTTTTATCTACTTATCTGAGTCAGCCGCCAGCGCAACCTCAACATCTCTGAAGTCCCACGCGTCGTCTGCTAGTTCACTACGCTTTCCATGTATCCTGCCTCGTCAGCCTGCGGTTTGCGTCCCTTTGGTCCATCTGATGTAATATGATCTATCCATTCAATACATGTGAGAATGGATGACATTCGTTCATCGTCCTTGATTGTCTTAATCCAAGAACCGTCCATATTTTTCACTTAATATCTCACTTGATTTTCAACCAAATAACTCAAGGTTTGTTCCTACACCTTCATCGAAGCGAGATAAACCTATATATGCGGTCAAATATGTATGAAATACAAGTTCACTTTACAATCAATGAAATCGAGATAAAATTTAGAGATTTTGAGTTATATATTGGCTCACGAGGTAAGGCCTTGATTGGGTTGGCTAGAGACAATCACCTTAAGTTCACGAAGCTCCTCGAAGTGTTGCGTTGAGCTGAGAAGCAGTCTAAGAATGGTTTCAATCGGAGGATGACTTGGGCTTGGTCCTAGGACTATGTTAGGGTGCTCGAGAGAGGGGGCTTTTGATTGAAGTAGTGGTTTTGGCATGTGGAGAAACTTATTGAATGATCAATTTGAAGTTTTTATGGGTTGGGTGAAATGGCCAAAAAAGTCCGGAATTTCAGTGGTGAAATTAGGTTTTCTCAATGGGAATGGGTGGCTAAGGATGGTGGAATTTCACTTAGGAGGTCTATGAGAAGCTCTGGAAGCAATTGAACAGAGTTTCCTCTAAGTTTTGGATTATCTCTAAATTTGGCCATGGAAGTGACTATTTACAATTGAGGGCAATGAGGAGGCCTCATACTGCCATTGGTCAGTGCCAATAAGCTGAGGTGGAGGGTTAAGCAACGCAATTGTCCAATGGGAGAGAGCCACGAGGGATGGGCTCAATTTGGGTCTAAGGCAAGGTGAAAGCTCTCAACTTTGGGTTTTTAGATGGCCGGTCAGGCTAGGGGAGGCGGCTAGCCAGCTTACGGAGGTCAAGGGAAGGTTTAATTGTGATTAGGCTTGGGGTGTGAGGGTTGATGGCATAGAAAAGAGAGTTAATCATTTTTAGACGAGGGGTTTCCATGATTCAAGGTACCCTTGGTCCATGGCCTAAAAGTGGTTTTAGACTAGGATTGAGGTGGCAAGATCACAAGCTTAGTATGGGCTAGGGTAATTTGGGTTTAATTAAATCAAAAGGTTAGAGAAAAGCTTGGTTTTGGGCTTAAAAAGGGGTTTGGGCTTGACCATGAATTTTGGGCTTGGCTTGGGCTTGGATCTAGACCAATTGATGGTTTAATATGGCCTAGGGAAATATTATGAGGGTTTGGGAATCAAATTTTATGAAATTGAAGTGGTTACATAGCTCAATTTAATGGAATTTAGGTCTAATTGGGCTAGAATTTGGTTTAAATTAAGTTTGGACATTATGAAATTGGATGTGAATTTGAAATTGGGGGAGTTTGAAAATGAATTTGATGGGAAATGGGGGTGATTTAGAGACTTTGCGCATTTAGGGGCAATTTAAGGGTTTTGGTAAATTTTGCTAGATTTGGGTGGAATTGGGGTTATTGGGTGGTTGAGATTGATTTTAGAGATGTTGGTGGGGAATTTGAAGTTTTGGGAATTTTTTGAACATGAGGGGCATTTTTGCAATTTTTGGTGGTATAAGGGTATTTTGGGAATTTTGGAGAAATTGGGGTACTTTGGGCAATTTGGAGTGGTTTAGAGTGGTTCAATAGTTGGTGAGAAGAGACTAGTACAGTTAAAAAAACTTGAAGAAATTAGGCAAGAATCTTACAAAAATGTAAAATTTATAAAAAGAAAATAAAGAAATAACACAATCGAAAGATTCATAGGAAGGATTTTGAGCCTGGATTGGAGGTTTTATTGTTTAACTCTTGATTAAAATTATTTTCTTGAAAAGTTAAATATAAGTAGTCATGACCATTTATTGTAGTAAAGCTAATCCTTTTGGTGCTATTGATATTGAAGATCCTAAAAGTGATAGAGAATTTAAAGCAAATGAATAGAGACTTAAGCTATATTTAGGAAGGAAAAGACAGCTGATAAATGAAATTTTAATGTTGGGTCATCTCATGTAATATCTGGAATTGTCAGGCTAAAGATGTTAAACTAAGCGCTTCTTGGGAGGAAAGCAATGTTGTGTGGTTTGACTGTGTTTATTGTTGTTGTTTTATGGTTTGCTTGAATTTGAATGTTAAAGTTTGTGTTTGTGTGTTTTGATTACAATTTTTTGATGTGAGATAGCAAATCCTTAGTCTTCTCATTGTGATTAGATTTTAGTATGACTAATAGAAGTAGTAAGAACAATGTTATCCTCTATACCCTAGTTCTCAACTGAGCATAGGCTTTTCTGGAGTCAAGTGAGTTTAGTCATAGGATGGATCCATCTCACTTATTTACCTCCTATTTTTGACCTAGTTTTTCTTTCAAATGGTTTAACCGACCAACTATGAGAGGGGACTAGAGAATGTTTCTTTTTGTTGAACTGAAAGAGATGCATACTTTATCGAGCAAGATGACACTTAAGACTGGCAACACATAAGTCAATCTTAACATTATTGGTGTTACCTAGTCCAGAAAGTTATGCTTAAAAATTATATGCAAAGCACCTGCCAGTCAATGGAAGGAGATTCCATTGGAAACTAGGCTTTAGAGAATGGAGTGTGATGAGAAGGAGGATGAGTAAACCTCATTTATCACCAATCTAAGATTTTGTGTTGAAATTTATTTAGTGTGACTTGTTACTTGGAGAGGAGCAAATATTACAAATTATGTGACTGAGACCAAGTCTTGGGCTTGTGCATCTAATCTAGTGGCCCTGGTATCAAAAGATTAAAAATCCTACTAGCGCCTAGGTGCCAAACTATTTGAGCGTCAAGACCCTTGATAGAAGGAGCAAGGACTTGGCGCCACTATCGTGGCGCCTAGTCGCCACTCACACATGGGTGATAAATCGCCTAACCTGGCCAAGCTTAGGTCATTTTCTTGAATCCTCCTCCTCAGCTCTCCTTCGACGATAAAGAGTTAATATTTAGGGATTCCCCATATCCTTCATTTGTGCTTGATTTGTGAAGCTTTGGAGAGCGAAAATCATCTCTATGAGGTAAATTCTACTTCCTAAGCTTGGTTTTTTTTTCCATTTGAGAATTTTAGGGATTTTTGGTGATTTGGGCATTTCTTGGGGAGTTCTTGATTTAGCCCATAGTGCTCATATTGTATGCATCCACCACCAATTTCTATGTAATTTCTATGTATTTTCATCATCTCTACACTTCCATGGCTCCAAAGACTAAAGTCAGTTCTTCATTTAAGAAAAAGAAATTTTTAAGCTCCAAAGCTCAGGAGTGTTACAATGATCATCTGGTAGCGAAGAAGATTGTTGAGTGGGGATTTATTAGCCCCAAAGGAGAGATGGAGAGTATGATTTTAACACGTAAGTGGGAGGTTCTTTGTTACACGAATTGTGTAGATGTAGTTCCTATAGTTTGGGAATTTTATGCCAACCTCCCTGAGGCTTCTACAGATTATGTATATGTGAGGGAGAAGTGAGAAACGAGTAGTTATCTCCCCTTCGAGCATCAATGCTTTATTTTCATTGGGAGATGTCCAAGGCAGTCACTACTCCAACTTCATCCCTTTTGATCCTGATTTTGATGAAAACATCAATTTCTTAACTAGTGGGAAAAAGAATTGGATAGTGAGGAATGACCATAAGGTCAATTTTTCTTCATCTAAACTTCACATTCTAAAGCTTGGCATTATTTCATTTCCGCCAAGATATTGCTTTCAACCAATTTGAGTGAGGTGACACGTGAGAGAGTTACTCTCAATTTCTATATTCAAGTCATGAAATCCATCAATATTGGGACTTTGATTTATCACTCTAGTTTCAATGCTACAAAGGGAGGATCTACTTTAGAGTTATGACACCCTTTCACTATTTTTGTTATTTGTCATCAGTCAGGTGTCACTTTTGAGGGGTGGGAGGTGATGTTTCATCCTTTGAAGCACATGTCTAAAGCCAACGTGATTTTATATGATAAACATACTATTTTTGGGTTTGAAGTGAGTTCTTTTCAACCTTCACCTCGTAACCCTCTACTTCCCATTCACAGACTTGACCCTCCACTAATATGGCCTCTATGTTAGCCAGGATGAATATCATAGAGGAGGGCATATCCTCCATTCAGACTTCAGCTTATGATCTTGCTAATCATATGACACATCTTGATTGGCAAAATAAATGCCAACCTTTTTTTTTATGCGAATGCATATGCTGCTCAGTTAGAAAAGTACCAGAGGAACCAGTGGATTGGCGGGGATAANATGCGAATGCATATGCTGCTCAGTTAGAAAAGTACCAGAGGAACCAGTGGATTGGCGGGGATAANCTCTCTATGTTAGCCAGGATGAATATCATAGAGGAGGGCATCTCCTCCATTCAGACTTCAGCTTATGATCTTGCTAATCATATGACACATCTTGATTGGCAAAATAAATGCCAACCTTTTTTTTATGCGAATGCATATGCTGCTCAGTTAGAAAAGTACCAGAGGAACCAGTGGATTGGCGGGGACAACTCAGAGGAGTTCCCAACTTGTCCTTTGTATCAGTTATATGAGCAGATGCAGCCAATGGAGGAGAATTCAAAGGAGGAAGAACTTGGGGAGGAAGAAAATGACAATAATGATGAGTAGGATTGATTTTATATAGTTTTCCTATTGTTATGTTTATGGATGTACTGGACTGTATTTTGATTTATTGTTGCTACTGTTGCACTCTCTATTTCAACATATATTTTATTGTTGTGAGCTCATTTCTGTTGATTTGTGGAGATATTTAGACTTTCATTGATATAGTTTTATTTCACCCCAGTTAGTTTTGATATACTTATTGCTACATAATGTGTATTGTGCTTAAAACTGTTAATTTTGTGATAGACATGTTGTAGGAAGTCCGTGAAATTTTTCCCTGCTTACATTTATGTTTCATATTGTGAAATATGCTAAAAATTAAGTTTGAGGGGTGGAGAAAAANGAGTAGGATTGATTTTATATAGTTTTCTTATTGTTATGTTTATGGATGCACTGTACTGTATTTTGATTTATTGTTGCTACTGTTGCACTCTCTATTTCAACATATATTTTATTTTTGTGAGCTCATTTCTGTTGATTTGTGGAGATATTTAGACTTTCATTGATATAGTTTTATTTCACCCCAGTTAGTTTTGATATACTTATTGCTGCATAATGTGTACTGTGCTTAAAACTGTTAATTCTGTGATAGGCACATGTTGTAGGAAGTCCGTGAATTTTTTCCCTGCTTACATTTATGTTTCATATTGTGAAATATGCTAAAAATTAAGTTTGAGGGGTGGAGAAAAATCGTTTTAAAAGCTTAAAGTTATTTGTCCTCAATAACATATATTTGAACTTTTATACTTTTAAATTTGAAGAATGTGGAGTTAATTTAAAATTACTATAATTTTTAAGAAAGGAAAAACATATTTTCTTTATTTTAAATTCTATGTAAATGAAACTAGACTAGAGTTAAGATAACTTATTATTCAATAAGTAGAAAAAAGAATTGTTCATTTATTTCTGAAATTCAATGTATTTGTGAAATTCAATATTCTTAGATATATTATTAAGAATTGATTCTCTATTAAATCTTTATTTTTAACTAGTGCTTATTAATTTTTCACAAGCCTAAAAATTGAAGGGGTGTGATAAGTTTCATTTTAAGGAGGTGATGGTGGAAAGTTTCATTTTAAGGAGGAGATAGTGGAATTCCAAATTATTAAAAGGGGCCTCCAGATATAGTAATCCTCCTTGAGTTATGCTAAGGATTAAAATATACATCCTAAAGCAAGTAAAAAATAAAATAAGAAAAATTAAAAAAAAAGAAAGAGAAAGGATGAAAATGCTGGAGGAGAAGCTTCATGAGAAGAATTATCAAAACTTAATTTTACCCTTTCTGGAGTTGAAGCTTTATTGCATTGCTAAACTTACTTATGATGTACTAGTAACTCTTTTTAAGTAGAGAATTTAAATTTTGTTTTTCTAATCTCCCAAAACTAACAAGTATTAATTGATTTTTAAATAAAAAATAATTTATGTTTTTCTGATTGAATGAAAGGTNTACAAAGGAAAAATATATTTTCTTTATTTAAAATTCTATGTAAATGAAACTGGACTAGAGTTAAGATAACTTATTATTCAATAAGTAGAAAAAAGAACTGTTCATTTATTTCTGAAACGCAATGTATTTGTGAAATTCAATATTCTTAGATATATACTTATTAAGAATTAAGTCTCTATTAAATCTTTATTTTTAACGAGTGCTTATTAATTTTTCACAAGCCTAAAAACTGAAGGGGTGTGATAAGTTTCATTTTAAGGAGGTGATAGTGGAAAGTTTCATTTTAAGGAGGAGATAGTGGAATTCAAAATTATTAAATAGGGCCTCCAGATATAGTAATCCTCCTTGAGTTATGCTAAGGATTAAAATATACATCCTCAAGCAAGTAAAAAATAAAATAAGAAAAATAAAAAAAAGAAAGAGAAAGGATGAAAATGTTGGAGGAGAAGCTTCATGAGAAGAATTATCAAAAATTAATTTTACCCTTTCTGGAGTTGAAGCTTTATTGCATTGCTAAACTTACTTATGATGTACTAGTAACTCTTTTTAAGTAGAGAATTTAAATTTTGTTTTTCTAATATCTCAAAACTAACAAGTATTAATTGATTTTTAAATAAAAAATAATTTATGTTTTTCTGATTGAATGAAAGGTTTCTTATACCCTAGAACTAGGCTTATTTACTAGAGTTAACTTAGAGATGCACTATGAATTTCTTGAGTCAAAGTCTTTGATATTTTTAACTAAACGCACTCCCTAAAATTAAATTTTTTTTTATATAAACATTCTAGCATTACTTGAGGACAAGTAGCCTTTAAGTTTGGGGGAAGTTGATGTGTGAAAAGATTGCATGAATTCCTTTACATTTTGCACAATTTTTGGATGAAATTGTATTTTAAAGAAATGTATTTCTATGTTTTTCTTGCAGGTAAAATAGGTTTTAGAAGTCGAAAGAATTGGAAAAGATAGACCGAAAAGGAGTTCAAATGGAGCAAAATGTTACATTCTAAGCTGGGGTCTTGGCGCCAGACTTTTAGGGCGCCAAAGCGCCAACCCCCAATTTGAGCATCAGAGAGGTCAGCACCAGCTGAGCAACCGAGAGGTCGGCACCTAAGCACCAGCCACTGGGCTCCAAGGCCTCAGCTATGAAGGCTAAGGCCTTGACACTAGAAACGTTGAGAGCCTAGTTGCCAGAACTAAATTTTGTGCAGTTGCAGCAGCTCGATCCACCTATTCAAAGCGTCTTTTGGGCGGACTGAAGGCAATTTGAACAGAAAATATTAATGGATATATAATGAAGACTTGAATACAATTGACAGGATTATCGGAGATATTTTGGATAGGGAGTCTCTAGAGAGTTTCAAAGATCATTTGGAGAAGACTTAAGGAAGTTCCACTGATCATGAGAGTGGAAGGCTTGCTCTAGGCTAGAGAGAGCAAGTCTAGAGTAGGAAATTGGTGAGTATATGAGTGTTAAAGTGAGGAGAGTTTACAGGAAGGTAATAATGGCATTTTTGGAGCATTCTCAAGGCGATACTGACGGAGAGAGATAAGTATTATTCTATTTAAGTCTTGTATTTTTCTGCAAACAATTTGGTATGTGGATTCTCTTTGTTTCAATGAAATTATATGGTGATTTCTCTATATTTTCTGAGTAATCTTCTCTACCTTTTTGTTGTGGTGATGTAGTATGATGTGTAGGAATATGGAAATGATTCTAAATTGCTTTTAATCTTTTAATGTGATGATTTTCCTTCTACTTTTCATTTACCTATCATTCTGGCCAAATTGATTGATAAAATCCATTGTGAACCCATAATGACTCGGAAGAGTTATGGCATGAACAATTAGAATTATCACGTTGAACTATAGGACGCGAAGCAAAAGTACTCTATAGAGAGATGCACATTAATAGGGAGATAATCATTGTTGGGTTCCAAGTGGGGCTTAAAAAATTAAGGCTACTTTAACCAAACTTCTTTATGCACTAGGAAGAGAGTAAATAAGATAAATGTTTTTATTTGTCACTAGCCTCATTTCAATTTGTATTTTCTCATTTTCTACACTCCACTACTATCATTGTAAGGAAGGGTAGCTTTAACACTTGGTTATCACCAATTCACGTAGGATAATTAGAATTTATTTAGGAGTAACTTTAAACTTATTTGCATTGCTGTAGGGACTGGTAGTATAACTTAAGTTTCTTTAAATTCCAAACTGAGATTGAATTAAATAGGATAGAATTTTCCTAAATTAGTTCACCCCATTGCTATGTTGCATCGACAATCTGGAAAAAAAAATATTAGATGCTACTTTGATTGTGCACTTGTGTAATCCACCTAAGTATTGAAGCATTTGTATGGGGTCAACTGGCCACTTTATTAACATTCATGATGCCTTTGATATTTGTAAGATAGCCCTTAAAGGAGGGTTTATATAGACACTAATAGTATAGGCTTGCAAATATAGACATAATTTTTTGTCAAGAATAATATTATTAAGGTTTTTTTATTCATCAATGCAAAAAGTCTTTTTTCTAGAGGATTTTACAATTTAGGGCTATAGAACTATTTGTTCCTCTCTAATTATGATTGAACAAATCAAATATGGATACATCGCAAAATAAAGATNAGTCAATGCAAAAAGTCTTTTTTCTAGAGGATTTTACAATTTAAAGCTATAGAACTATTTGTTCCTCTCTAATTATGATTGAACAAATCAAATATGGATACATCGCAAAATAAAGATATAGCGTCTCACTTTGCACGATTTTGATAATATAGATGGTCAAGCTAAGTATTTCATGAGCTGTTCAAAAGTAGTTTTAAGTTCATCCATCCATCGAAAATAGTATTTTGAACCGCCCCTTAATATGTTAAAAATGGTAGATATCTATCTCATAATACTGCAAGAAAGTTGTTATCCTTCCATTTAATCATTGTATTTCTTTGATGTCTTTAGGAGGTATCATATTCTCAAGTGTCTTAATCTTCTCTGATTTCACTTCGATTCCACGATGAGTAATAATGAACCCAACATATTTACCTACTCTAAAAACATATTCAGTTAGGCTGAGGCATATATCATACTTCTGAAAAAGATAAAAATATTTTTTTTCAAGTTGGAAATATGTGAGAGGTTTCAAAACTCTTAACTAACATGTCATTGATATATATTACTGTGGTATGTTCGATGAGGTTTTTGAAGAATTTATTCATAAGAAGTTGGTCGATTGCACCAGTAATTCTAAAGCCAAATAACATCACTTTGTAATAATACATTACTTTATCTGTTTAGAAGGAAGTAGATTCCTCATCAACGTGATTCATTTTTATTTAATTGTATAAGCATCCATAAAACTAAGCACTTGATGTTTAGAGGTAACATCAAACAATTGTTCTATTTGGAGAAGAGGAAGCTATCTTTCAGACAAACTTTATTAAGTTCTATATAATCAACAAGCATCCTCTATGTTCAAAAATTCTTCTTAGCCATAATGACGTTCCTAGCCAAACTGAATGATGTGCTTCTCATATGAAATTAGACTAGAGAATACCTATTGTCTGATTGCTTGTTGGCATTCTAAAGCAAAATTTTGCTTATTTTGAGTGATTGGCTTAAATGTGGGGTTTATTTTTACAAAATGCATAATTGCTTCAAAGTCAACCTAAGCACATCTGTAAAGATCTTAACATATATGTCTTGATTTTTAGGGATAAATTTCACATATTCCAACTTTTGCTCATCAAATAGTAAAGACTCAAGCTATACTATCTGTGATGAATGTTCTTCTGAAGAAAAAAAAATACAAATCAAGTCTTCTACTAGCGAAGCTCATTGGGATATATCTTCATCTCAAATGTAAAAACTCTCTATCCTAAGAGTCACTGATGGGCACGATTAGGTTAGTCCAAGATAACACGATTTTGTTATTTATTTATCTGCATGTACAACTCTAGATTGTGTCAAAAATTTTACTTTAAGGTATGGTATAGAAGCCGTGGCACTAAAAGTTGACTGGAGGGGTCTTGCAAAGAAGCATTATATGATGATTCTAATTTAACAACTGATTTAAATCAAATGAGTCATCTACTAAGAGAATAATCTTAATATAACAAGGTGAGAAGTTATTCCCACGATACTTACTACATAGTTATCAAAATCGTAAAGTAGACCAATAGTAAGTTGAATTTTTTTCATGGTCAATTCAAGACCAATGAAGGTTGGATAAAATATGATATCGAATGAACTTCCTCCATCGATTTGGCTTTTTTAACATTATAACAAAGCTCACCAATTTCATCGCTTATAATAAGAGGATCTTGGCAAGGGATTTGAACCCCCACAAGATTAGATTCATCAAAGGTGATAGAATGACTGACACAAGATTTCTTTGGTAAAGGCTATTTATAAGCAATGATAAGAACCTGCTTGAATATTAATGATACTCTTACAATTGTTCCAACGGTAGCCTGACAATTCTTTTGTTGCTTTTGGGACCGATGTCCTCCACTAGAGGTGTTATTATATTAGTGGATTTTAATTTATAAGAATTGACCTAAATATCTTTAAGTTAATAACATTGTTTGGTGTCAAGGTCACTATTTCGATTGAAGTGACAAAATTGCTCTTTATTCCTCAAATTTGTCTTCCAAAAAATTGACCATTTAAGATTTTTTTTATCTAGAATTGTCATCAAAATGTTAACACCGATGTGTTAAGCGGAATGTAGTCCTTCTCTGATCGAAGTTCCTATTTCTATTTTTGAGGGGGCAAGTCATGGTTTCCCCTGGCTCATACTTCTTTTGTTGGGGTGCTTGAGTAGTATCTCTGAGATTGTTCTTACACTTTCCTATGATTGGTTCAAATTTCTTTTTAGCTGCATCAATGGATTCATCGGTTGTAATTTTTGCTTCAATGTGATAGATGAGGTCAGCATATAGGCAAACTATTCCTTACATTAAGAATGAGTAGAAAGGACCAAGATAAAATACATCAAGAATATGCCTCCATAGTAATATTTTAGTGACTTCCCTTCACTTTAACGAATCTCAGGGAGGTGAAAAGATTTTGTCAATAAATCGATTTGTAATGGAATGATCCACAAATATTTTTTTAAGCTCATCAAATATATGAATGATCTCTCCTGCGAGTTAATAAAATCAAGTACGTGCCTGTACATTGTGTAGTAGAAAAAAACTTGACAAAGGAGCGCATCAAAAGCTCATTGTATGTCCATATGATTCTATAATGACCAATGTATTCATATGTGTCAGACGCCCCATCACAATAATCATTACTTGAATGCTTGAACCCACTTGGAATAGGGAGTTGAAGGACGATCTCAGTCAAAGGAGAAATCTCTTGAGAAAAACTTCAAGCAGAGAAATAACTGCTATCCCTTAGAGAAAACTCTTCTTAGATTAGGCATTATCACTCATCACCAATTACATGATATCGAGCCAAGTTCTCCACACATGTTGGAGGTTTATTGCTAAGCTTACGTGCTTGGTATAGATTTGTAGAGCTAGCAGTATACAGGAGGTTAGTTTTCAAACGAGAAAGTTCAGTGTAAGGGGTGCTAATTGTGTACTTTTAATCAATGCATTTTAAGGTAACTGTGTCAATCCATTATGCACTACTGTCGGTTGTCAAGCCTCACTAACAATTCGAGGATATTATTTTTATATTCATTCATTCTTCAAACACGATTTATAAGAAGTGCAAAGAAGGTTCTTTTGTTAGATAGATGATGTATATTATTGGAAAATGAATCAAAAACTTAGCATTCCAAACTTTGAGATTACATCTTGCAATGATGAATATTAGAGCAATAAGATCTCGTGTATTGTGTTGTTAGCTATTGATGAAGTGTAAACTTCTATAAACAGGAATTTGTTTCCAACAAATGGAATCAAGCTGCTGCGTGCCAAAAAAAAATTTGTGGTGATAGAATGATAAATTAACATCTTGGTGTTACGCAAAGATCCAACACACGCACACGATTAAAAAAATGTACCAGGAGGAATCACCTTTTTCTTTGTGAATAAGCTGAAAAGAAATTACGGGAACTAGCACAGGTAAAGTAATCCACTATATGTATGTAAGTACAAGAGCACACCATTTTCTCACAACAAGAATATAGCTACAATTTCACTGAAAATTATACTTGTCGAAAAATATAAGTGTTAGAAAATTTAACAACCACAAACTAACTACAATGTTTGCGAGTAGTTGTAGATGGTCGGTGATCAACAACTGTAAGTGGTAACGGTGGGAAGTGGTTAACAATAGTCGTTGGCTACGAAGCTGATGTTTGATGGTTGTTGGTGGCTATAGAGGCCAATGGTTACCCTCCAAATCTTCTCCAACACATGCTGAAATTTCTATTCCTTCACTTTTTCTTCCCTCACTTCACTTTGTGAGGGGGCGTTATATAGCCTTTTGGGTGGAAATTTTTAGTTTTTTTTATGAAAAATGTTCTAACCATTTGATCGAGTAACTCATGTTCATCTCCCTTAATCATGATGATTTTTAAGGATTTTAGTGTCTTAATAACATCAAAATTGAGTGATCATAAACTTATTGAATTTGTTTCATCGAGACGCTCGATTTAACTATAAATATGTTAAATTACAATTCATTTAACCATGAAATTGAACGAACTAAAGCTTCCAATTGTGCTTCAACAACTTTATTTAAGCCTGAGTAAACCTAGATTATAATTCGTTCTTATGTTAATAACTTTCCCTATGGAGCAAATAAATTTGATTATAAACTTATTGAAATCAAGACCACAATCTTCTTTTTTAATTTAAAAAGTATTTTATTCAAAAATACATCAAGAATCATGTTAGATAGAAAATTGTCAACGGCACATGAGTAATTAGATATTTTTCTAACAAGCGGATCACAGAAAGAAATGCAAGCCTCCACTTGCACATTTCTTTATCTCCACTTCTAATCACACAATCCAGAACCCTCTCCCATGTTTTACTTGTTTTTCTTTTTTATTTGAGAATTACTACATTAAGCATTCATCAAAACACATCTTTAAGAAAGTAGTCATTCATAAATGAATATAAAATTTAAGTTCTCACTTTAGATGGTATTTCGACAGCAGTGGTGAACTTTAAAATCAATATTAATATTAAATAAATTTATCAATTTTTACAATTTTGAAAAACAAGAGTTCATATAACTTCAAGTAACCATCCCAAAGGAAAATGCTAACTAGATTAAGGGTCAGTTTGGAACAGCTGCAGCTTATTGAATAATTTGTTGATAAGCTAATTAAAATTAAACTGCAAATAAGTTAGGTGTGATGACTATTACAAATTTTTATTTTTTTGGAAAAGTCAGACCGCTGCCAGAAAGTTCACACCGCACCTAGATAGGTGCGGTGTGAAAACACTGTTTTCGGCGTTTTGAAAACGCATAAGCTGCCAAAACACAGTTTACCCAAACAGGTCATGTGTGTTTTCAAAACGCCACCGCACCAAATAGGCTGCCCCAAACGGACTCTAAGTCCAGTTCCTAGAATTGTGAACACTTCACTTTAACAACATAATCACACTAACATTTCCACAGAAAAAATTGACACAGCTATAAGGCAAATAAATAAAATAAAAAACAACAGGAAAGGCAATAACATTCGATTAGTAGGAAATAGCGAAATGTGCCAACTCGAAGAACATAGCAGTCCATAGACAAAATAATATATAATTAAACCTGGAAGAATTGACTACAATAATCTATTACTTTCATATATTGAAAAAAAAAGAGTAAAGTTTAAGCCGATATTAGAGCTTAATTTCATGTCAATAAATAAACTAGAAAATAAGAGAAATCAGCAGCAAGCAAAATTAGAGTATGAATAAACATAATCCGTAAGGTTTCAAAATGTTATGTAANGTGACTGACACAAGATTTCTTTGGTAAAGGCTCTTTATAAGCAATGATAAGAACCTTCTTGAATATTAATGATACTCTTACAATTGTTCCAACGGTAGCCTGACAGTTCTTTTGTTGCTTTTGGGACCGATGTCCTCCACTAGAGGTGTTATTATATTAGTGGATTTTAATTTATAAGAATTGACCTAAATATCATTATTGAATTAACATTTCAATGTCATCTTTAAGTTGATAACATTCTTTGGTGTCAAGGTCACTATTTCGATTGAAGTGACAAAATTGCTCTTTATTCCTCAAATTTGTCTTCCAAAAAATTGACCATTTAAGATTTTTTTTTTCTAGAATTGTCATCAAAATGTTAACACCGATGTGTTAAGCGGAATGTATTCCTTCTCTGATCGAAGTTCCTATTTCTATTTTTGAGGGGGCAAGTCATTGTTTTCCCCTGGCTCGTACTTCTTTTGTTGGGGTGCTTGAGTAGTATCTGAGATTGTTCTTACACTTTCCTATGATTGGTTCAAATTTCTTTTTAGCTGCATCAATGGCTTCATCGGTTGTAATTTTTGCTTCAATGTGATAGATGAGGTCAGCATATAGGCAAACTATTCCTTACATTAAGAATGAGTAGAAAGGACCAAGATAAAATACATCAAGAATATGCCTCCATAGTAATATTTTAGTGACTTCCCTTCACTTTAACGAATCTCAGGGAGGTGAAAAGATTTTGTCAATAAATCGATTTGCAATCGAATGATCCACAAATATTTTTTTAAGCCATCAAATATATGAATGATCTCTCCTGCGAGTTAATAAAATCAAGTACTTGCCTGAACATTGTGTAGTAGAAAAAACTTGACAAAGGAGCGCATCAAAAGCTCATTGTATGTCCATATGGTTTTATAATGACCAATGTATTCATATGGGTCAAACGCCCCATCACAATAATCATTACTTGAATGCTTGAACCCACTTGGAATAGGGAGTTGAAGGACGATCTCAGTCAAAGGAGAAATCTCTTGAGAAAAACTTCAAGCAGAGAAATAACTGCTATCCCTTAGAGAAAACTCTTCTTAGATTAGGCATTATCACTCATCACCAATTACATGATATCGAGCCAAGTTCTCCACACATGTTGGAGGTTTGTTGCTAAGCTTACGTGCTTGGTATTGATTTGTAGAGCTAGCAGTATACAAGAGGTTAGTTTTCAAACGAGAAAGTTCAGTGTAAGGGGTGCTAATTGTGTACTTTTAATCAATGCATTTTAAGGTAACTGTGTCAATCCATTATGCACTACTGTCGGTTGTCGAGCCTCACTAACAATTCGAGGATATTATTTTTAGATTCATTCATTCTTCAAACAAGATTTATAAGAAGTGCAAAGAAGGTTCTTTTGTTAGATAGATGATGTATATTATTGGAAAATGAATCAAAAACTTAGCATTCCAAACTTTGAGATTACATCTTGCAATGATGAATATTAGAGCAATAAGATCTTGTGTATTGTGTTGTTAGCTATTGATGAAGTGTAAACTTCTATAAACAGGAATTTGTTTCCAGCAAATGGAATCAAGTTGCTGCGTGCCAAAAAAAAAATTTGTGGTGATAGAATGATAAACTAACATCTTGGTGTTACGCGAAGATCCAACACACGCACACGATTAAAAAAATGTACCGGGAGGAATCACCTTTTTTTTGTGAATAAGCTGAAAAGAAATTAATGGAACTAGCACAAGTAAAGTAATCCATTATATGTATGTAAATACAAGAGCACACCATTTTCTCACAACAAGAATATAGCTACAATTTCACTGAAAATTATACTTGTCGAAAAATATAAGTGTTAGGAAATTTAACAACCACAAACTAACTACAATGTTTGCAAGTAGTTGTAGATGGTCGTGATCGACAATTGTAAGTGGTAACATTGGGAAGTGGTTAACAATAGTCGGTGGCTACGAAGCTGACGTTTGATGGTTGTTGGTGGCTATAGAGGCCAATGGTTACCCTCCAAGTCTTCTCCAACACATACTGAAATTTCTATTCCTTCGCTTTTTCTTCCCTCACTTCACTTTGTGAGGGGGGGTTATATAGCCTTTTGGGTGGAAATTTTTAGTTTTTTGATGAATAATTTTCTAACCATTTGATCGAGTAACTCATGTTCATCTCCCTTAATCATGATGATTTTTAAGGATTTTAGTGTCTTAATAACAACAAAATTGAGTGATCATAAACTTATTGAATTCCTTTCATCGAGACGCTCGATTTGACTATAAATATGTTAAATTACAATTCATTTAACCATGAAATTGAACAAACTAAAGCTTCCAATTGTGCTTCAACAACTTTATTTAAGCTTGAGTAAACCTAGATTATAACTAGTTCTTATGTTAATAACTTTCCCTATGGAGCAAATAAATTTGATTATAAACTTATTGAAATTAAGACCACGATAATCTTCTTTCTGAATTTAAAAAGTATTTTATTCAAAAATACATCAAGAATCATGTTAGATAGAAAATTGTTAATGGCACGTGAGAAATTAGATATTTTTCTAACAAGCCGATCACAGAAAGAAATGCAAGCCTACACTTGCACATTTCTTCATCTCCACTTCTAATCACAAAATCCAGAACCCTCTCCCATGTTTTACTTGTTTTTCTTTTTAATTTGAGAATTACTACATTAAGCATTCATCAAAACACATTTTTAAGAAAGTATATTCATTCATAAATGAATATAAAATTAAAGTTCTCATTTTAGATGGTATTTCAACAGCAGTGGTGAACTGTAAAATCAATATTAATATTAAATAATTTTATCAATTTTTACAATTTTGAAAAACAAGAGTTCATATAACTTCAAGTAACCATCCCAAAGGAAAATGCTAACTAGATTAAGGGTCAGTTTGGAACAGCTGCAGCTTATTGAATAATTTGCTAATAAACTAATTAAAATTAAGCTGCAGATAAGTTAGGTGTGATGACTATTACAAATTTTTATTTTTTTAGAAAAGTCAGACCGCTGCCAGAAAGTTCACACCTCACCTAGATATGTGCGGTGTGAAAACGCTGTTTTCGGCATTTTGAAAACGCATAAGCTGCCAAAATGCAGTTTACCCAAACAGGTCATGTGTGTTTTCAAAACGCCACCGCACCAAATCGGCTGCCCCAAACAGACTCTAAGTCCAGTTCCTACAATTGTGAACACTTCACTTTAACAACATAATCACACTAACATTTCCACACAAAAAATTGACACCGCTATAAGGCAAATAAAAAAAATAAAAAACAACAGGAAAGGCAATAACATTCGATTAGTAGGAAATAGCAAAATGTGCCAACTCGAAGAACATAGCAGTCCATAGACAAAATAATATATAATTAAACCTGGAAGAATTGACTACAATAATCTATTAATTTCATATATTGAAAAAAAAAAGAGAGTAAAGTTTAAGCCGATATTAGAGCTTAATTTCATGTCAATAAATAAACTAGAAAAGAAGAGAAATCAGCAGCAAGCAAAATTAGAGTATGAATAAACATAATCCGTAAGGTTTCAAAATGTTATGTAAATCACAATGGAGGATAGAAGAACGAAGAGACAGAAAATCCGAGGAAAAGCAAACCGCCAATGGTAGCTACGGTTCGCTGAGAGATCCTGGATGCCAACATGCTTCCTCCAACGACGGCAACTGATGTACATACCGTGTGGCCTAATGTAGCACCTACAGCTACTCCTACAGCATTCTTATGAGTAGCCAGCTACATGAAATATATACTTGAATTAATGGCAAGCTATAAAATGAAATCACTTTTAGTTCAGGGATCACATTGATAAATAATTATAATGAAAAAAAATGCCAAAATATTAATTAGCTCAACGCATCTCTTTATAAAAAGTAAACATAGACCGAACTAGAGAATAAAAATGCTTGATGAGATAGCACAAACAAGAACAAGCCCAGAAAAGGACGAGTGGGATACGAGAGCTTACAGCGATTGTGGTTATCTGGCTGCGATCCCCCCATTCCGCTAAAAATGTCAAAATGAAAGACTGCATAAACAGAAAAAAAACATAATGTTTGGGATTGTCATCGTTTTCATAATTGTCATCATGGATACCGTTTCATGGATTGATAGAATAATATTTGGGATGTCTACATAAAAAAGAGGCCGGTTTACATGTACAGAACAGCATGATAAACTAAAAGGGAATTTCCAAGTCTAAAAATAAAAAATGAGCATGAACATATATATACCACCCANATTAGCTCAACGCATCCCTTTATAAAAAGTAAACATAGGCCGAACTAGAGAATAAAAATGCTTGATGAGATAGCACAAACAAGAACAAGCCCAGAAAAGGACGAGTGGGATACGAGAGCTTACAGCGATTGTGGTTATCTGGCTGCGATCCCCCCATTCCGCTAAAAATGTCAAAATGAAAGACTGCATAAACAGAAAAAAAACATAATGTTTGGGATTGTCATCATGGATACCGTTTCATGGATTGATAGAATAATATTTGGGATGTCTACATAAAAAAGAGGCCGGNTTATTTTAAAGAAATGTATTTCTATGTTTTTCTTGCAGGTAAAATAGGTTTTAGAAGTCGAGAGAATTGGAAAAGATGGACCGAAAAGGAGTTGAAATGGAGCAAAAGGTTACATGCTAAGCTGGGGCCTTGGCGCCAGACTTTTGGGGCGCCTACGCGCCAGCCCCCAATCTGAGCATCCAAGAGGTCAGCGCCAGCTGAGCAACCGAGAGGTCGGCACCTAAGCACCAGCCACTGGGCTCCAAGGCCTCAGCTATGAAGGCTAAGGCCTTGACACTAGAAATGTTAAGAGCCTAGGTGCCAGAACCAAATTTTGTGTAGTTGCAGCGGCTTGATCCACCTATTCGAAGCGTCTTTTGGGCGGACTGAAGGCAATTTGAATAGAAAATATTAATGGATATATAATGAAGACTTGAATACAATTGACAGGATTTTCGGAGAGATTTTGGATAGGGAGTCTCTAGAGAGTTTCAAAGATCATTTGGAGAAAACTTAAGGAAGTTCCACTGATCATGAGAGTGGAAGGCTTGCTCTAGGCTAGAGAGAGAAATTCTAGAGTAGGAAATTGGTGAGTATATGAGTGTTAAAGTGAGGAGAGTTTACAGGAAGGTAATAATGGCATTTTTGGAGCATTCTCAAGGCAATACTGACGGAGAGAGATAAGTATTATTCTATTTAAGTTATGTATTTTTCTGCAAACACTTTGGTATGTGGATTCGCTTTGTTTCAATGAAATTATATGGTGATTTCTCTATGTTTTCTGAATAATCTCCTCTACCTTTTTGTTGTGGTGATGTAGTATAATGTGTAGGAATATGGAAATGATTCTAAATTGCTTTTAATCTTTTAATGTGATGATTTTCCTTCTACTTTTCATTTACCTATCATTATGGCCAAATTGATTGATAAAATCCGTTCTAAACCCATAATGACTCGGGAGAGTTATGGCATGAACAACTAGAATTATCACGTTGAACTATAGGATGCGAAGCAAAAGTACTCTATAGAGACATGCACATTAATAGGGAGATAATCATTGTTGGGTTCCAAGTGGGGTTTAAAAAATTAAAACTACTTTAACCAAACTTCTTTATGCACTAGGAAGAGAATAAATAAGATAAATGTTTTTATTTGTCACTAGCCTCATTTCAATTTACATTTTCTCATTTTCTACACTCCACTACTATCATTTAAGGAAGGGGAGCTTTAACACCTGGTTATCACCAATTCACGTAGGATAATTAGAATTTATTTAGGAGTAACTTTAAACTTTTGCATTGCAGTAGGGACTGGTAGTATAACTTAAGTTTCTTTAAATTCCAAACTGAGAATGAATTAAATAGGAAAGAATTTTCCTAAATTAGTTCACCCCGTTTCTATGTTGGATCGACAATCTGGACAAAAAAATATTTGATACTACTTTGATTGTGCACTTGTGTAATCCACCTAAGTATTGAAGCATTTGTATGGGGTCAACTGGCCANCGGCGCTCCCATATTGGTTTGGCCCCTCCTTACCATAGGGGGATTCCTCGTTATCTAGCGCCCCTCCTTACCATAGGGGGATTCCTAGTTATCTAGCGCTTATATATGTGATTATGGTGTTTTATGTTTTCAGTTTTTTCATTTTTATGTTCAAGACAGCCATCGGCATCACGATTTCTCCATTCTAGGGCTGTATACAAAGGCGAGGGATGCTTCAGTTGTTGCTCGTTCGAGATGTTCTTCTAAGAGATCATGTGGTGCTCCAGCTATAGCTTGTTCTCGAGTGGGTATTTATCTCCAACTTTTCCACCCCCCACATCCTTCCTTTCACTGCCACTGTCATCTTTCCCTGTTGCAGCATGCCCCGCACAACATATCTTCTTGAATTTCTGTAGTTCCGGCTGCCACCATCGCCTTCCCTTCCTTTTCGCTGTTGCTAGTGTCCCAAGCCTTCCACTTCGCTCCCCCCCTCCCCTCCCTTAGCTACCACTGCCTAGAACCCCTTCTTGCTATTGTTCGCTTGTTGTTCTAGCACACCTATNCCCCCGCTCCCCTCCCTTAGCTACCACTGCCTAGAACCCCTTCTTGCTATTGTTCGCTTGTTGTTCTAGCACACCTATCCTGCTGCCACTGCCCCAAACAGCAAGGTGTTGCTGCTTGGGGGTGGAAAAATCGGAGATAGATACCCACTCATCTTTCCCTGTGGCAGCATGCCCCGCACAGCATATCTTCTTGAATTTCTGTAGTTCCGGCTGCCGTCATCGCCTTCCCCTCTTCACTGTTGCTACTGTTCCAAGACTTCCGCTTCGCTCCCCTGCTCCCCTCCTTTTGATACCACCGCCCAGAACCCGTTCTTGCTATTGTTCGCTTGTTGTTCTAGCACACCTATCCTAATGCCACTGCCCTTGCTATTGTCGGGCAGCCCCCCTAAGTATCTCCGCCCAGAACCCTTTCTTGCTATTGTTCGCTTGTTATTCTAGCACACCTATCCTGCTGCCACTGCCCAAAACAGCAAGGTGTTGCTACTGTCGGGCAACCCTTCCAAGTATCTCCAGGCGCCAATCCGCCCTCCCACACCTGCAGCTGCCTCCAGAAGCTCNGCCCTTTCTTGCTATTGTTCGCTTGTTATTCTAGCACACCTATCCTGCTGCCGCTGCCCAAAACAGCAAGGTGTTGCTACCGTCGGGCAACCCTTCCAAGTATCTCCAGGCGCCAATCCGCCCTCCCACACCTGCAGCTGCCTCCAGAAGCTCACCCTGCTGTTGTTCCCTACCATCGACACGCTTCGGAGCAGCCTATTTTTGCTGATTTTTTGTCTATTCCAGCCATCCCCGGTTCGTTTCGCACAGGACAGAAAGTTGATGATCTTATCACTGATTTCCCGCAGTCCCACACTTTCCCCACCCAGGATCCATTTTTCCAAAGCTCGTAAGGTCCATCGCCACCACCGAAGATTCACCCTAATCATGTGTTGTGTCATGTTTGTTGTCATTTTCATTTCCGTTTGTGAGATTGTATTTCTCTATTTTGAATTCANTGATCTTATCACTGATTTCCCGCAGTCCCGCACTTTCCCCACCCAGGATCCATTTTTCCAAAGCTCGTAAGGTCCATCAACACCACCGAAGATTCACCCTAGTCATGTGTTGTGTCATGTTTGTTGTCATTTTCATTTCCGTTTGTGAGATTGTATTTCTCTATTTTGAATTCAGCAATAATATTTTATTTTTCTTATTATTGTTTGGGTTAACGGTTTCATTTGGCATCAGAGCTAGCCTAACCTTAATCCTATCCTAGGATTTCTAGTATCCCCAAAACCCTTCCTTTTGCTGATTTTTTAAAACAACCACCCAAAAATTTCTCACCCCACATCACTCCTACACACCTCTTTCTACCTATCAATACATAAACCTTAATTACGCCACATAAAAGATAATTGTCGGAGAATTGGATGAGAAAGATGACATGTCACAATACTATTTATAAGAAATTCGCAAAGTGATGTCCAAGAACCATCTTTCTACTATGGATATCATTAGTTATCAATCTTTTCTCTCGTCTTATTACAAAGATTACTATGATATATGTCCAAGAACCATAATATCAAAGATTACTATTAATGTATTAAATATAAAGATTACTATGAACGTATTACAAAGATGTCCAAGGACCATCTTTTCTCCAACTCATTTAGTTTCTTGAATAAATAAGATATTAATCTTTCTATCAATCATAATATCAACTATTTTCATTAATTTACCATTGAGAGTACCTAAGTTATCAATCTTCTTAGCATTTTCTCCAACTCATTTAGTTTCTTGAATACATAAGATATTAATCTTTCTATCAATCATAATATCAACTAATTCCATTAATTTACCATTGAGAGTACCTATATTCCAAGATCCTATCCTAATATTAAATTTATTAGTTTCATCGACTAACTTCTTTACCTGCATCCATTTGTAATGTGAAAACCCTTGTTTATTTGACACCACCCGAGCGCCGGTGTAACGGCCCTTACACACTTTTCACTATATTCAAGCTATACAGCACGTCGCTTCAAGGGGATGTCATAGCAGTTACACAATGATAAAAAGGACTCGTGTCATGATTTTTTTTACAAATTTTACGCTGGTTGTCGAATACCTAACGTAACCCTCCTCTTTTCTTGAATAAAGTATTAATAATAACAAAATCATATGCTAAAGCAAGATCTAAAATGACTTTACTTTCTTCAATAGTCACTCCAAAATCACAACCACCATGAATATTTCTGAAATCTTCTAACACTCTACGAGCATGTCCATTTAAATCTCCAAAAAAAATTCTTTCTTCAAGAGGCATGACAGTGTTGATGTTATATAATAACTGAAAATAAATATAAATTGAATCAGCAATGTGGGACAACCATCCCTACCGTTAAACTTAAGATCGAAGAGGGGTTCAATTGGGAGTTTATCTTTCATTTTTAAAATTTGGAGAGTGAGAGAAAGAAAGACAAAACATGAAAGAGTCGTGTCTTAGTCGAGCAAAAAAGAAAAGGGAAGGAGAGGAGTCATGTGTTTCTATTGCTTGAGATTTGAAGTCATGCCCTCTTTGTGTGAAGAGAGGAGGCGAGCAAGCTTCATGCATGAAGAAGGAGAACCAACCACACCTTGAAGTGGGGCGAAGCCTTCGTGCAGAAGAAAGGGGAAGCCAAGCCTCACACGTGACATCGTTGTCACGTCGATCCTAGCCGAAGGAAGGCATAGGAGGAGGCGAGGCAGATCTCAAGTTGCAAGAGGAGCACGTGCCTTAGTGTGTCAGAAGAGATATTCACATAAAAGAAGAATAAGTCGAAAGAGGAGAAGAAAAGGCCGAAGAAGCAAGAAGGGATGCAGCTCTGTCGAGAGGAGTTGAAGCAAGAAAGGATGCGGCTCTATTGAGAGGAGGGGAAGCAGGCCATGCTCGAAGGAAGAAGGTACAAAGCNGTGCATGAAGGAGGAGAACCAACCACACCTTGAAGTGGAGCGAAGCCTTCGTGCAGAAGAAAGGGGAAGCCAAGCCTCACACGTGACATCGTTGTCACGTCGATCCTAGCCGAAGGAAGGCATAGGAGGAGGCGAGGCAGATCTCAAGTTGCAAGAGGAGCACGTGCCTTAGTGTGTCAGAAGAGATATTCACATAAAAGAAGAATAAGTCGAAAGAGGAGAAGAAAAGGCCGAAGAAGCAAGAAGGGATGCAGCTCTGTCGAGAGGAGTTGAAGCAAGAAAGGATGCGGCTCTATTGAGAGGAGGGGAAGCAGGCCATGCTCGAAGGAAGAAGGTACAAAGCTCTAAGAGAATTGTGTGCGAGCGGGAAGGGTTATCGACCAAAACATATAAGGTGAGTTTTAATACTCATTTTAATTAAGTTATTTAATAAAAATT
>JXCR01141588.1:40727-53959 GCA_002079205.1 Phalaenopsis hybrid cultivar
ACTATAAGGAGACAAGAGCTTTGAATGATGAAATTGAAGCTCACTCCATCCCGGGAGACTGGCATGGGAACTGCTCATGAGGCATTTAAATGACGTATTCTACAGTGTGCTACTATATTGCGACCATAGCTCCAATACCGCGGAACTATTTTTCGCAATTCCTTCATCTGGACCAAATGGGTCAAGACTTGGGAGGTCTGACCGATGCTACCAAGATGGTTTGGCTCCACTTTTCTATAGGAGGATACAATTCTAGTTATCTAAGGCTTATACATGTGATTATAATGTTTTAGGATTTCAGTTTTAAGGTGTTTATGTTCAGAATAGTCGCAGACGAGCTGATTTCTCTCTTCTAGGAATGTATCCAAAGGCGAGTCGTCCTCTGGCTGCAGCACGTCCGAGATGGTGATCTCCTTCCAAAGGATCAGATAGTGCTCTGGCTGTAGTTCACTCATTCGAGAGTATTTATCTCTAACTTTTCCCCCCCCCCCCCCAATCCTTCATTCGTTGTCTCCATCATCTTTCCTTGTTGTAGTCACCCCACAAAACATATATCGAGAAGTTTCTACAGTTTCATCATCTTTCCTTGTTGTAGTCACCCCACAAAACATATATTGAGAAATTTCTACAGTTTCAGCCATCGCCTTCCCCTCCCTCCTCTTCAATGTCGTTGATGCCCAGGCCTTCTGCTTCGCTCCTTCGCACCCCTCCTCTGCTACCGCTATCCAAAACCCCTTCTTGCTAATGTCTGCTAATTGTTCCAACATACCTGACCTACTGCCACTGCATAAAACAATAAAGTATTGTTGTTGATCGGTAACACCCCCACGACCACTTCGTGTTTCTCTTCAGGATAGTTGTCGACGTCCTGGTTTTTCACTGCTAGCGATGCATCCAAAAGCGAGTCGTCCTCTAGCTGTAGCACATTTGAGGTGGTAATTTTCAAAAAAATCGAGTGGTGCTCTAGCTATAGCTCACTTTCTCGGGAGTATTTATCTCCGACTTTTCGGTAACACTCCCACGACCCCTTCGTGTTTCTCTTCAAGATAGTTGTCGACATCCTGGTTTTTCACTTCTAGCAATGCATCCAAAGGCGAGTTGTCCTCTGGCTGCAGCACGTCCAAGGTGATGATCNTGAATGTAAATTTAAGTGTATTCAAGTTAGGATTGAACCAATTACGTCCCGAATTAGAGGGAGAAAAGGGTGACGCAAACTTACTGTACGATGGAAAAAGAAAAATCATGGGCTTGAAGTGGAGAGCAGAAGCTCTAATTTGTGTGGCCGAAGACAAAGTTAATGTTAAGTATTTGAATTGAAATAATTGTATACTTACAAAATGCTAATAATAGGTTTAACTTAATTAGATATTAAAGGCGGAAGATTAGGTACTAAATCAAATGGAATTGTAAGGGGAAAAGAGTAATCTTGAGCACAAGAAAGCAAACGAAATCTTTCAAGGTAAGGATTTATGTACTTATTTTTATGTGTTCACCTTAATTACAAATCATTAGATATATTTTAATTTTTTTACTAGTGCAATTAGTTGAGAATTTTTTATCAAAAGTTATTTGGAAGAAAAATATTCAAATAAATTAGATATATTTAAGTCTTTCTTTTAAGATGGGATTCTTATAATTATATGAACATTTAACTGATATAAGTGATAGTCAAGGAATTAATGGATAAATTTTTATAAAGGTCCTTTAAGAGAAAGGCAAGTAATTATTTTTAGATGTATTAAATTAATGATAATTTGATAAATAATTTCTTTGATGCTTTAGATAGATATTTTTGTAATTATGTCATATTGTGAGTTTGAGAATTAAAGGTAATGAAATGAGAAAATAAAAAAATGATTGTTAAATTCCTATAAATGAATTTAATTAAATAAATGAAACGTAAATGATTAAGTCAACTAAGATTACNGTGATTGTTAAATTCCTATAAATGAATTTAATTAAATAAATGAAACGTAAATGATTAAGTCAACTAAGATTACTCTCAGATGCTCAGATGGTACTGACAGGGGATGTAATGTACCCGTACACGATAAAGATAATAAAAATAGTTAAAGTGTGTTTTTAGGTGCAAATTTTCCAAGGTATCTACGGTACAATTTTGAGAATACCTTCAGATATGATAATATTCCTAATATGAATTTTTAAAGAGGTTAAAAAAAAACTTAAATTAAAATGAAAAGGGTTAAATTTAAAATGAAAACTTAAAGTTTCATTAAGTGATAAACTACATTTCTTTTGTTTATTCATACATAGCATTTGCATATAAATTTAATGCATATTAACATTGTAATTGTTCACTAAAGTTGTGGTAATATTTATGTCTGAAAAAGAGAAGTTGTAGATTGATATGTCTGACAGAAAATATTTAGTATACATGAGAAGAAATACAGCTGATAGATATTATGACAATAATTTCTTTGTATTGTTTATTTATGGATAGTAATTTTTTGTTATATGCTGATTTGAGATGTTGCATACAGACTATGCAATTATTTTTGGATATTTAGATTTTGTGTTGTATTTTGTCATTTTTTTGAGACTCTTATATTTATTAGAAGTTCTGAAAATTTATGAAAAGTAAATGAAATGTTTATATTGTACCTGGTTTAGTTAATGCTAAGTTATCAGACCGAGTTGTGATACAGTCACTTAGATCCAGGCGAGTTCATCAAGTGGCTTGGCTTCAGACCATGAAACTTTTCATCGAGTACTAGAAGGTTCCACCGGACATAAAGGTGAAACTAGTCGCAAGCAAGTTAAAAAAGAGTGCATTCTTTTAATGGAAAATTTTGAACCATGTATGCTAGCATTAGAGAAAAGACGATCACCACATGATCCATGATGACATAGAAGATATAGTGCAAGTACCAACCAGTTCACTACACATCGGATGTTCTGACACCGGCTTCAAAAGTGGAGGGATCACATCACCAAGTTACCACCACATCTTATAAGCAAGGTTCAACTTCATGATCTTACAGCCAAAGTAACTCAAGGGGAACATCTAAGCCAACCTCGCCTGAGAATAAGGTGATTTAGAGTTAAGATCATGTGAAGCCAACCAGCATTTCCAAATTTGCCCAAGCCAAAAAGTGCATCAACAGTCATAGATTTGGGCATATAGAATTAAACAGCTAAATTAGAAGAATAATCTCTTTCACATATGAGGGAGCAGTTAAGGAAATGGACAATTACATAGTAGGAATTAAAGAAAATGAGGACAAAAATGAGGAGTGTCAACTACCAGCTAACAAGGAAGAGATGTCATCGATTCCAATTAAACCTAGGAGAGAGATTCCAGTTGGTTAATAGTAGCTATTTTAGAAGGTAGTGAACCTGAGTTAATGGGCGTTAATGTAGAGTATGAGGTAGTGATGCCTCAAATTATTTTTTTGTCAGCATGGAAATGAGCATAAGCAAGGCTGACATTGAATGTCTGAACGAGCCAAGAGTTGAGGAGAAGCTGATGTCAGGCATAGGGCAACCTCAAAAAATATAATTTCAGACTTTTCAGATATATAATCTACTCCCAGAACCGCCCTTACTAAGGGAAGTCCAACATGTTAGAGATGAAATGTTTTGCTCAACTTTTGGAAAGTTCTATGAAGTTATTTGGGTGGTAAATTTAACAGTGTACCCATCGATAGATGACCGGACGGAATGGATGAACCACAACATTTAAAATCACATTAGGATCTTTAGGGAAAAGCACATCCTACAGTGGGATTCAAGTCTTTTTAGAGAAGAAGACAGAGGCATCTCCTAAGTGGTTATACTTCAGTGTAGTCCATCCTGTCATAGATTTTATTCTAGAGTTGACTCATCCAGGCATATAAATTCATAAAACCTTTCAAAAGTTGAGCAAAACTTTTCATCTCTAACATGTTGGACTTCCCTTAGTAAGGGTAAATTTAACAGTGCACCCATCGATAGATGATCAGACAGAATGGATGAAGCACAATATTGAAAATCACAGTAGGATCTTTGGGGGAAAAAGCACATCCTATAGTGGAATTCGAGTCTTTTTAGAGAAGAAAACAAAGGCATCTCTCTCCATCCCGGGAAGAAAGCACATCCTATAGCGGTTATACTTCAATGTAGTCCATCTTGCCTAGATTTTATTCTAGAGTTGACTCATCCAGTCAAAGTTGCTTATCATATAAATCTATTCAAGTACCAGAAGTGGGAGAAGCAGCTTATAGAATTACTTTTTTGGAATTTGGTTCATGAAAACCTATGTCATTATGCAGCTCCAGCTCTAGTTATGTCAAAAATGGATGGATACTTATTCTATCAGAATGTGTTTTGGAATGATACCTACATGATTGACTTGCTGGGAGCTCGCAATATTTCTGCAACCTTCAGTTGGGTTGACTTCACTACTATAAGGAGACAAGAGCTTTGAATGATGAAATTGAAGCTCACTCCATCCCGGGAGACTGGCATGGGAACTGCTCATGAGGCATTTAAATGACGTATTCTACAGTGTGCTACTATATTGCGACCATAGCTCCAATACCGCGGAACTATTTTTCGCAATTCCTTCATCTGGACCAAATGGGTCAAGACTTGGGAGGTCTGACCGATGCTACCAAGATGGTTTGGCTCCACTTTTCTATAGGAGGATACAATTCTAGTTATCTAAGGCTTATACATGTGATTATAATGTTTTAGGATTTCAGTTTTAAGGTGTTTATGTTCAGAATAGTCGCAGACGAGCTGATTTCTCTCTTCTAGGAATGTATCCAAAGGCGAGTCGTCCTCTGGCTGCAGCACGTCCGAGGTGGTGATCTCCTTCCAAAGGATCAGATAGTGCTCTGGCTGTAGTTCACTCATTCGAGAGTATTTATCTCTAACTTTTCCACCCCCCCCCCCAATCCTTCATTCGTTGTCTCCATCATCTTTCCTTGTTGTAGTCACCCCACAAAACATATATCGAGAAGTTTCTACAGTTTCATCATCTTTCCTTGTTGCAGTCACCCCACAAAACATATATTGAGAAATTTCTACAGTTTCAGCCATCGTCTTCCCCTCCCTCCTCTTCAATGTCGTTGATGCCCAGGCCTTCTGCTTCGCTCCTTCGCACCCCTCCTCTGCTACCGCTATCCAAAACCCTTCTTGCTAATGTCTGCTAATTGTTCCAACACACCTGACCTACTGCCACTGCATAAAACAATAAAGTATTGTTGTTGATCGGTAACACCCCCACGACCACTTCGTGTTTCTCTTCAGGATAGTTGTCGACGTCCTGGTTTTTCACTGCTAGCGATGCATCCAAAAGCGAGTCGTCCTCTAGCTGTAGCACATTTGAGGTGGTAATTTTCAAAAAAATCGAGTGGTGCTCTAGCTATAGCTCACTTTCTCGGGAGTATTTATCTCCGACTTTTCGGTAACACTCCCACGACCCCTTCGTGTTTCTCTTCAAGATAGTTGTCGACATCCTGGTTTTTCACTTCTAGCAATGCATCCAAAGGCGAGTTGTCCTCTGGCTGCAGCACGTCCAAGGTGATGATCTCCTTCC
The DNA here is from genome assembly GCA_002079205.1 of Phalaenopsis hybrid cultivar. NCBI lineage: Eukaryota > Viridiplantae > Streptophyta > Magnoliopsida > Asparagales > Orchidaceae > Phalaenopsis > Phalaenopsis hybrid cultivar. The sequence continues at coordinate 46,270 of JXCR01141588.1, forward strand.
AAAAGATCAGATAGTGCTATGGCTGTAGCTCACTCTTTCGAGAGTATTTATCTCTTACTTTTCCACCCCCCCCCCCCCTTCATTCGTTCTCGCCATCATCTTTCCATGTTGTAGTCACCCCACAAAACATATATTGAGAAATTTCAATAGTTTCAACCATTGCCTTCCCCTCCCTCCTCTTCAATGTCGTTGATGTCCCAGGCCTTCTGTTTCGCTCCTCCGCACCCCTCCTCTGCTACCACCGTCCAGAACCCCTTCTTGCTAATGTATGCTAATTGTTCCAACACACCTGACCAACTGCCACTACATCAAACAATAAAGTATCGTTGTTGATCGGTAACACCTCCACGACCCCTTCGTGCTTCTCTTCAGGATAGTTGTCGACGTCCTGGTTTTTCACTTCTAGCGATGCATCCAAAGGCGAGTCGTCCTCCAGCTGTAGCACGTTTGAGGTGGTGATCTTCAAAAAAATCGAGTGGTACTCTAGCTATAGCTCACTCTCTCGGGAGTATTTATCTCCGGCTTTTCCAACCCCCCCCCCCCCNCTCTGCTACCGCCGTCCAGATTCCCTTCTTGCTAATGTCTGCTAATTGTTCCAACACACCTGACCTACTGCCACTGCATCAAACAATAAAGTATCATTGTTGATCGGTAACACCCCCACAACCCCTTTGTGTTTCTCTTCTGGATAGTTGTCGACGTCCTGGTTTTTCACTTCTAACGATGCATCCAAAGGCGAGTCGTTCTCCAGCTGTAGCACGTTTGATGTGGTGATCTTCAAAAAAATCAAGTGGTGCTTTAGCTATAGCTCACTCTCTCGGGAATATTTATCTCTGACTTTTCCAACCCCCCCCCCCCCAATCCTTCATTTTGTTGTCTCCATCATCTTTCCCTATTGCAGTCGCCCCAAAAAACATATATTGATGAATTTCTGCAGTCATCGCCTTCCCCTCCCTCCTCTTCAATGTCGTTGATGTCCTAGGCCTTCTGCTTCGTTCCTCCACACCCTTCGCCTGCTACCGCCGCCCAGAACCCCTTCTTGTTTATGTCTGTCAATTGTTCCAACACACTTGACCTACTGCCACTACATCAAACANCGCCTTCTACCGCCGCCCAGAACCCCTTCTTGCTTATGTCTGTCAATTGTTCCAACACACTTGACCTACTGCCACTGCATCAAACAACAAGGTGTCGTTGTTGATGGGCAGCACTCCCACCCCTCCACGTCTCTCCAGACACCAATCCACCCTCCCGCACTTGCTACCGACCCCAGAAGCTCACCCCGCAGTTGTTCCCTCTCATCAACGCGCCCCAAGAAAGCTTACTTTTGTTGAATTCCAGTTAGTTCCCGTCATTCCTGGATCGCTACCGCATAAAACACCAAGTTGACGTGGTCGTACTGCGGATTCCCCGCAATCCTGCACCTTTCCCACATTGTCGCCCAGCTTTTCAAAGCCCCTAATGGCCACCGCCCTCACCTGNACATCAAACAACAAGGTTCGTTGTTGATGGGCAGCACCCCCACCCCTCCACGTCTCTCCAGACACCAATCCACCATCCCACACTTGCTACCGCCCCCAGAAGCTCACCCCGTAGTTGTTCCCTCTCATCCGCGCGCCCCAAGAAAGCTTATTTTTGTTGAATTCCAGTTAGTTCCCGTCATTCCTGGAACGCTACCGCATAAAACACCAAGTTGAAGTGGTCGTACCGCTGATTTCCCGCAATCCTGCACCTTTCCCACATTGTCGCCCAGCTTTTCAAAGCCCCTAATGGCCACCGCCATCACCTGAGATTCACCTTAGTCGTGTGTTATTTATCGTGTCTGTTGTTATTTCTATTTTGGTTGTGAGATTATATTTTTCTATTTTGAATTGAACAATAATATTTGATTTTTCTATTGTTGATTGGGTGACTCTGATATTAATCACTACTTAAACTTTTTCAAAAGTGAAATACACATTTTCATGCATAGGGCATATATGGAAAAATTGAAGTTTAGGTGTTAGATATGTAAATACATAGGAATTGAGTGGTATGTATGTAAATCTTCCTAAAAAATGCCATATAGAAAAAAATAAAAAGAGCACAACACTGTATAAACATACCTCTAGGAAAATAGGCGTGCAAAATCTAGATAATAAACGACGATACACTGATTTTCCTTGCCCAGCTTCAAGCTTTTCTTCTACCTGTATTTTCCAAAGGATTCACACAACTGAGAACACGTTGGAATTAATTTTTTTAGGAGAGATTGACCATAACATAAATGAAATATTCTGGCTTTTCATTAAATTTCAACAAGTTTTGCAACATTATATGTGCTCGTATGGTGTCGTGCTGATTATAGACTTCAATTGCTAAATAAACAATAAATTCATTACCATATTAAACCTCTTTGAAACTCTTCGTAGTTTATCTAAGGAAACATACGGTTGCTTGAAAATGCATTTAGAAAACACGGTGGTTTACTATATTCTGGCTTGTAGTTGGATAAAATCAGAGATCAAATATTTCATTTAAACCCAAAATACAACTTAAAAATTCTTTAAATATGATTTCATTTTCAAATACAACATTTATCAAATAAAATCATCATTTTATAAATCATACCTTTATAAAAAAAAAAGGCAGCCAGAAGAGCCTAAATTACTTCATATCCAAAAAAAACACCCTTTTGGGGTTGATGAATAGTCATTGAAAATCTATTAGATTTGTTATTTAACTTCACTCCAGTGGGCAACTATCATAAATTCAAACTTTCTTTTTTCGTTCATGAATTGCTGCTGCACGTCATCATTCAAATTCCTAGCACACAAATGTTACAGTTTCTTTTTAGCATAACCTAGAACTCTAATGTCGATGCTGGGAAACAGCATGTTTTGAAAAAGGTAACAGTAAGGTAAAATAAAAATAAAACAAAAACGCTCACATGCACTTATAAATAAAACTAACTATTACAAAAAAGTTCCCCCATGTATTTTTTAACATTTATTCGATAAAGTTCAAACAAATTTGTATGTTACTTTTAATGTACTTTTTCAAATTTAATTGAATGTATACAATTTAATGATGCCAATCAAAAGATAAAAAAATTTTTAGAAAAATACCAAGTGTTACATATGATCAGCTAGATGACAGTGAAATTGGAATACATAAAATCCAGCTCATGCCAAAAAGAGAAGTCATCTGACTACGACAAGAGTGAACTTTTTGATTTACATTATGTACCATAAAAAATTAAAGATTGAGATTTAAAATGAAGGCTTTAATGGATGATGAAGATCTCTTAATTTGTAAAGGCATGCTATTAGAAGACGAATAATTTATAGAAGACAATAAAGTTACATTAGACAATTTATAACAAATAGATCTCAATATTGATTTCTTTAAAGAAGAAAGAAATAACACCAATAAGCATAACAAAAGACAGCAAGAAATTAACAGATAAAAGCTTTAACTAAATTTTGAATAATTGAAGTTATAGGCATCAATAGTCAATATTTTAATATTTAATTAAAATTTGTAATGATTTTTATTGACTAGGAAAGCAAAAGATGATTACATCTATGATAACAGAAGATTGGGAGAATATTGAAACAATTGTGGATGAATGAGGCAATAGAAAATTTAATTTATTATGACAATGATTTTAATGAAGACACATTGAGTTATAGAAGTGCTAGAGACTTTTCAATTTAAAATTATCATCTTAGTAGCTTATTATGTTTTTACTTTAATGTAAGAATTGGAGAGAGAGAGAGAGGGAGAGAGACAGAGGGAGAGAGGGAGAGAGGGAGAGAGGGACAGAGACAAAGAGACTTATTTTATTAAATTATTATAATCTTATTTTGATATATTATCTTGATTTGATATTTGTACGACGTTTTTTACTTCATGATTTGACATTAGACTATTAATATATTAATTTTTATTTCAAACTTCGATATAAATATAATACTTATTATATTACTTAATTTATTGATCTTGAGACTTAAGACTTGTGTCTCATCTCAATACTCATGCAAAATTTTAGGCCTTATACCCATACATCAATCCCTAAGATGTTATATTAAAATGTCATGTACTAGATAAAATCTTTTATATAATATAATATTATAGAACCATGCGAAAATCCTTGTAAAGCCAATATCATACCAATCACACCATTTATGGTTATGGATTTGATCACGCTTTTAATTCCATGCCGTTAAAAAGGCTAGTCAAAAGCAATCTTAAGAAAAGCCATCCATGATCCAAAGATCCCTGAGCTACCAAATCAAATGAAAGATTTGAACTACAATGACACTAACTTAACTCAAGATCTATCAACGTACTATTATAGAAAATAGCAAAAACTCTATGATTTACTTCTTGCATATCTTTTTAAGCTCATTCTACACCAACTCAACAAAGCTACACCTAAAGTATCAAAAAATTACAGGACTAGGAGCGCTACGTGCAACCATCCACCTATTTGAAAATTCTTAACTTGGATAAAGTGTAGATATCATGTGCTCTACGATGCTTGCGCTGTTCTACTGGGTAACTGCCAGTGTAGATATAAGCGCTGAATCAAAGAATAATAATTCTAGACATATTATAAAAGATAAAAGACGGAACAATATCCATACGATCCACCTATATTAGATAAAGGTAAACAGTAACTATTTCAATTCAAGCAGATGAAGCTATAGACAATAGTTCAACATAGAAAAACCACTCAGTTTTACAAGAATTTCTTAGATGACTCATATATAAGCGCTTCAGAAACTTATAAGAGCAAGGGGAAAACCAAAGAAGGAATTACTTGCGGGCATCCATGCTTAGAATTATAACATATTTTGCATTATTTTCTATAACTTAATAGGTATAGACCCAAATTATGATTTTTAAATAACTAAATAACGTGGGAATGAATTCTTATAACTTGCATTTCATGCACACGCGATTGAAAATAGATTGAAAAGAACAACAGTTGAAGAAAACTTCCAATGAAATCACCTATTAGTATAATTCTAAAAAGATGACCGAAAAAAAAAAATCTAGCAAGAAAATGTGTAACAATTACAGAAAAGCTATAAAACTTAACAAATGAAAGGCAGATTCACAAATAATTTATTTGATTCTAGTTGAAGCACGTACTTCTTCCATTTCCTTTTTCTGAGATGATTTAGAATCAGATCTCCATGCAATGTACAGAAGACGGAGTCCAAAGAACAAATAGAGCACTACATTAAAGTGGATATAACCATAGAGAACAATTAGACTGAAAAGCCATCAATAGCAACCATAAAGCAAAATCAGCATCGCATATTTTAACCTGGTTAATAATAAAAGATACAGGCTGTAACAGTTGCAAAACAGCATTAATTTTTTTTAAGTCAAACAACTTATTAATCACTGGCTATAACAGTAATATTCTAATAAAAAATTATGGCAGAATAACTTAGAATCGTAAAAAGTGTACAAGGAAAATCTTTAAAGTTACCAAAGAGGAGCAACTTTAAGATTCAAAAACTGTACAAATAACGACAGATATAATAGCAATATAATTGAGGTTATAAAACCAACAACGAGATTGCACTGCGCCGAGACTTCCAAAACTTCTCCCTGTTCGAATGACAAAATCAAGTTTTTCGTTTGTCCTTCTCTGTCTACCTACTCCTCTCATGTTATAGTCACAAATAGAGCTAATTGAGATTGAATGACAGGATCGCAGCCTAAGAAGACATCTGAGACTTCACGACTAGGGCTAGTAGTGAAAGAAACGGCGGAATCATTGGCTGAAAAGACCTTTGAAACTTTTTATTCTTTCCTATATCGTGCGCACAGCTTCCATCCCGCATATACCTGCAACTGGAACTAGTTGGACCAGCAACAAAGTGATTGCGGCATATAGAGACCTTTGAAACTCATATTTCATCTCTTCTGGTTGTTTGCTCTTCACGCTTGAAGAAAAATTGAGAACCAATCTCACCTCTCTCCCTGTATTCATGCAATTCAAGCTCAAACCGAAGCCAATAATTTATTTCCATATTTATAAGCTCAGTTTCACAAAATAAAGTGAAACCTGCGCCTCTCACAATTAATTCCCTGCTTTACTCCTTGTCTCTCACACGAAATCCCAAGCTGAGAACCTCTCTACTCCATATAGCCCCAAAAAAGAACCTTGCCTTTTCTAAATATAATATATTTTATATATAGTATATATTATATATTATAAAAATTAGAGGTATACAAGGAGGGAGAGGGAGAGTTGTATAGTAACCCAGTGGTCTATCGATCTTACTCCACCGTCATCATCGCCGCCTCCCAAACAAAGGTATAAATGCAAGGAAATTGTGTTCTCATCATNCCTGTATTCATGCAATTCAAGCTCAAACCGAAGCCAATAATTTATTTCCATATTTATAAGCTCAGTTNTCCCTGTATTCATGCAATTCAAGCTCAAACCGAAGCCAATAATTTATTTCCATATTTATAAGCTCAGTTTCACAAAATAAAGTGAAACCTGCGCCTCTCACAATTCATTCCCTGTTTTACTCCTTGTCTCACACGAAATCCCAAGCTGAGAACCTCTCTACTCCATATAGCCCCAAAAAAGAACCTTGCCTTTTCTAAATATAATATATTTTATATATATTATATATTATATATTATATATTATATATTATATATTATAAAAATTAGACGTATAAAAAAGAGGGAGAAGGAGAGTTGTATAGTAACNCTAAACCCCCAATTACCTAGATACCCTTGGGACCCTAAATTTGGCAAAATTCCCAAATTTATCAAAAATATCAAAATTTGTTCAAAAATTATTTTAACCTCTTCGACAACATCCAAGTTACCAAAAATTTCCAAATTACCAAAATACTCTCCTTAGCCCAAAATTCTAAAAAATCCAAAAAATCCTTAAAATTTCCTAAATACTCCAAATATTGTGAATTTCACTTTTCTAAACTACCACATGACCTAGTTTGGCTATTTTGACAATTTTGACCAAAACCCCTAAAATTGCCTTTAAAGGCCCAACCTCCCCAAATCCACCTCAAAAGTCCATCAAATTTGTCCCTATTTCTCCCAATTTCAATTATAAACTCAAATTAACCTTTCATATGACTAATTTAAACCAAATCCAAGCTCAATTGGCCCATGCGTTGAGCCCAATTTTGCTATAAATCAAAAGCCCCGATTTTGGCCACATGAACTAATCTCACCTATTTAAACACATAGCCAACTCAATTTGCCATAATTAATGTTGAAAACTCTTCATAACATTCCTAAACAACAAACTTGACCTTCAATTGGCCTTGGTGAAGCCTCAATTTCAATTAATTCTGGCTTAAGTCCAAAAGCCCGAAATTTTGCCCGAAATTGGCTATGCCTCCAAATTTCACCAAATTGAACGCTTTAACCCCAAAATTGGCATCCAATTTATGTTGAAAACTCTTTATAATGTTTCCATTGACACTTTTCAACTATCAATATGGATTTGGCCCAAAGCTAGCCCAATCTAGACCTAAGTCTAGCACATCATGCCCAAAATGACCAACTCTCCAAAATCCTCAAAATTGACCCCCCAATTTAACTCAAAATCCTTTCAATCCTTCTCCAAAGTTGTTCATTACAATAATCTACATCAAATGAATCAATCAATTGGGTAAATTGACATGGCTAGCCTAGCCCA
>JXCR01141588.1:63303-176873 GCA_002079205.1 Phalaenopsis hybrid cultivar
TGCTTTTAAACCATCTAAAAGACAGTATTGGTGTAACTAGCAAAATTTAGATGATTTAATGCCTTTCACTTGAATTTAAAGATATTTCATAACTGTAATATTTTGTTTCAAAATGTATGTGTGATGCATGTGCATTAGCAGAATCAGTCTGTATGTGTTCCAACCAATATATGAAATGTCTAAATAAATGGTATAAGAATGTTGAGTGGGTTAAGGTTAAATATTCACTCAAATAATTTGGTTTTGAAAAGCATATGCAATTCCTTCAAAAAATCTATGATTATTATAAATTATGGAACTCTCATGTTTAAAACCAAATTCAGGAAAATAAAACTATGCACGCTCTTCGCTTTGATTATAAGGCAGAATTATAAGTCCCACTCAATATCATGACACGGTCCGAGGTTTGAAATTATCAAAGGCAGAAACAGATGGAGGAAATTAATATTTTTTATATTTATTTTCTATAACTAACATTTAAAGAGCAACTAAAGAAAGTAAATTAAAGAAGTACCGTTACATTTACCTCTATAAATATTTTATTTTCTATTGTTCATATTTTAATCAAATAATTTAAACATGAAATGATAATTTAAAAACAACAGTAAGCTAACTATAACTAGTAAATACTCGTACTTTTATGTTATAGTAACACAAATAGAAGAAAATAATATACATGCCAGTTTAAACTTTATGTAAATCAATCTAAAAGCATTTGAAGGTTTGCATTGTCTAATATGATCATTCAATGAAATTTTAAACATTCACTATGTCTTACTGTATTTCTTATCTATCAATATATATTAATCTATATACAACCATCATAGAAACATTATCAACAAACTTATACCAGTTAAGATACTTAAATATCAATATCATTTTTCAATTATATGTACGGGTATCATAGTATTCCTCCGTTAGTACCATAATGGGACGACTTCAACATAACCAAGTATTTTACATGCATGCAATCAAAAAAGTAATTCTCATTCCCATTTTTTTCATAACAGTCATAATATAATATCTTGAATTATGCATTTGTTGAACATATAGAAACATCAATAACATATAACTCAATATGATCAAATAAACTGAAAGAGTAGATAAATCATTTTGATTTTAGTTTTACAATATAAAATATAGCTAAACAATAAAAATAGTATATCAGATTTAGAAGAAACCCACTACTACTATAATTTAAAAGTACAAACACTCACCTTGCTTTCAGATGATCTTTGTTTGTTTTAGTTCTAAAATCTCTTATAAAATAAAATACTTTTCATCAATTATAAAATATTATCATTAGTAAATTAATTAAATGATTTATCATTATTTAGAATTGAAATATTTAATTCCCAACATTTTATGAAATTTGATATTAATATGTATCTATTTAAATCCACCATTTAATTTATGTAGTATAATTTTATCACTACAATTTAATATGCTAATTTGACATAATTTAGGATTAAATTATTGAGGATAAATAATTTATATTATCATCAAAGTTTAATATTAATTTATTTAAAAGTAAACTAACTCCTAATTTATGTTTTACCTGAATAAATTATTTGATCTACTGACAAGCAAGCGCACATCTCCCTCGCAAGCGTAAACAAGACCAAAGTCCTTACCAGTCTTCCAAACCTAATTTAAAATAAATTTCATATTAACATTATCTTAGAATTAAGTGTTTAATCATAAATTAGATGCATAATTGAAATTTATCTCAATTCCTCTTATTGTAAGGTTAACAATTCCTTTAGAATCTTCTTTAATCCCTCATTTACTGTTGTTAATCATTCCTTTCTGCTTTACAATTTTGATTAACATAACAAAATCCATATAACTTCTTTATATGCAATTCAGTTAATGTAATTAAAAATCTAAATAGCATTGTACCTTAACATTTACCTCAGTTATCTTGATCTCTTTCACAAATATTCCCGTCCATCTTCCTCAAAATTCGAGATTTAATAGCTTTGATCCTGATTTCAAATGTATTTAAATTTAAAATTTAAATAATAAACTTAAATATATATAAACAATTTGTTGAATAACTTAAAATAAAATATTAAAAATTACCCTTAATATCTCAATCAAAAGCCCTTAAGTGCACTAGAGCTCTTCATCTGCACGCAAGATCCGACTCCTACGGCAAGCACGAGAGCTCCTCTTCCTCTATTAGGGCTCGAGCCTTCGTCTTTCCTTCGCACTGGAGCCGCTCAATGCTTCTTCCTCATTGAGAGCTTCTTCTCGAAAATCAGTGATCTCTCGTAGGTCGTAGCGTCGTCTCCCCCTTCTTCATTCTCCTTCCCTCACATGATCGTCAAATGGCTTTTGCCCAAGAGTTGAGATCGAAAAGGACGACCTATGTGCAAGTGTTCAAGCTCATCTATTGCTATTTCTTCTTCCTCCTTCACTCGAATGAGTGGCTTCTTCCTTCTCCTCTGATACTTCTCCAACTTCTTCCTTCGCACGTTCAGTAGAATGAAACAAGAGAAAGTATTCATCATTTTGATTCCTGAGCGACAGTCTCGTTTGAACTACAATAATATCATTTATTTATTTATTTATTTATTTTAAATCCAGTCATTACACTCAGCCGGTTTAATCATCTCTTCATAAGGACTGAAGTTGACAAGACTAATAGTTTCTATAACGTTCAAATCACAAATATAACAATTTGTAAATCTAAATCACCTAATTCAGTCCTCCTTATAAAGACTAGAGTAGAAAAGTCCAATAATTTCTAGATATTCATATTTCAAAAAAATTTCAATCACAAATGTTCAAATGTTCAAATGTTCAAATTAAATCTTTGATGATAGACGAGTTGACAGAAGATTGCAACCAGGAGGGGAGTATATTTTCAAAATTAAGTTTAAAGCAATTTCAAAGTTGAGTTCAAATAATATATATATATATATATATATATATATATATANATGCAGGATGGGGATGACATTCCTCTTTATTTCCACAAGAAAGGACATCCAGTTGCTCTCATGATACAAAGGATGAGGATGAATTTTCTCTTGACCGCAAGATAAAAGAAGATCTCATTGTTTGTTCGCTATGCNGTGCAGGATGGGGATGACATTCCTCTTTATTTCCACAAGAAAGGACATCCAGTTGCTCTCAAGATACAAAGGATGAGGATGAATTTTCTCTTGACCGCAAGATAAAAGAAGATCTCATTGTTTGTTCGCTATGCAGAACATAGACAACATTCCTCTTGGCCACAAAAAGACTATTTTCTTCTGAAAAATCTCACTAACAGAAGACTCTACTTTCCACATTCCCTCTTTCTTCTTCTCACTTGTGGTCGCTTCCCTCATCCATAGGCTCTGATTATTTTTTTAAGAGGAGGCCTAACATTAAAGGTAATCATTAAAAAAAAAATGAAGTGGGCATGAATTCTAGTTCTTTCACCTTTCAACTTTTGGCCTTCCTTTTCCTAGTCTTCCACATTCCTCATTTAAAATTTAAAAATAAAAAATAAAAAAATTATTTTAGGTATTAAAGAAAAAAATTCTTCATATTTTCTTATAAGTTAAATACATTTAATATACTTATTAACCCAACTTTTATATATATACTCTTACTGGCTAAATAAAATTAGAGATCTCACTAGCAAGATACAAATTCAGTTCACTTTCATCTATATGGGAGGAAACCAGCCTGCAAATTGGTTGGCCCAACTTGGATCACACTCTAATGAGACTAAGGTTGCTGTCAACCCTCCACCTGCTCTCCTTTATCTGCTGCAAGGAGATATTCTAAATGTTCCCCACATCAGAATGGTCTACAAAGACAAATGATTACAGTGGGGGCAGATCTAATCTTACACTTTTCTTTCTGTTGAATCGTTGTAGTTTTTCTTTTTTTGGGGGTGACATTTAGCATTTTTTGGGGGATTTCCTGGGTTCCTGTATTGAACCAAATAGNTCTTTTTTTGGGGGTGACATTTAGCATTTTTTGGGGGATTTCCTGGGTTCCTGTATTGAACCAAATAGCGGAGTCCCCAGCTCCCTCTCTGATGTCTGTACTAGCCCTTTTTACTTCAGCATGTAGGGAGTCAAAAGAAACTCCTTCACCTATATATATATATATATATATATATATAGAAAAAAAATTGAATTTCGCAGAGCGCTCCAAATTCATTCTGGCCCGCATTTCGCCCTTTAGCCTTTCAAACTCCCTCATCNGGAGATGAATTAGTATGCAGAAAAGAAGTCCTTTGCACTGTTCTTTTATTTGTGATCAATTCATATATATATATATATAGAATTTGAATTTCGCAGAGCGCTCCAAATTCATTCTGGCCCGCATTTCGCCCTTTAGCCTTTCAAACTCCCTCATCACAAATAAAACGAAGAGGCTACGATCTGCTCAAATTCGACTTTTTTTTTCTAAATCATACAACCGATCAAAGTTCTGCAACTCGCACTCAGCACACGTTTAAATTCATTCGGTTGAGCTCTTGGACCTCTCCAAATCTAGCCGCCCGCTATCTGAATTCTCTGTGTCGGTCCAACTATCACTAGCCCACCTTCCAACCCTCCAAATTCTCATGGTTCTGTCCCACCAGCCTGCTTACCACTCCCAATTACACAATCCATTGTGACAGGCTGAAGTTACATTTTTGCAACTCGCCCTTTGGCCCACATAGTGGTCCGTCGAACATAATATTTTTCATTTATAGTTGGGGATTCGAATTACGAACCCTGCATAGGGAGGAAAAAGAGGGGCACCAACTCAGCTAAGCTCAATTTTCTTTCAAAATACATGCTTTTTTCTTTCNCATAGTTGGGGATTTGAATTACGAACCCTGCATAGGGAGGAAAAAGAGGGGCACCAACTCAGCTAAGCTCAGTTTTCTTTCAATATACATGCTTTTTTCTTTCAAAATTCATATATCTTTAAAAGAAAAAAATATTTTCAGATATTAATATTTTTANCATTCCGGCCCACATTTCACCCTTTAGCCTTTCGAACTCCCTCATCACAAATAAAATGAAGGGGCTACGATATGCTCAAATTCCACTTTTTTTGTCTAAATCATACAACAGGTCAAAGTACTGTGACTCGCACTCAACACATGTCTAAATTTATTCGGTTGAGCTTTTAGATCGGTCCAAACCTGGCCGCCCACTATTTGAATTCTCTGCGTCGGTCCAATTATCACCGGCCCGCCTTCCAACCCTCCAAATTCTCATGGTTTTGTCCCATCAGTCTGCTTGCCACTCCCAATTACACAACCCGTTGTGACAGGCTGCAGTTGCATTTTTGCAACTCGCCCTTTAGCCCACATAGTGGTCCCACAAAAATAATGTTTTTCATTTATAGTTGGGGATTCAAATCATGAAACATGTATAGGGAGGAAAAAGAGGGGCACCAACTCAGCTAAGCTCAATTTTCTTTCAAAATACATGCTTTTTTCTTTCAAAATTCATATATCTTTAAAAGAAAAAAATATTTTCAGATATTAATATTTTTAAATGATGAAATTGATATCGCCCGAAAGTTGATGGTAACTAAAATGCCATAAAAAATTTTGCTCATCCAACACGAATCTCCTAGCTTGACATGGATCTCGAGATGAATTTTGAGTAAGACATATTCAAACTCTGATAGAAGTCTTCTAAAACTCCAATTTTAATAAACTTATAATCAAACTGACAAACTCGGCAAGAAGAACCCAATGTTACCAAAACTGATCAAATCAAAACNTGAATCTCCTAGCTTGACATGGATCTTGAGATGAATTTTGAGTAAGACATATTCAAACTCTCATAGAAGTCTTCTAAAACTCCAATTTCAATAAACTTATAATCAAACTGACAAACTCGGCAAGAAGAACCCAATGTTACCAAAACTGATCAAATCAAAACCAAATCAAGTCCAAATCAAGCTATAAAACTATTTTTAGATGTTTTATGAACACATTTTGAATACAAACAATTGTCATCTTTTAAGATTCTAAGGTCAAATCGAGTGCCTTGAGAAGACGAATCCAACAAGCCTAAGATCACTAAATTCTGACATCATTAAGGAACTACAATGTTCATTAAATGTTGTTCGACCAAGGGAAGCCCTTTAGGCCATCCAATCAAAGTAATTAATATTTCTTTAATAATTGTAATGAGAACTTGTTGGCACTATTTTGGTTAAGGAGTTGTTCGTAGGAAGCTGTCAGTCACAAAGATTGAAATTTTGTCGCCCGCTTTAAAAGGACGTTTAATTTAAATATAAATTTAAGTTTAAAAAAATATGAAAATCAAACTGATCTCATATTTTTATAGTTTAAATGATATAGCACTTTACCTCAAATCCTGTATCTATCCCAAAGGATGAACACAAAACTTGAGCANCCTTTAATAATTGTAATGAGAACTTGTTGGCACTATTTTGGTTAAGGAGTTGTTTGTAGGAAGCTGTCAGTCACAAGGATTGAAATTTCGTCGCCCGCTTTAAAAGGACGTTTAATTTACATATAAATTTAAGTTTAGAAAAATATGAAAATCAAACTGATCCCATATTTTTCATAGTTTAAATGATATAGCACTTTACCTCAAATCCTGTATCTATCCCAAAGGATGAACACAAAACTTGAGCATGAGGCTCGATCAAATAAACTAAGAAAGATATGACATTCGTTTAGTCTGTGAAACCATTTTATTTGCCGATAAATTCTCATATTTAATATGAAAAATTAATAAGGTTTTTTTTAAGCCGTGTTCGAGAAAAGCTTCCTATAAGGGCAAGCTCCTATAGTTAATTACATCTTAAATGACCGAAGTCATCTAAGAAAAATCTCGATAAAAACCAGGAAAAATTATCTTCAAGGAGGCCAAAAGGATAAGATTTTTCAACGAAATTGAACAAAGAGGTNGGGTTTTTATTAAGCCGTGTTCGAGAAAAGCTTCCTATAAGGGCAAGCTTCTATAGTTAATTACATCTTAAATGACCGAAGTCATCTAAGAAAAATCTCGCTAAAAACCAGGAAAAATTATCTTCAAGGAGGCCAAAAGGATAAGATTTTTCAACGAAATTGAACAAAGAGGTGTGTAAATGGGAATGATTCAAACTTGGAACATTTATTGTAGAATCTAGAGGAGGAAGAACTAGGGGATGTCATGGATATGGAGGAAAACCTTGGTAACTTCTCGGTCTATCCTATTATTTGGCTTCAGTTTTGAGGAGAAAAAATTAAGTGTTTCATCCAATTTTATAAATTTAGGGCTTACATTCGTGTGAGACGATCACACAAATATCCTGGAAGACGTGAGGGTTTAGGTCGTGACAAACGAAAACCGCAAAATCTTAAGACAAGTTAGGGCTTATATTGTACGACATGGTTGTAGAAAGGCCTAAAGATGAAGTGATGATTTATGTTGCATAAGGAAACAACCTTAAAATCTTATGGCTTGGTTGTTTAATTCTAAGGAAGGAAGTNATAGAATCTAGAGGAGGAAGAACTAGGGGATGTCATGGATATGGAGGACAACCTTGGTGACTTCTCGGTCTATCCTATTATTTGGCTTTAGTTTTGAGGAGAAAAATTTAAGTGTTTCATCCAATTTTATAAATTTAGGGCTTACATTCGTGTGAGACGATCCCACAAATAGCCTGGAAGATGTGAGGGTTTAGGTCGTGACGAACAAAAACCTCAAAATCTTAAGACAAGTTAGGGCTAATATTGTACGACATGGTTGTAGAAAGGCCTAAAGATGAAGAGATGATTTATGTTGCATAAGGAAACAACCTTAAAATCTTATGGCTTGGTTGTTTAATTCTAAGGAAGGAAGTNACACATTAAGTTTAGTAGACCGCTGAGGTATCCAACAAGTTAGGAAAAAGAAGCAGGTTCATGCTTCTATCTCACTACCTGGTGAAAGACCTTGAGCTCATTTAAACTTATTGTGTTGCTTAATAATTCACTCTATGAACACCCTAATGCTCAATGAACATTGATGTCCTAATTATCCCTAAGAGTAGGGTAATTATTATTTGTAATTTAATTTTGAAGAATATGTGAGTGAAGACCCTTTAAAGGAGGGCAAGCTAGTGTTGTTGGAACACTTAGCAAAATTTTAATCCTAACTGGGCTTGTGGTGTCTCAAAAGGTGTTAAATTTGAGCTATGTTTGCTTTCCTGATCCTCATTTAATCATTCTTCATTTAACTTAGATCATTACTAAGCCCTTAAGACCTAGGTGATTGTCTTAATTGGTTTAAAAAAGTTAAATTTNGCTATGTTTGCTTTCCTGATCCTCATTTAATCAGTCTTGATTTAACTTAGATCATTACTAAGCCCTTAAGACCTAGGTGATTGTCTTAATTGGTTTAAAAAAGTTAAATTTTAGGTGATCATGATTGAATTTCATTTGAATACCAAATAGGGGAATTAAATTGATTAATTATTGATCTCAAAAGTCATACCCCTAAGTCTTAGGTTCATTTAATTTTAATAAACTTCCAAATTTTAATAATTTATAAATTTATTAATTTGTCCTTTTAATTAAGAAAGTGAGGTTGGTTTCTACCAATTAATCCCCTTTCAAATTTAAGTCATCCAAACAAGTTAATTAAGATCAGAGGTTGCCCATTTTTCTCCTTGAATTAAGCTTAAATGTTACTTAAGGCCAAATTCCAGAAATTACATTTTTTCCCCTAAGGCTCTAACACTTCATAATTTGTCAAATTCAAATCAAATGACTCTAAAATTNCCTCCTTGAATTAAGCTTAAATGTTAATTAAGGCCAAATTCCAAAAATTACATTTTTTCCCCTAAGGCTCTAACACTTCATAATTTGTCAAATTCAAATCAAATGACTCTAAAATTTTTATCCCACCTCACTCATGGGTCAACTAAGACAACATAAGGGAAAATGTGATTTTTAAACATTTAATTTAGTTTATATAATTATTTTCATGCAAAAATGGGATTTTTAAAAGAAAATTCCATAACTTGATAAAGACAAAGCATAATCCCTTGAAATTTTTTACAAAAGATAGCCTTAGATCATAGAACCATTTGGAACAAATTTCACAATTGTTTGAATTTTATTTGAATTACTAGAATTATTTTAAATTCTAGGGAATTTATAAAATATAAAATATTTTAAATGTGAAAAATTAAGTTTTACATTTTTAAAAAATCTCCTTGAGGTTANGAGGGAATTTATATAATATAAAATATTTTAAATGTGAAAAATTAAGTTTTACATTTTTGAAAAATCTCCTTGAGGTTAGAAAACCTAGAGAAGCAAATTTTATATTTCTCTAATTTTTATTTGATTTATTGGAATTATTTTAGTAGAAATCTATTTTTTAGCCTTTATATTATTTTAAGCTTCAAAATACAATATCTTTATTTAGAAAATCAGGAAAAATATTCTAAATGCTTATAAATGCTTAGTAAATAATTTAGAATATTCCCATAAATTTTATTATATTTGTGACTTTTATGAATTTTTAATTACTTTAAATATTAAAAAATATGCTAAAAATGAAGTTTTTATTTTAAACTCAATTTTATTTTTATAAAATTCCCCTAACACATAGAACTCAAAAAACAAATTTTCATAATTTTTTTAGTTATTTTTTTATCATTAAAAATCAGTTTAGTGTCAAAAAAGATATTTAACTTGGAAAATCAATTTAGACCATCAAATGGACTCAAAATGCTTTGAAATTTTTATGAGGAGTTCTCTGGATCTTAGACAACAGTGGAAATCAAAAATCAAGTCATTTTAATATCTGTATTTTCCAAAATTCTTTATCTTAGTGATTTAGGGTTTTGACAAATTAGGTTTCTTTTGAGTGATTTAACTCATGATAAATTTTCTTAAGGGTTTGTTACTTATGGTGAACCAACCAAATTTTTCTTGAATTTTTCCAAGTAACATGTTGATTATTATGATTAAATTAATAAAATATTGTACATAAAGTTGAAAAATATAGATCTTTGTCTAGAGATCTTACCTAACTTTGGAAAAATCAATGAATGTTCCCCTTGACAGAGGCTACAACTTGCCAAAATTTCAAGCCATGGTGAAATGCCTATATTCATGGAGAATCAAAAGACTCAAAATAGTGTTTAATTAATTAAAAATAAAATATGCATCAAATGGACTTCAAATTATTTTCACATTGTTTTCCTCTATACATTGAGCAATTATGTATTTTAATTTTATTTTTATGATTTTTCTACACAATGATATGGAATTTGGAAGTTAAGGTTCATTTTCTGATTTTTTTAATTCCCTATTTATCTAATTAAAGTGCGGCCCCACCTCANTCATTGAGCAATTATGTATTTTAATTTTATTTTTATGATTTTTCTACACAATGATATGGATTTTGGAAGTTAAGGTTCATTTTCTGATTTTTTTAATTCCCTATTTATCTAATTAAAGTGCGGCGCCACCTCATCTTACGGCGGCTCCAAAGCTCCAAGTGGAGCGCTACCGTTCGACGCTGCCATCCACTTCAGCACTGACTCGACCCATGGTTTATGTCCCGAAGTGCTGTCAGACTTCATCTTGATCGTCCATCCGATACACACTTAATCGAATGACGCTCCATCATCGTCCCCAATAGCCTAGCTCGAGAACCGTCCATCATTAAGNCCCACCTCATCTTACGGCGGCTCCAAAGCTCCAAGTGGAGCGCTACCGTTCGATGCTGCCATCCACTTCAGCACTGACTCGCCCCATGGTTTATGTCCCGAAGTGCTGTCAGACTTCATCTTGATCGTCCATCTGATACACACTTAATCGAATGACGCTCCATCATCGTCCCCAATAGCCTAGCTCGAGAACCGTCCATCATTAAGGCTTGATATCTCCCTCATTTCTCAACCAAATTAAGTGAATTTTTTTCTTAAAATACTCGTCTAGACTAGAGGAACATATCCATATGATTAAGATGCCATGACATCAACTCAAAGTAAATTGAGAATCTAAATAGGCTTGGGATGAGGAGTAGTTCAATACCTTTGCTATTAGAAGGGAAGCTTCAATCAGAGAGGTTGGCATGTTCATTGGATACCAAGGAAGCTAGGGATTGAGCTCTTGTTGTGTTGTAAGGTTTAGGTATGAATTTGACTAAGCTCGATTTTAGGTGCTGATCAAAGTCTATGCTACAGGCTCAGTGGAAAGGGAATTTGATGGGGCTTAGTCTTCTTTCAGTGTTGTGAAGGTGTGGATACAAGTAATTAAAGTTTGGGGGACTGTGGGAGTGTAATGAGCTCTCTCCTAGTTTTAGGCAGAAATTTGAACTCAAAATTGGGCTTCTANTATGAGGAGTTCTCTGGATCTTAGACAACAGTGGAAATCAAAAATCAAGTCATTTTAATATCTGTATTTTCCAAAATTCTTTATCTTAGTGATTTAGGGTTTTGACAAATTAGGTTTCTTTTGAGTGATTTAACTCATGATAAATTTTCTTAAGGGTTTGTTACTTATGGTGAACCAACCAAATTTTTCTTGAATTTTTCCAAGTAACATGTTGATTATTATGATTAAATTAATCAAATACTGTACATAAAGTTGAAAAATATAGATCTCTGTCTAGAGATCTTACCTAACTTTGGAAAAATCAATGAATGTTCCCCTTGACAGAGGCTACAACTTGCCAAAATTTCAAGCCATGGTGAAATGCCTATATTCATGGAGAATCAAAAGACTCAAAATAGTGTTTAATTAATTAAAAATAAAATATGCATCAAATGGACTTCAAATTATTTTCACATTGTTTTCCTCTATACATTGAGCAATTATGTATTTTAATTTTATTTTTATGATTTTTCTACACAATGATATGGAATTTGGAAGTTAAGGTTCATTTTCTGATTTTTTTAATTCCCTATTTATCTAATTAAAGTGCGGCCCCACCTCATCTTACGGCGGCTCCAAAGCTCCAAGTGGAGCGCTACCGTTCGATGCTGCCATCCACTTCAGCACTGACTCGCCCCATGGTTTATGTCCCGAAGTGCTGTCAGACTTCATCTTGATCGTCCATCTGATACACACTTAATCGAATGACGCTCCATCATCGTCCCCAATAGCCTAGCTCGAGAACCGTCCATCATTAAGGCTTGATATCTCCCTCATTTCTCAACCAAATTAAGTGAATTTTTTTCT
Organism: Phalaenopsis hybrid cultivar; assembly: GCA_002079205.1. Taxonomy (NCBI): domain Eukaryota; kingdom Viridiplantae; phylum Streptophyta; class Magnoliopsida; order Asparagales; family Orchidaceae; genus Phalaenopsis; species Phalaenopsis hybrid cultivar. The sequence continues at coordinate 75,458 of JXCR01141588.1, forward strand.
TAAAATACTCGTCTAGACTAGAGGAACATATCCATATGGTTAAGATGCCATGACATCAACTCAAAGTAAATTGAGAATCTAAATAGGCTTGGGATGAGGAGTAGTTCAATACCTTTGCTATTAGAAGGGAAGCTTCAATCAGAGAGGTTGGCATGTTCATTGGATACCAAGGAAGCTAGGGATTGAGCTCTTGTTGTGTTGTAAGGTTTAGGTATGAATTTGACTAAGCTCGATTTTAGGTGCTGATCAAAGTCTATGCTACAGGCTCAGTGGAAAGGGAATTTGATGGGGCTTAGTCTTCTTTCAGTGTTATGAAGGTGTGGATACAAGTAATTAAAGTTTGGGGGACTGTGGGAGTGTAATGAGCTCTCTCCTAGTTTTAGGCAGAAATTTGAACTCAAAATTGGGCTTCTAAGGTGGAAATCAGTGGGGGAAGATGGTTGGATTGCACTGAGGAGGACTCAAAGAAGCTCTGTGAGTGATTTCGAAAGCTCTTTCTGAGAAAATTTTAGCACTCCCTCCATGGTCGTGGAGGTGAGCTTTTTATAAAAATGGCTAAGGGGTGGTTTTCATGGCCAATTGGGGGTGCAATGTGGTGCATAGGTAGAGGGCAGAGAGGCTCTAACATCTCATTTGGAAGAGGTGGCCTCTAGGTTTGGATTGGGTGAAGTTAAACGAGAGGTGACCCTTGGTTTTGGCTTTTCCAAAGACTAGGCTGGTCGGCCATGGCAGGGGGAGCTAACTAGGAGCTCAGGGAACCCAAGAGAATATGTTACAGCAATTTAATGAGCTTAGGCTTAGTTTTGGCAAAAAGAATCTTAAGCTTAAGCAATTATGGCATGAAATACCTTGATTTTAGGGAAAATTGGTCCATGGCTTANAATGGCAAGGGGAGCTAACTAGGAGCTCAGGGAACCCAAGAGAATATGTTACAGCAATTTAATGAGCTTGGGCTTAGTTTTGGCAAAAAAGAATCTTAAGCTTAAGCAATTATGGCATGAAATACCTTGATTTTAGGGAAAATTGGTCCATGGCTTATATTAGGTTGTTAGGAGAGTTTTGAATCAGTCTTAGGGTCTAACTAATCGCTATGGAGTCATTAATTTGATGGCTTTGGGGTGGTTAGGCTACATTTAGTGCATGGGTCCAAGTGGGTGCAAATGACCAAAACTTGGGTTTGGGTTAGGCTAGACATGTCCTTGAGCCTAATTGATTGATGCAATTAATGAATATGATTGTAATGAACATTTTTGGTGAAGGATTGAAAGGATTTTGAGTTCAATTGGAGGGTCAATTTGAAGGAATTTGAAAATTGGTCATTTTGGGCATGTTGGGCTAGACTTAGGTCTAGATTGGGCTAGCCTTTGGCTAAGTCCAAATTGATTATTGATAATGGTCAATAGGAATGCCATGAAGAGTTTCCAACATGAATTGGGTGCCATTTTTGGGGCTAAAGCATTCAATTTGATGGAATTTGAGGACAGCCAATTTGGGGCAAATTTGGGGATTTTTGGACTTAAGTTGAAATTAAGTAAAATTGAGGTTTCACCAAGGCCAATTGATGGTCAATTTTGATGTGTAGGAATGTTATAAATAGTTTTCAACATAAACCATGGCCAATTGAGGGGGAGACTATGGATTCAATTTGGTGAGATTAGGTCATGTGTCCAAAATTGGGGGTTTGAACTAAATCAAATTTAGGCTCAAAGAATGGGCCAATCAAGCTTGGATTTGGTTTGTTTTGGTCACATTGAAGGTTAATTTCAGTTTGGGCTTGCAATTTGGGGAGATTGGGATCGAATTGACAGACATTTAAGTTGAATTTGGGGAAATTTGGGCCTTTAAAGACAAATTTGGGGGGGGCTTGGTCAAAGATGGTCAAATTGGACAAATTGGGTCTTGTGGTAGTTGAGAAAGAAGAAATTTGGAATATTTAAAATCTTTTGGGAATTTTTGGAATTTTTTAGAATTTCTGAAAGTTTGGGCCCATGAGGGGTATTTTGGTAATTTGGCAATTTTTGGTGATTTTGGGTAATTTGGGTGTTTTCAAAAAGTTTGAAATGATTTNAGCGTAAATTTAATTATATTTGGGGAGATGCTTTCCAACCAATGAGTCCAGTCAAAGTCGGCTCCCAGGTCGATGGCGACAAAGCCCTCGGGATTGATGGCGACATTATTCGTCACGTGCCCTGTAAGTGTTAAATTTTAGGTTCATTGAATCTTGGAATTGTTTCCAAGCGTCCGAACATGAGTTGGTACCCAGTCAGAATACTTTAGTTGGGAAGATGATGAAAATTAGTAATCAATATAGAATTAAAAATTAAAGTGATCTCAAATGCGATTAGTTCAAGCTTTTTCTCATGTAAGGATTTCATCTGCGGCTCTTCGATCAATTTTATAATACATCTGGTACGCTGAAGCTCTATTCTCATCCTAATTTTTTAGTAGGGATCTCACATAAAGCTTTTTGGACTGAAAAAATCCAAATTTTAGCGTTCAATGATGATAACTGCGAATATACTAAGGGTCTGTTTAGGGCAGCNCTTTAGTTGGGAAGATGATGAAAATTAGTAATCAATATAGAATTAAAAATTAAAGTGATCTCAAATGCGATTAGTTCAAGCTTTTTCTCATGTAAGGATTTCATCTGCGGCTNGATGAAAATTAGTAATCAATATAGAATTAAAAATTAAAGTTATCTCAAATGCGATTAGTTCAAGCTTTTTCTCATGTAAAGATTTCATCTGCGGCTCTTCGATCAATTTTATAATACATCTGGTACGCTTAAGCTCTATTCTCATCCTAATTTTTTAGTAGGGATCTCACATAAAGTTTTTTCGACTGAAAAAATCCAAATTTTAGCGTTCAATGATGATAACTGCGAATATACTAAGGGTCTGTTTAGGGCAGCTTATAACTGGGGCGACGTTTTGAAAATGTCACCATTCCATTTGATTTGCACGTTTTTCCAGCTTCTCCTAAAATCACGTTTCCATATGGTTAAGGACGCGGTGCGCGAGGGACGCACTTGTTCGCACCATAATTAGTCGTATGCCGTTAAATTAGCTATCCATATTCGGCCCTAGCTGCTCCTCTGCCCTAGCCTCTCCTACTTAAGCCCAACTAAGGAGGGAGGAATTGGTGGCCAATTTTGGCAATTATATAAGCTGAGTAAGGTTTAAAAGTTGAAAATGGAGAGACATGCCTCTACCAATTACAGTCAACTTAACTAGAGTTAACTTGTTTNTCCTAGCCTCTCCTACCTAAGGAGGGAGGAATTGGTGGCCAATTTTGGCAATTATATAAGCTGAGTGAGGTTTAAAAGTTGAAAATGGAGAGACATGCCTCTACCAATTACAGTCAACTTAACTAGAGTTAACTTGTTTTCATTGTAGTTCATTTATACTCCTTGAAGATATTCCTTGTTTTTAGTTAGTTTTCAATTACTTTATTCTATCATGATATAAAATCCTAACTACTTTTTATGAGCTATATTTAATGGTACAACTGAAATTTATTCAAACGTTAATACATGAAAATTAAAATATTATATCTTTTTCATCTTTTAACATGCTGTTAGCATTGGCCTTTTAAATCATCCCTAATGTTCCATATTGGAGTACTACTATTAGAGCAAATCATTAGTTTTCTTAATGTTAGTAGTACAAGGGTTGAAATCCAACATGAAAAAAATGTGCATAGTAGTTGATAAAGTCAGCATAATGTTGTCCTTTGACTAGAATTAATGTCTTATAAAGAGTATTATTGAAAAGCTCAAGTTTTAAAAGAAGTGAGAAGTTAAAATTTCTGCAAGAAGAAGGCTCTAAGAGGAAAACTAGTTGGAGTTATAGGTGTCATGGAAGAATTTTATATTTTTTAATTATAAACCTACAACATAGGTGGAGAGAAAATTGGTGTAATAAGTAAAAATTGATCCAATCTTTTTGGGCTAGGGATCTTATAATTAGAAAGAGGCAATTTTGAGAACAAATTTTAGTTAATCATGACATTATAAATTACAATTTAAATAGGAAAAATCATTATTTTATTCCACTAAGTATTAAAAATTTTAAAGGACGGGAGATCCATCAAAACAACCATAACAAGATATTGTTAAAAAGGTTTGAATGAACTAGGTTGGAACCACTCATTCATATTGTAATTGAAATTAATTGAAATAAGTTAAAAGTAATTCATAGAAACAGTAACAAAAAATAAAATAAAAAATTTTCCAGGAGGGATTTATTATAATAAACGTTAAGATTATATAGAAGCAATCTGACATAAATGTTTAATCATATAAGACACATCACTATCGATTAGTAGGTCATAGATAATCCTGAAATTAAAAGAGATGTTATGAATGTTTCATCTCATCAAAATGAAATTTAAGCTAGAGTGGTTAAAAATATGATAATTTTTTTAAATTGGAAAAATTTTACATGAGTGAACACATTAGGGGTCATTAAATAAATGGAGGTGATTCTTTAGTCAAAAAATATATAAAAGATCTACTCAATATGATTAAGAAAGGAATTTACAATATTAAATAACAAATTAAATAAGTTAAAAGAAAGAAAAATTTCAATTACTTAGGGTGGACTTGAAATTTGATAACTTTCATTTTTTTTTTCATATTATTTTGGTTGATTGACGACTCTCCATTAATAAAAAGGTAAAGAATGTGATTGATATAAGAGGCACCTCGTAACATGTGGGAGTGAGAGTTTCCATTAACCATGTTAGACGCCTCTGTGTTGTTCAGGTTTTGAATTCCTTTCAACAATGAGTGACTTTGAAGAAAGGGGCAGTATTGTTTGCGTTAAGGAAGAGGGATGAATAAAAAGAGACATTTATCCTTGAAATAGAAATAGACTTAAGGACAAAAATTTTCATATTTTTAGAATTTCTACAATTGCATTCACCTTTTCTAGGTGGCATAATAGATTATTATATTTGGATTAAATATACAATAGGGAGAGGAACGAGAAAAAAATAATATTCATATTGTAGTGAATTTTATGTTTTAATTTTCACTTAGATTGAAGGAACATAAAAATTAGTAGAAGTGATGCATAAAATGAAGTAGATTATCCTAGAGATACTACAAGATCAAGAATAAGGAACAAAGAAGAAATTAGAGGCTAATATGGCTACGAAAAAAATAATCAATTCAATGTTTAATAAAATTATAACAAACATGTATGCTTAAAATATCTCTTATGAAACTAATGTTTTCAAACTCTTAAAAACAAAATTTGATTATTTGAATTTTGAATTTTTAAAACTCTCCATCAAGATTGGAGGTTTTGAAAATTATTTCCAATAGGGGTTTTTCATCGAGGATTTTAAAAGTGGAGTAGATTTACACTAGATATATATTTGTTTATCTAGCATTGATTTCTATCTTCTTTTTCTTACCATCTTTTTAAATTTTAAAATATGCTGCACTAGTTAAAATATTATTAAATGAATGAAAATTATAAGTTGTGTTTGAAAAAAAATTATAAAATGAAGTATCTAAGGTCATGAGGGCTTATTAGCAAACATCCTCACCCTTTTCCCTTTTGAGTTGTACTTAATAGAAGCTTTGAGTATCCTTCTCTAATGATTGATGTCATTTTACATAATTCATAGAATATTCTATCACATTTATAGTATCGTCATATAGTAATTCTTAAGAAATTATTATTGCTATCAAATAAATAAATAAATAAGTAAATTTATTAGCCAAATTAGCGCTCTCCACTCTCAAAAACCTTTAGAATCCCCCCAACAACATTATGTTCGACCTAAAAAAATGTTTTTTTTTAATTCTAAATTGTTTTATCAGATTAATGCATTATATACCATTCAATAAATTTAAAATTTTAAACTAGTCAAATTAGCCAAATCATGGTCAACATTATTCTATTTTGGCCTTTTTTTTTTCTTTTGCTTCCAAATCACTTACAAGCTCACTAAAAATTGGTAAAAAACATCCAAGAAAAATTATAACCTTTCCAGGAAATTTCTTTTTCCTAGATCATCATAAGAAAGCCTTGATTTAAGCTATAAGGAGGGTTACAGGGTTAGCCATAGCCTAATCCTCACTATACAAGAGCTTTAAATTAGCATAAAAAATTAACGTCATAATTGTTTGATGCATACATTTAATTAAGATGATTAAGACAATGTATTCTAACTCATCAATTAAATTTATTATTAATTAACTCATAAAAATTATTATTCTTTTTTTGGATAAATATTTCATCTTAAGATATTTCAGGCCTCTAAAGTCTTGAAAATGCAAACCTATATATATATATATATGGATATAACAACATGGTGGCGGCTGTCTTTCTGGTTTCTCTGTTAGGGTTTCTACGGGTAGGCTAGCTGTGGTTCTTGCCGTGGTGAAGTTGCTGCTTTCCTGTGCTTCTTTTTCTTGTTGTTAGGCTTTTTGTTTTCTTGGTTTTCTTTTTGCTGTGGTTTTCCTAAGTTTTCCCTCTTCCTGGGCTTGCTAAGTTTAAATTTGTACAGTTCCATTGGCTGGACTTGAGCTTTCTGTGGCCTTGTTTTCTCTCTACCTTTACTGAGGTGGAGATGGCTGTCTATACCTCAATTGTTGTAAAAACTAATTCTCAAAGGACCAAAGCAACCTATGCTGGTGTGGTGGGGAAAGGACAGGAAACTTTACACAATGCTGAACTTTTGGTTTTCCCTCATTCTTATCATGATGTTGCTGTAGGAAAGGAACCTTGCCCGCTCATTAACCCATTATACGTTAAAGAGGGTAAACCAGCTATTTTTTACAATGTAGAGGACCTACTCACTCTGAAAGCTTATTGCAAGTTTATTCTTATTGGAAAATTCCAACTTGGGCATCCCATAATGGAAACTGTGAGAAGGTTCTTTGATAATTTACCATTTACTAGTGCTTGGTAGTTGGGGTTGGTTGGTGGCAGGAATATTATGATCAGGCTGGATTTGGAAGTGGATTATGCTAGAATTTTTAGCAAGAAAATAGTTTCTATGGATGGTATCCCCATGAAGTTAGTGAAATGGACACCAAATTTTGATCCTAGCAAAGAACCCCCATTTTTCTCAATTTGGTTTAAATTATCAGGGCTTCCCTTACATTTCTTTAATAAAGTCCTCTTTTTCTTATTGTTAGATTTCCTTATATTTAATCTATCTAGACCCTCTATAGCAAGAATATTGGTTGAGAGGGATATCAATCTTCCTGAGGTAGAGGAAATCTGGCTTGGGTCCGAAGAAGAAGGCCACTGATAGAAAATTGCTATAGAAAAAAACCCTTTTACTGCCTCCATTGCAGAATGTTTGGGCATACAACTGACAAATGTTATAGGGTACACCCTATTAATAAGAAGAAAGCGTTAAACCCTACAAACAATGGAACAGCTCTTTGATCCAGATATTTTTTTATATGAAAGGATTTATGAAGTCGACACCACTACTTGAAGAATTTAATCCACGACAATGACACCAAAAACTTGATCCCAAACTTGATCCCAAGTAAACTAAGATTTTAATTATATTTGTAGGGATTGCACACAAGTATATATATCATTATCAAGTATTATAGGGCTTTCAGATTAAGCCTCGAATTTTGACCCCACGAAGATCGAGGTTAATCACGTCGACTTTCAAGAGAAGTTCTAGTCTAGAATAACATGCCCTAGCTTGGAAGGTCGATAAAGGTTTGATCTTAGTTATATCCTACAATTATCACTATGATAATACTTCTACTTCTAAACTAAAATACTTAGTAAAAAACAAAAAGTGGGGTTTAATATATTAAAAGTAATTTTCCTCATATAATGAAATTAGTGACATGTGTAAAAGGAAAGCAAGTAGTGAAAGTGATTGTGACAAATAGGAGCAATTATATTATTTACCCTTACTAGAGATGCTATAAAGAACATTGGTTAATCTAAATTTTTAATAGTTTTGAAGACGGGCTAGGAAGGGGAGATACTAGCTCTCATTCTAGAGTTCCCTCTTATCCGTCCATCTGGAGGCTAACATCTAGCATCAAAACCTAAAACAATAGACCAAACTAAGGGGCTTTAGCCTGTCACTCTAAAGTCCTCTAATTCTACATCCATCAAATATTATTTCCCTATTTATTTGCACTCAACCAAATGAACTACATTCTCATCCATACAATCTCATGTGATTCTACCACAGTTAATTGAGATAATACTATCACAGATCTCATTTGTTCTCACAACAGATTTTAACAAGTAAGTTGATCAAGTTTACATGTAAATGAAGAGAAAAGTAAAATCATCACAATTAATTCTCACTCTACTCAATTCTTTATCCTACACATGTATACTAATTCATTACAAGAAGGAAGAGTAAAGAAAACTACTCACTACACAGGGAGAAACAACAAGAACTTTTAATTGAACAAGACTTTGAAACCATACTAACAAAGTATCATTTTAAATAAAAAAAACAATGAAAATACTTATCTCTAATTGAAATCAAACTCTCCTTGTATACCAAAAGCTATCTCCTTACAATCCTCTCCGAGAATAAAGTGAAAAGAAAAGAAGAAATCTCTCACACTCTCTCTTTCTCTCTCACCTTGTCACCCCACATGGGGTTTACGCTCCAGCCTTCTTCTTCTTCTTCAAGCCTTCTTCTCCTCTTCTAATTAATGCAAGAGTCTAAGAGTCCTTTTAAAAGCATTTCCAAGTCTTCTTTATAATTTCCTAAAGGATTCTTATGTGTCTCTTCAAAACTGTCCATATTCATTGAATCTTTCAAATGGTGCCTGAAGTGCCTCTTCAAAACTCCTTCTAACAACTTAAAATTATTATTTAATGTTGATGATATCATTCCCAATGAATTTCTTAAGAGACACATGAAGCAACGCTTCAAAAATCATCCACATCCGATGTATAAACTATAAGATATGTTGAAAACTGTCTCTGGCACCTAAGCGCCGATTCTGGGGCGCCTAAGCGCCCTCCTCTCTATCCAGTGGCGCCAAAAAGCCATATTTGGGCACTTAAGAGAAGGGCACAGGCTCTTAAGTGTCTCGTTTTGGCTTCCATGGCTTCTATGTGCCCCGATTTGACCTGATTTGCTCCGGTTTGCTCCATTTTGGTACATTTTTTGTTCTTTTTGCTCCCATCACTCCAAATTCTTAAATTTGATGTACCAACAACCAAAAATACAAGAAAATATACCTTTAAACTGCAATATCTATATAAAATAAAATTTGAAAAGTAGTACATTTTTAGGCGTATCAAAAGCCCCCAAACTTAAACATTACATGTCCTCAAGTAATACTACTTTTTTAAAGTAATTTATGTAGATTAGAGTTAAGGGGTCATCCTTTAGAATTGCTAAAATTTTGTTCTAAAACTTTGATAGTTCAACCTAGAAGAAATTCTAGTGAATCAGATTGGCACAGGGTCTAAAAAATTTATCATCAAACTTGGAAATTTGTTTTCCTATTTAGTTCAGAAATATATGCAGATTTTCAAACTACGGATTTTTTGAACTTTACTTTCTAGACTTAAGAACTCTCTTAAAATTAATTTTTACTAATATCAGTATAAAAAGCAAGGTTAGAATTGTTCTAAATTCTTTACTGTAGAAAGACTCAAGTGAAACAAATTTTTGATTACGACCTCTCCTCAAGCTTCTCCTCACATTCTCTTTTTTCTTTTTTTTTTCTTCTTTTTTTGAATCTTTTTTCTTTTTTTTCAGGATCTTTTTGATCCATTATTTTTTTCTTTTTTACGTGAGTATTACTATATCTAAAGAAGTCCTTAAATAATTTTGAATTCCACTATCCTCTAAAGTTANATAGGGCTATTGGGTCTAGGGGACCATATACATGAGTCTCCCAAAAGATCAAGGGATCAAAATCAACAATTTTGGGTTTGGGGTTGTGAGTGATTGTGGGTGATAATGAGTGCAAGTGAGTGAACTAGTTCCAGACCAACACCCAGAGTTAACCCTAAGGTCAAGCAGTCTTATAGGGACTTTTCTTGAGATCCTCTATACTGAACTCATCTATTAAGTGCTAGAGGTTATGACCAATATGTGGAACTTCAAGTTGAGCAAGAAAGAGCTTGGAGTTTCTAATGGTGAGGGTCCATTTCTAGTCTTTTAAGAATAGTCAACAGAAAAGTCTTGTGGCTAGACCCTAAGCTACTAAAGAGGGAAAACTAAACCTTAACCAAAAGTGAGGTCAACATCAGACTAGCCTAGCGTCTAAAATATTTATCATCAAACTTGAGAATTTGTTTTCCTATCTAATTCAGAAATATATATAGATTTTTCAAACTTTGGATCCTATGAACTTTACTTTCTAGACTTAAAAACTCTCTTAAAAATATTTTTTGTTAATATAAGTATAAAAAGCAAGCTTAGGATTGTTCTGAGTTTTTTACTCTAGAAAGACTCAAGTGAAACAAATTTTTGAATAATACCTCTCCTCAAACTTCTCCTCACTTCTTTTTTTTTTTTTTGCTTTTTTTTTCTTTTTCAGGATCTTTTTTATCCATTTATTTTTTTTTCTCTTTTTTTATGTGAGGATTAGTATATCTGGAGAAGTCCTTAAATAATTTTGAATTTCACTATCCTCCCTCTAAAGTTAAAACTTATTACTTCACTTGAAAAGATGTATATATTTTTTTGAATACTTTCTAAAAGAGCCTTAAATGTTTGAAAATAAAAATTCTAAGAATCTTTAATTTTTCAAAAAATATAATTTTTCTTACTAAAAAGAGTTATTCATTTTCCCAAGCTCTCCACTAAATATCCTTAACTCTAAGTTCACCNAAATACTTTCTAAAAGAGCCTTAAATGTTTGAAAGTAAAAATTCTAAGAATCTTTAATTTTTCAAAAAAATACAATTTTTCTTACTAAAAAGAGTTATTCATTTTCCCAAGCTCTCCACTAAATATCCTTAACTCTAAGTTCACCTTTTTCACTAAAAATATCAAGTTTTCCTGCTCCATTTTTATACTTTAAATTCTAACATCTTTAAGATGACTCCACATAATAATAATCATTAGAAATAAAATACAAATTTATTTGTAGTACTTTTGAAAAAAANGCCCTTTTCTCTAAAAATATCAAATAAATTTTCCTACTGCATTTCTATACTTACAATTCTAACATCCTTAAGATGACTCCACTTAACAATAATCAATAGAAATAAAATACAAATTTATTTGTAGTACTTTTGAAAACAAGTAAGGTTTAAATTTGAAAACATTTTTCTTTGCCCCCAAACTTAAGTTAAAACATGTGTAACAATGAAGTACAAAAATATGTGGCAGGGAAAGATCACTTTTACAATTTACTACACATCCTAAAAAAATATAAACAACCAACGCATGGTAGAATATTGCAGTATAAGGAAAATCTAGCCTAAACATGCTTGACATAACACTATAAAGGAATTTTGAATAGGAGAACAGGTACAAACTGAAGATTAAAAAGGAGCACATTTTAAACTTTTTAAGGGAATTACTAGAGGCTAACAAGTTCAAAATATTAAGATAAGTTTTTTCATCTCCAATGACTCATTCAACTTGACTCACATATAAAGACACAGAAACTCCAATACATAAACTCATAAATTCTTAAACAAACAACAACTGAGGTTAATTTGATTTCCCATCTACTCACATTTCCCCTCCTTACTTTCAATTTCTAATGTGGGTGTATTATAAAAATTTATATGTTTTTCGCCCATAGCCAGAATTCCCTCATGTGTTGCTAATTTTAGGGTTACTCTAAGTCTAAGGTATACACAATCTGGTTAATAAAAATAGTGCAGTTCATCCATATGTTGTTCACTAAGTAAGTTCATGATCTTACTCAGTGAAGACAAAGTCAAATAAATGAAGTAATAGAGTTGACAAGGAGTTGTCCAAGTCCAAACTGTACATGCCTCAAGGTAATGCTCAGCTTCGGTTGAGTACTAAGTCTTAACAGACTCGCAAACCTGCTACTACTATAAATCATATACAAATCTAGTCATGACAAAGGAATTACCTCACAACATTAATCTAATCCACTCTTACACATCAAACATGGATCAAAGTCCAACATCTCAGTATTATCCAATCCTACATAACAACAATCACTCTAAACAGATAACAAAGATAACCATGAGTTAACGCCCACGAAGTGCTTGGTCTAACATTGACGACTCGATGTATCCAATGTTTACTCTGGTTGTCATAACATCAGAATCGTAATCATTTAGTCTATATACCATGGAATATGCCATTCAGTGATTTTGAATAACTCTTTTTTAGGAGATCTTTTACTGATTTCATCATTCAATTCAGGTTCTTCTTATGATTGAGTCGAGTCTAACAACATAAAGACTGGTGGTGTAGATGTATTCCCTAAATAGGTAGGCTTTAAAATTTTTATGGTACATTCATCTTAAGTTCATGAGATTTTTCAACAGATGGAATTAAAATTTTACTATTTTCGGTAACGTCCATCATTTTGCACCTCTGCTGAACATACATACAGTCTTCTTTAAAAAATGTTTTCAACTCATCTTGAAAGTCCATTTCGATCTCATCTGCCAAGTTACTCTAAAAAATTTCTTGGAAATAGTCTTTATATAGATAATCAATTTCATCATTCCTAAAAAAATCATTATGCTTTCTCTTAGCTGGATAATTCATAGTCTTTAAAACATCAAAAGTAATTTTATGGTCATTAATATTCATAGTCAACTCTCCTTTGTGCACATCTATCATAGCTTGTCCAGTAACAAAAAAGTCTCCCTAAAATAATGGGAATTTCTTTATCTTCCTCCATATTTAATACAATAAAGTCCATAGGAAAGATAAATTTATCCACTTTAACAAGCACATCTTCTATAATCCATTTTGGATAAATGATAGATTGATCAGTTAACTGAAGGATTACTGTAGTGGGAGAAATATCGGTTAAACCTGACCTTTTAAATATTGATAGAGGCATCACATTAATGCTAGATCCTAAATTGCATAAAGCTTTTCCACATGATCTTTGTCTAAATACACAAGGAAATGTTAAGCTAGAAGGATCTTTAAGTTTTTTAGGAAGCTTTTTTTCCGAAAACACTGCACTCCTCACTTAGTAAAACTATCTCGTAATCCCCAAATTTCCTTTTCTTGTTTAATATCTCCTTCATAATTTTGCATAACTTGGCATCTGTTCCAAAGCTTCAGTGAAAGAATATTTATTGTTAACTTCTTAAGTACGTCCATGAAATTTGAAAATTGTTTATCCCCAAATCCTTAGAATCATGTTCTTTAGGTCTTTTAATTTTCTTTGTTTCTCACACAACTTCTTTCTCTTTTCTAACAACATCTTCTATCTCTCTTCCACTTCTTAATTGGACAACATCCATTTGTTTATCATTTTTCTCTTTAGGTTTAATCTCAGTGTTTCTAGGAAGTGTTCCTTGGGGTCTATTGCAAAGTGAATTAGCAATTTGTCCCAGTTGATTCTCTATGTTTCTAGTTGCAGCATTTTGACCTTACAACTGGTTTCTCATCTGCAATACCACTTCTTCTGTCCCAGTTGATTCTCTATGTTTCTAATCGCAGCATTTTGACTTTACAACTGGTTTCTCATCTACAATACCACTTCTTCTATAAAATCTTCTTATCCTCAAATTTTTGGTCATTGTAAGATTTAAGTGGATATGAAGGTATATAGTTTGTGTTCCCCTGATTATTCCAATTTCCATTATGATTTGCATGATTATTTTCCCATTGTTAGTTTTCACCTCGAGTAGTATGATACCAGTTAAAATTGGAATGGTTCTTCAAACCTGGGTTGTAAAAGTTAGAATATGTGTTGTTTATGGTATTTAAAGTCTCATATGATAAGTTAGAATCAATCATATGCCCTAATGAACTTTCGTCACTTATTAGAGTAAATTGAGGCAGGTTCATTCCAATTTGGTCCAACTTCCTTGATATTGTAGCAACCTGAGATGCAAGAATTGCAATCGCATCTGTATCATGAACACTGACTAACTTTTTAAGATTTTCCCTTACATAGGGTCATTGAAATTCATTTGTAGCCATTTCTTCAATTAACACATATGCTTCATCAAATGATTTTGACATTAATGATCCAATAGTGACAACATTAATTGTAAACCTAAGGAATCCTACTAACCCATTATAAAAAAGTTTAAATGATTAACCAATCAGGTAGAGCATGGTGTGGAAACTTTTGTAGGAGTTCCTTAAATCTTTCCTAAACTTTGTATATTGTTTCCCCTTTATACTGACAAAATGAGATATTATCGTTTCTAAGTTTAGTTTTCCTTGAAGGTGGAAAATACTTAGCAAGGAATTTCTGAGTTAAATCCTCCCAATTTTTAATAGAGTCAGGTGCTAATGAGTATAACCACAGTTTAGCCTTATCACTTAGTAAGAAAGGAAAAAACCTTAGTCTAACAACATTGTCTGACGTGCCATTATAACAAAATGTAGCACAAAGTTCTAGAAAACTTGATAAGTGTAAATATGAATCTTTTGAAGGAGTTCCCCCAACTGGTTGTTCTGCACCAGTTGGATAATCGCTGAATTAATTTCAAATGAGTCAGCTTCTATGACAGTGGTTTATATACTTGAGTGATTTTCATCTATCGTATGATATATATAATCCCTCAATGATTTATGATGATTTTCCAAGTTATTATTTTGAATGTTTTCCATTTTCATTTCTAGTTTTTAATGTTCTTCATGTTTTTTTAATTTTTTTCCTTTTTTCTAACTCAAGATCATAAGGAAAAAGTCGTGCAGATCCTTTATTTGACATACGCAACGCAACAAACAATACAATAACAACTAATAAAATAAAACAAAACATATATTCAACATAACAAAACATTTTCACAAACACCATGTTTTTCACACAAACAAATTTTTGACAACACTTTTTCAAAAACAAATAAACCCTTTTCACATAAAAATAGTTTTTACGATAATACAGTTTTCCAAGTCTAAGCCTAATTGCTTCAACTAAAATTATCCTAAAAGTCAAGATCAACCGTTGCGATCCCTAGCAACGGCACCAAAAACTCGATCCAAATATTTTTTTATATGTAAGGATTTATGAAGTTGACATCACTACTTAAAGATTTTAATTCTCGGTAATGACACCAAGAACTTGATCCCAAACTTGATCCCAAGTAAAGTAAGATTTCAATTCTATTTGTAGGGATTCTACGCAAATATACGTATCATTATCAAGTAAGATAAGGCTTCATGATTAAGCCCCAAATATCGATCCCACTGAGATCAAGGTTAATCATGGCGGCTTTGAAGTGAAGCTCTAGTCTAGATTAACACACCCTAACTTAAAAGGTCGATAAAGGTTTGATATTGATTATATCCTATAATTATCACTATATTAATACTTCTACTCCTAAACTAAAATACTTAGTGAAAATTAGAAAGTGGGGTTTAATATATTAAAATCACTCTTCCTCATATAATGAAATTAGTGACATGTGTAAAAGTATAATAAGTAGTGAAAGTGATTGTGAAAAATAGGAGAAATTATATTCTTTACCCTTACTAGAGATGCTATAAAGAGCATTGGTTACTGACAATGACTTTATATATGCTAAAAAATCCAAGAATTTGATACTGCTGTGAGAAGATTTAAATCTCCGGCAACGACGCCAAAAAGACAACAGTTATAGATTTGATAAAGATGTGTATAAAATATTCAATAATTGCAAAGACACACTTATGGACGCAAGTATACATATTGCTCAAGTAATACAGGGCTCTAATGAAGTCCTGGATATTGATCCCACAGGGAGTAATATTAGAGGCTACGAATTTAAAATTTAGAAAATCAATACTTAATCACAACAACATAGTTCAAATTGCATATTTGTCACTAATAGACAATCAAAATAAAAATGTAATTNTTGTGGGACATAAACAGTTGGTCGAGTCAGCAGCTACGTGGACGGCGACGTCCAACCAGAGCGCGCCACACATGCCTTCGGAGCTGCCTAGGATCTAGTTAGCACGCATTGTTTAAATAGATAAATATGGCTTTTTTCTATTTATTTAAATACCCTTAACTTAGAAAATACATAACTTTGTGTAGAAAAATCACAAAAATAAAATAAAAATACCCACTTGCTCAGTGAACAGAGGAGAATAATGTGGAATATTTTTCAAGTTCATTTGATGCATAAAATATTTTTAATTAATTAAACACGGTTTTGAATCATTTGATTGTCCATGCATATTGACACATCACGTTAGCTTGAAATTTTGACATATTGTAGCCTCTGTAAGGGGGAACATTCTCTGTTTTTTCCAAAGTCAGATGAGGTTTCTATACAGAGATCTATATTTTTCAAGTTATTTCACATCATTTCCTTAAAATAATCATGGAAACCCTATACAGAGACCCATATTTTTCAGGTTATTTCACATCATTTCCTTAAAATAATCATGGAAATTAGCATATTGGTTATTAAATCCCAAAAAAATTTTGAAGGTCTACCATGACCAGAGAAACCTTTGAAAATAATTTCATGGGTCAAGTCAATTAAAACGCAAGGTCTACCATGACCAGAGAAACCTTTGAAAATAATTTCATGGGTCAGGTCATTTAAAACATCCTTAAATTTTCCAAATACTAAATCACTCAGAAAAACCTTTGGAAATAATTTTATGGGTCAAGTCATTTAAAATGCACTTAAATTTTGCAAATACCATGAAAATTAGCATATTGATTATAAAATTCTAAGAAAATTTTGGAAGGTCCACCATGACTAGAGAAGAAAATCCTAAAAAAATTTTGGAAGGTCCACCATGACTAGAGAAACCTTTGGAAATAATTTCAGTGAACTTAAATTTTGCAAACACTAAATCACTAAGATAATTAATTTTGGAAAATATAAACATTGTCTTTAAATTTTACAAACACTAAATCACTAAGATAATTAATTTTGGAAAATTTAAACATTTATCTTAAATTTTACAAACACTAAATCACTAAGATTATTAATTTTGGAAAATATAAACATTTAAACCAAATGTATGGGTCAAGTCATTTAAAACATCCATAAAATTTTCAAATACTAAATCACTAAAATAATTAATTTTAAAAAATATAAACATTTAAATGACTTGATTTTTGATCNGGAACATCAAGTTTAGTAAAGAAAAGTTTAGAATTTCTAATGGTGGCGGTGTCTTTTCTAGTTTTCTAAGAATAGTCAATAGGAAAGTCCTATGGCTAGACCCTAGGCTACTAAAGAGAAAGACNTGAACATCAAGTTTAGTAAAGAAAAGTTTAGAATTTCTAATGGTGACGGTGTCTTTTCTAGTTTTCTAAGAATAGTCAAAAGGAAAGTCCTATGGCTAGACCCTAGGCTACTAAAGAGAAAGACTAGACCTCAACCAAAAGTGAGGTCAACAGACTATATAAATAGAGCCCCAACCTCTCATGAGGGGAAGGAGAGCTTGAGGTTTGAGAAAGAACTTGAAGCTTTGAGAAGAAAATGAAGTCCAGCACCAATCTTGCCGTAGTTGATCATTTTCACCACCGCCAACCACCGTTGATAACCGCCAACCAGGGTCAACAACCATCGACTGCCGTCGGTACTCTTGTAACCATTAATCTTGGTCGACCGTCGTCAATCCCCTCCGATCGCTCTCGACAATCACCAAGTACCATCGTCCAATACCGACCTGACGCAGCCAATCGCTATNCCATTTTCACCACCGCCAACCACCGTCGATAATCGCCAACCAGGGTCGACAACCATCGACTGCCGTCGGTACTCTTGTAACCATTAATCATGGTCGACCGTCGTCGATCCCCTCCGATCGCTCTCGACAATCACCAAGTACCATCGTCCAATACCGACCTGACGCAGCCAATCGCTATCAATTATCATCAGTCTATGCTGTAACTTGAAAAACATAGTAATCATTTCTCGCCTGGGGGACAAATAGTTGCAACTGTAATCATCTTTTATAATGAAACGCTTCAGCTGGGCGAGTTCTTATGATTTTTCCCTTTCTCTATTTTCCACATATAAACTTGTGGTGTCATTATTAGTTTCTTTCTCTTTTGTGAGTGTGTATTGAATCTTTGTACTATGCTAAGATGATAATTTGTTACTTTACAGCCGCAAATTTTCTAGCATGCCTCAAGAATAATTCTACTTTTTGTATTTTAAACAGAAAATGTGAGGTGTCTTTATTTTCATCATGTTGCAACTAAGGGTCCGTTTGGGGCCACTTTTTTCGAGCGGCGCGGCCCTAGATCGCAATGCTCTTTCTTTTTTCCAACTTTTGTGCAACTTTGTGGCCTGTCGCCGCTAAAGTATGCGGACAGCGGGCCGCGGGATTGACCCTGCGGCCCCGCGATCGTGATTAACATTTCCCCCACTGCCCCGCTCGAAGCCGCAGCACCCTTTCTTTCCTGAAACCCGCTCCGCGATTTTTATGCCCTAGCACACCTCTGCTTCCTCCCCCGGTCCTCCTGTGAAGCCTCCCGACACTCCTCACACCACTCCTACCGTGAAGCCTACCGCCGCTCCTCCCAACGCTCCTCCCCCTACCACGCCTCTGCTCCTCTTCAACTGTCGTGTGGACTCCTGATTGGTATTTCCCCCCTAATTTTTTCNTCCTCCTCCGGTCCTCCTGTGAAGCCTCCCGACACTCCTCACACCGCTCCTACCGTGAAGCCTACCGCCGCTCCTCCCAACGCTCCTCCCCCTGCCACGCCTCTGCTCCTCTTCAACTGTCGTGTGGACTCCTGATTGGTATTTCCCCCCTAATTTTTTCTACATAATTTGTTGTTGTACTTCTTCTTCATTTCCCAAACACTCCTTATTGTTGGAGTTCTTTGTGCATTATCATTGTTCTGTTTAACTAATGGTTCATGTGAGAAGTTCTCTTTGGGAACAGAGAAGGGCTGGTGAGTGCTCTTGGTTCTTGACATCATAAAAAGCGAATTGCTGATAAAAATCAACAAATNTAAGGGCTGGTGAGTGCTCTTGGTTCTTGACATCATAAAAAGCGAATTGCTGATAAAAATCAACAAATAAAAATGAAGAAAGAAGAATAAATAAAAGAGCTACCTGATAAAAAAACAGTCGATGCAATAAATGAACAAATTCATTAACCGAGAAAAAGTTCTTGTATAATGGGATTTAGGTAAAAAATTAAAGTTTATTACATAACAATAATTAATTAATTACCTAACAATTACATTTGTTACATATTTATTTTGCTTATGGAGTTTTAAAAATTTCACTCTTACAGTCTTCTTTTAAAAAGTTTTATCAAACAAGGGCAGAATGATCAATTTTTAGAAAACAGCTGTTCTGCAGTTATTTTCACGCAGTTGCACCAAACAGACAGTTAGCTTCCCCGCAGCTGTTTCTCCGCAGCAGCTTCCTGGCGCAGCATAGCTGCAGCTGAAAAGCTGAGAAGCTGCAGCTGCGCCAAACATTGCCTAAATCGACCTTAAATAATAACGCAGCATGTAGTGCATGCCTGTTATTTATACATTTCAATAATTATCATGTGCATACAACTCTTATCTGATATATGAAAGCATATCTTCACAGGTATGAATTAATATGGATGAGAAAAAAATAAGAGGACGTCCAATCAAATTTATTTAAGAAAAAATTAATTATAAATTAGGTGATTAATTTGAGATGAATTTAACATTAAAATAAGTACTAGTTTGGATAAAATATTCAAATTTAAAATAAATTTATAATTTATAATTTATTGGGATAAAATTTTATTTCTAGTGAATAACGTTGTAATGGCATGCAGAGAATATTATGACGGGGTCTAATAAATTTTTTCACGGAGTTTTCCCGGAGATGAGGGTCGTTGACCGTCGAATATATGTTTTCATTTGATGGAATGCAAGAATAACGCGGGAAGAAGGTGATTAAATATAAAATAATTAGGTTTGATTTGATTTTTTTCTTAAATATGACTAAATCTAAATCAAATTTATGTCTAAATCTTTTTAATAATAAACTGTGAAACAACCCGCCAGAATTTTGCATGCGTCCTGATTTTCTAACAGGCTCCGTGGGTAATATTTTAGATGTGGGCATGTTAGTAAATTGCAAATAAACGGCATTTGGGAGCATTCAAAGTCGGCTCCCAGATAAGCGTAAATTTAATTAATATTTGGGGAGATGCTTTCCAACCAATGAGTCCAGTCAAAGTCGGCTCCCAGGTCGATGGCGACAAAGCCCTCGGGATTGATGGCGACATTATTCGTCACGTGCCCTGTAAGTGTTAAATTTTAGGTTCATTGAATCTTGGAATTGTTTCCAAGCGTCCGAACATGAGTTGGTACCCAGTCAGAATAGTTTAGTTGGGAAGATGATGAAAATTAGTAATCAATATAGAATTAAAAATTAAAGTTATCTCAAATGCGATTAGTTCAAGCTTTTTCTCATGTAAAGATTTCATCTGCGGCTCTTCGATCAATTTTATAATACATCTGGTACGCTTAAGCTCTATTCTCATCCTAATTTTTTAGTAGGGATCTCACATAAAGTTTTTTCGACTGAAAAAATCCAAATTTTAGCGTTCAATGATGATAACTGCGAATATACTAAGGGTCTGTTTAGGGCAGCTTATAACTGGGGCGACGTTTTGAAAATGTCACCATTCCATTTGATTTGCACGTTTTTCCAGCTTCTCCTAAAATCACGTTTCCATATGGTTAAGGACGCGGTGCGCGAGGGACGCACTTGTTCGCACCATAATTAGTCGTATGCCGTTAAATTAGCTATCCATATTCGGCCCTAGCTGCTCCTCTGCCCTAGCCTCTCCTACCTAAGGAGGGAGGAATTGGTGGCCAATTTTGGCAATTATATAAGCTGAGTGAGGTTTAAAAGTTGAAAATGGAGAGACATGCCTCTACCAATTACAGTCAACTTAACTAGAGTTAACTTGTTTTCATTGTAGTTCATTTATACTCCTTGAAGATATTCCTTGTTTTTAGTTAGTTTTCAATTACTTTATTCTATCATGATATAAAATCCTAACTACTTTTTATGAGCTATATTTAATGGTACAACTGAAATTTATTCAAACGTTAATACATGAAAATTAAAATATTATATCTTTTTCATCTTTTAACATGCTGTTAGCATTGGCCTTTTAAATCATCCCTAATGTTCCATATTGGAGTACTACTATTAGAGCAAATCATTAGTTTTCTTAATGTTAGTAGTACAAGGGTTGAAATCCAACATGAAAAAAATGTGCATAGTAGTTGATAAAGTCAGCATAATGTTGTCCTTTGACTAGAATTAATGTCTTATAAAGAGTATTATTGAAAAGCTCAAGTTTTAAAAGAAGTGAGAAGTTAAAATTTCTGCAAGAAGAAGGCTCTAAGAGGAAAACTAGTTGGAGTTATAGGTGTCATGGAAGAATTTTATATTTTTTAATTATAAACCTACAACATAGGTGGAGAGAAAATTGGTGTAATAAGTAAAAATTGATCCAATCTTTTTGGGCTAGGGATCTTATAATTAGAAAGAGGCAATTTTGAGAACAAATTTTAGTTAATCATGACATTATAAATTACAATTTAAATAGGAAAAATCATTATTTTATTCCACTAAGTATTAAAAATTTTAAAGGACGGGAGATCCATCAAAACAACCATAACAAGATATTGTTAAAAAGGTTTGAATGAACTAGGTTGGAACCACTCATTCATATTGTAATTGAAATTAATTGAAATAAGTTAAAAGTANAAGGAAAACTAGTTGGAGTTATAGGTGTGATGGAAGAATTTTATATTTTTAATTATAAACCTACAACATAGGTCGAGAGAAAATTGGTGTAATAAGTAAAAATTGATCCAATCTTTTTGGGCTAGGGATCTTATAATTAGAAAGAGGCAATTTTGAGAACCAATTTTAGTTAATCATGACATTATAAATTACAATTTAAATAGGAAAAATCATTATTTTATTCCACTAAGTATTAAAAATATTAAAGGACGGAAGATCCATCAAAACAACCATAACAAGATATTGTTAAAGAGGTTTGAATGAACTAGGTTGGAACCACTCATTCATATTGTAATTGAAATTAATTGAAATAAGTTAAAAGTAATTCATAGAAACAGTAACAAAAAATAAAATAAAAAATTTTCCAGGAGGGGTTTATTATANGAGGAAAACTAGTTGGAGTTATAGGTGTCATGGAAGAATTTTATATTTTTTAATTATAAACCTACAACATAGGTGGAGAGAAAATTGGTGTAATAAGTAAAAATTGATCCAATCTTTTTGGGCTAGGGATCTTATAATTAGAAAGAGGCAATTTTGAGAACAAATTTTAGTTAATCATGACATTATAAATTACAATTTAAATAGGAAAAATCATTATTTTATTCCACTAAGTATTAAAAATTTTAAAGGACGGGAGATCCATCAAAACAACCATAACAAGATATTGTTAAAAAGGTTTGAATGAACTAGGTTGGAACCACTCATTCATATTGTAATTGAAATTAATTGAAATAAGTTAAAAGTAATTCATAGAAACAGTAACAAAAAATAAAATAAAAAATTTTCCAGGAGGGGTTTATTATAATAAACGTTAAGATTATATAGAAGCAATCTGACATAAATGTTTAATCATATAAGACACATCACTATCGATTAGTAGGTCATAGATAATCCTGAAATTAAAAGAGATGTTATGATTGTTTCATCTCATCAAAATGAAATCTAAGCTAGAGTGGTTAAAAATATGATAATTTTTTTAAATTGAAAAAATTTTACGTGAGTGAACACATTAGGGGTCATTAAATAAATGGAGGTGATTCTTTAGTCAAATAATATATTAAAGATCTACTCTATATGATTAAGCAAGGAATTTACAATATTAAATAACAAATTAAATAAGTTAAAAAAAGCAAAATTTCAATTAGTTAGGGTGGACTTGAAATTTGATAACTTTCATTTTTTTTTTTCATATTATTTTGGTTGATTGACGACTCTCCATTAATAAAAAGGTAAAGAATGTGATTGATATAAGAGGCACCTCGTAAGATGTGGGAGTGAGAGTTTCCATTAACCATGTTAGACGCCTCTGTGTTGTTCATGTTTTTAATTCCTTTCAACAATGAGTGAATTTGAAGAAAGGGGCAGTATTGTTTGAGTTAAGGAAGAGGGATGAATAAAAAGAGACATTTATCCTTGAAATAGAAATAGACTTAAGGACAAAAATTTTCATATTTTTAGAATTTCTACAATTGCATTCACCTTTTCTAGGTGGCATAATAGATTATTATATTTGGATTAAATATACAATAGGGAGAGGAACGAGAAAAAAATAATATTCATATTGTAGTGAATTTTATGTTTTAATTTTCACTTAGATTGAAGGAACATAAAAATTAGTAGAAGTGATGCATAAAATAAAGTAGATTATCCTAGAGACATTACAAGATCAAGAATAAGGACCAAAGAAGAAATTATATGGCTAATATGGCTACCAATAAATAATCAAGTCAATGTTTAATAAAATTATAACAAACATGTATGCTTAAAATATCTCTTATGAAACTAATGTTTTCAAACTTTTAAAAACAAAATTTGATTTTTTGAATTTTGAATTTTTAAAACTCTCCATCAAGATTGGAGGTTTTGAAAATTATTTCCAATAGGGGTTTTTCATCGAGGATTTTAAAAGTGGAGTAGATTTACACTAGATATATATTTGTTTATCTAGCATTGATTTCTATCTTCTTTTTCTTACCATTTTTTTTAAATTTTAAAATATGCTGCAATAGTTAAAATATTATTAAATGAATGAAAATTATAAGTTGTGTTTGAAAAAAATTATAAAATGAAGTATCTAAGGTCAAGAGGGCTTATTAGTAGACATCCTCACCCTTTTCCCTTTTGAGTTGTACTTAATGGAAGCCATGAGTATCTTTCCCTAATGATTGATGTCATTTTACATAATTCATAGAATATTCTATCACATTTATAGAATCATCATATAGTATTTTTTTAAAAGTTATTATTTCTATCAAATAATTATATAAATAAGTAAATTTATTAGCCAAATTAGCGCCCTCCACTCTCTAAAACCTTTAGAATGCCCCCAACAACATTATGTTCGACCTAAAAAATTTTTTTTTTTTTTATTCTAAATTGTGTTACCAGATTAATGCATTATGTACCATTCAATAAATTTAAAATTTTAAACTAGTCAAATTAGCCAAATCATGGCCAACATTATTCAGTTTTGGCTTTTTTTTTTGCTTTTGCTTCCAAATCACTTAGAAGTTCACTAAAAATTGGTAAAAAAAATCCAAGAAAAATTATAACATTTCCAAGAAATTTCTTTTTCCTATATCATCATAAGAAAGCCTTGATTTAAGCTATAAGGAGGGTTACAGGGATAGCCATAGCCTAATCCTCACTATACAAGAGCTTTAAATTAGCATAAAAAATTAACGTCATAATTGTTTGATGCATACATTTAATTAAGATGATTAAGACAATGTATTCTAACTCATCAATTAAATTTATTATTAATTAACTCATAAAAATTATTATTCTTTTTTTGGATAAATATTTCATCTTAAGATATTTCAGGCCTCTAAAGTCTCTAAAAAAACTTCTCACAGTTTCCATTGCGGGTAGGCTAGCTGTGGTTCTTGCCGTGGTGAAGTTGCTGCTTTCCTGTGCTTCTTTTTCTTGTTGTTAGGCTTTTAGTTTTCTTGGTTTTCTTCTTGCTGTGGTTTTCCTGAGTTTTACCTCTTCCTGGGCTTGCTAAGTTTAAATTTTTACAGTTCCATTGGCTGGACTTGAGCTTTCTGTGGCCTTGTTTTCTCTCTACCCTTACTGAGGTGGAGATGGCTGCTTATACCTTTATAGTTGTAAAAACTAATTCTCAATGGACCAAAGCAACCTATGCTGGTGTGGTGGGCAAAAGACAGGAAACTTTACACAATGCTGAACTTTTGGTTTTCCCTCAATCTTATCATGATGCTGCTGTAGGAAAGGAACCTTGCCCTCTTATTAACCCATTATACGTTAAAGAGGGTAAACCAACTATTTTTTACAATGTAGAGGATCTAGTCACTCTGAAGGCTTATTGCAAGTTTATTCTTATTGGAAAATTCCAACTTGGGCATCCCATAATGGAAACTGTGAGAAGTTTTTTTGATAATTTCCCCTTTACTAGTGCTTGGTAGTTGGGGTTGGTTGGTGGCTGGAATATTACGATCAGGCTGGATTTGGAAGAGGATTATGCTAGAATTTTTAGCAAGAATGGTATCCCCATGAAGTTAGTGAAATGGACACCAAATTTTGATCCTAGCAAAGAACCCCCCATTTTCTCAATTTGGTTTAAATTACCAGGGCTTCCCTTACATTTCTTTAATGAAGTCCTCTTTTTCTTGTTGTTAGATTTCCCTGTATTTAATATTTCTAGACCCTCTGTAGCAAGAATATTGGTTGAGAGAGATATCAATCTTCCTGAGGTAGAGGAAATCTGGCTTGGGTCCGAAGAAGAAGGCCACTAATAGAAAATTGCTATAGAAAAAAACCCTTTTACTGCCTCCATTGCAGAATGTTTGGGCATACAACTGACAAATGTTATAGGGTACACCCTACTAATAAGATGAAAGCGTTAAACCCTAGAAATAATGGAACAGCTCTTTGATCTAGATATACTTTTATATGAAAGGATTTATGAAGTTGATACCACTACTTGAAGGTTTTAATCCACAGCAATGGCACCAAAAACTTGATCCCAAACTTAATCCCAAGTAAAGTAAGATTTTAATTATATTTGTAGGGATTGCATGCAAGTATATATATCATTATCAAATATTTTAGGGCTTTCTGATTAAGCCTAGAATTTTGACCCCACGAAGATCGAGGTTAATCACGATGACTTTCCAGAGAAGTTCTAGTCTAGAATAACACACCCTAGCTTGGAAGGTTGATAAAGGTTTGATCTTGGTTATATCCTACAATTATCACTATGATAATACTTCTACTCCTAAACAAAAATACTTAGTAAAAATCAAAAAGTGGGGTTTAATATATTAAAAGCAATTTTCCTCATATAATGAAATTAGTGACATGTGTAAAAGGAAAGCAAGTAGTGAAAGTGATTGTGACAAATATGAGCAATTATATTATTTACCCTTACTAGAGATGCTATAAAGAATATTGGTTAATCTAAATTTTTAATAGTTTTGAAGACGGGCTAGGAAGGGGAGATACTAGCTCTCATTCTAGAGTTCCCTCTTATCCGTCCATCTAGAGGCTAACATCTATCATCAAAACCTAAAACAATAGACCAAACTAAGGGGCTTTAGCCTGTCACTCTAAAGTCTTCTAATTCTACATCCATCAAATATTATTTCCCTATTTATTTGCACTCAACCATATGAACTACATTCTGATCCATACAATCTCATGTGATTCTACCACAGTTAATTGAGATAGTACTATCACATATCTCATTTGTTCTCACAACAGATTTTAACATGTAAGTTGATCAAGTTTACATGTAAATGAAGAAAAAAGTAAAATCATCACAATATATTCTCACTCTATTCACGATTCTTTATCCTACACATGTATACTAATTCATTACAAGAAGGAAGAGTAAAGAAAACTACTCACTACACATGAAGAAACAACAAGAACTTTTCATTGAACAAAGACTTTGCAAACCATACTAACAAAGTACTATATTAAAAAAAAAAAAATAATGAAAATACTTATCTCTAATTCAAATCAAACTCTCCTTGTATACCAAAAGCTATCTCCTTACAATCCTCTCCAAGAATAAAGTGAAAAGAAAAGAAGAAATCTCCCACACTCTCTCTTTCTCTCTCACCTTGTCACCCCACATGGGGTTCACGCTCCAGCCTTCTTCTTCTTCTTCAAGCCTTCTTCTCCTCTTCTAATTAATGCAAGAGTCTAAGAGTCCTTTTAAAAGCATTTCCAAGTCTTCTTTATAATTTCCTAAAGGATTCTTATGTGTCTCTTCAAAACTGTCCATATTCATTGAATTTTTCAAATGACGCCTGAAGTGCCTCTTCAAAACTCCTTCTAACAATATCAAATTATTATTTAATGTCAATGTTATCATTTCCAATTAATTCCTTAAGAGACAGATGAACTAACACTTCAAAAATAATCCACATTTGATGAATCTAGAAGATATGTTGAAAACTGTCTCTGGCACCTAAGCACCGATTCTGGGGCGCTTAAGCGCCCTCCTCTCTATCTGGTGGCACCTAAGAGCCATATTTGGGCACTTAAGAGTAGGGCACAGGCTCTTAAGTGTCTCATTTTGGCTTCCATGGCTCCTGTGTGCCCCGATTTGACCCGATTTGCTCCAGTTTGCTCCGTTTTGGTACATTTTTTGTTCTTTTTGCTCCCATCACTCCAAATTCTTAAATTTGATGTGCCAACAACCAAAAATACAAGAAAGTATACCTTTAAACTGCAAAATCTGTATAAAATAAAATATGAAAAATAGTACATTTTTAGGCGTATCAAAAGCCCCCAAACTTAAACATTACATGTCCTCAAGTAATACTACTTTTGAAAAATAATTTATGTAGATTAGAGTTAAGGGGTCATCCTTTAGAATTGCTAAAATTTTGTTCTAAACCTATGATAGTTCAACCTAGAAGAATTCTAGTGAATCAGATTGGCCCAGGGTCTAAAAGATTTATCATCAAACTTGGAAATTTGTTTTCCTATTTAGTTCAGAAATATATGCAGTTTTTCAAACTACGGATTTTTTGAACTTTACTTTCTAAACTTAAGAACTCTCTTAAAAATAATTTTTACTAATATCAGTATAAAAAGCAATGTTAGGATTGTTCTAAATTCTTTACTCTAGAAAGACTCAAGTGAAACCAAGTTTTGATTATGACCTCTCCTTCACATTCTTTTTTTTCTTCTTTTTTTTTTGCATTTTTTCCTTTTTTTTTTCAGTATCTTTTTGATCCATTAAGTTTTTCTTTTTTTACGTGAGTATTACTATATCTAAAGAAGTCCTTAAATAATTTTGAATTCCACTATCCTCTAAAGTTAAAACTTATTACTTTCCTCCACTTGAAAGATGTGTGTGTGTGTGTGTGTGTATATATATATATATATATAATTTTTAAAAGAGCGTTAAATGTTTGAAAATAAAAATTCTAAGAATCTTTATTTTTTCAAAAATAAAATTTTTCCTACTAAGGATAGTTATTCATTTTCCCAAGCTCTCTAATAAATATCCTTAACTCTAGGTTCACCCTTTTCTCTAAAAATATCAAATAAATTTTGCTACTGCATTTCTATACTTAACATTCTAACATCCTTAAGATGACTCCACTTAACAATAATCAATAGAAATAAAAAACAAATTTATTTGTAGCACTTTTGAAAACAAGTAAAGTTTAAATTTGAAAAAATTTTCTTTTCCCCCCAAACTTAAGTTAAAACATGTTTAACAATGAAGTACAAAAATATGTGGCAGGGAAAGATCACTTTTACAATTCACTACACATCCTACAAAAATATAAACAACTAACACATGGTAGAATATTGCAGTAGAAAGAAAATCTAGCCTAAACATGCTTAGCATAACACGATAAAGGAATTTTGAATAGTAGAACAGGTACAAACTGAAGATTAAAAAGGAGCACATTTTAAACTTTTTAAGGGAATTACTAGAGGCTAACAAGTTCAAAATATTAAGATAAGTTTTTTCATCTCCAATGACTCATTCAACTTGACTCACATATAAAGACATAGAAACTCCAATACATAAACTCATAGATTCATAAACAAACAACAACTGAGGTTAATTTCGTTTCCCATCTACTCACATTTCCCCTCCTTACTTTCAATTTTGAATGTGGGTGTGTTATAAAAATTTATATGTTTATCGCCCATAGCCAGAATTCCCTCATGAGTTTCTAATTTTAGGGTTACTCTAAGTCTAAGGTATACACAATCTGGTTAATAAAAATAGTGCAGTTCATCCATATGTTGTTCACTAAGTAAGTTCATGATCTTACTCAGTGAAGACAAAGTCAAATAATTGAAGTAATAGAGTTGACATGGTGTTGTCCAAGTCCAAACTCTACATGCCTCAAGGTAATGCTCAGCTTCGGTTGAGTACTAAGTCTTAACAGACTCGCAAACCTGCTACTACTATAAATCATATACAAATCTAGTCATGACAAAGGAATTACCTCACAACATTAATCTAATCCACTCTTACACATCAAACATGTATTAAAGTTCAACATCTCAGTATTATCCAATCATACATAACAACAATCACTCTAAACAGATAACAAAGATAACCATGAGTTAATGCCCACGAAGTGCTTGGTCTAACATTGACGACTCGATGTATCCAATGTTTACTCTGGTTATCATAGCATCACAATCTCATTCATTTAGTCTAAATACCACGGAATATGCCATTTAGTGATTTTGAATAACTCTTTTTTAGGAGATCTTTTACTGATTTCATCATTCAATTTAGGTTATTCTTATGATTGAGTCGAATCTAACGACATAAAGACTGGTGGTGTAGATGTATTCCCTAAATAGGCAGGCTTTAAAATTTTTATGGTACATTCATCTTAAGTTCATGAGATTTTTCAACAGATGGAATTAAAAGTTTACTATTTTCGGTAACGTCCATCATTTTGCACCTCTCCTGAACATACATACAGTTTTCTTTAGAAAATATTTTCAACTCATCATGAAAGTCCATTTCGATCTCATCTGCCAAGTTACTCTAAAAAATTTCTTGGAAATAGTCTTTACTTAGATAATCAATTTCATCATGCCAAAAATAATCATTATATTTTCTCTTAGCTGGATAATTCATAGTCTTTAAAACATCAAAAGTGGCTTTATGGTCATTAATATTCATAGTCAACTCTCCTTTGTGCACATCTATCATAGCTTGTCCAATAACAAAAATGGTCTCCCAAAAATAATTGGATTCTCTTTATCTTCCTCCATATCTAATACAATAAAGACCATAGGAAAGATAAATTTATCCACTTTAACAAGCACATCTTCTATAACCCCTTTTGGATAAATGATAGATCAATCAATTAACTGAAGGATTACTGTAGTGGGAGAAATATAGGTTAAACCTGACCTTTTAAATATTGATAGAGGCATCACATTAATGTTAGATCCTAAATCGTATAAAGATTTTCCACATGATCTTTCTCTAAATATGCAAGGAAATGTTAAGCTAGAAGGATCTTTAAGTTTTTTAGGAAGCTTTTTCCGAAAACACTGCACTCCTCACTTAGTAAAACTGTCTCGTAATCCCCAAATTTCCTTTTCTTGTTTAATATCTCCTTCATAAATTTTGCATAACTTGGCATCTGTTCCAAAGCTTCAGTGAAAGAAATATTTATCGTTAACTTCTTAAGTACGTCCATGAACTTTTAAAATTGTTTATCCAACTCATGTTGTCTAAGTATTTAAGGAAATAGAGATGGTGGTCTTTTTAAGTTTATATTGGTTGGAGATATTAGTTTTCCCAAATCCTTAAAATCATGTTCTTTAGGTATTTTAGTTTTCTTTGTTTCTCACACAACTGCTTTGTCTTTTCTAACAACATCTTCTATCTCTCTTCCACTTCTTAATTGGACAACATCCATTTATTTATCATTTTTCTCTTTAGGTTTGATCTCAGTGTTTCTAGGAAGTGTTCCTTGGGTTCTATTGCAAAGTGAATTAGCAATTTGTCTCAGTTGATTCTCTATGTTTCTAGTTGCAGCATTTTGACCTTACAACTGGTTTCTCATCTACAATACCACTTCTTCTGTCCCAGTTGATTCTCTATGTTTCCAATCGAAGCATTTTGACCTTACAACTGGTTTTTCATCTGCAATACCACTTCTTGTATAAACATCTTCTTATCCTCAAATTTTTGGTCATTGTAAGATTTAAGTGGATATGAAGGTCTATAGTTTGTGTTCCCCTGATTATTCCAATTTCCATTATGGTTTGCATGATTATTTTCCCATTATTGGTTTTCACCTAGAGTAGTATGATACTAGTTAAAATTAGAATGGTTCTTCAAACCTGGGTTGTAAAAGTTAGAATATGTGTTGTTTATGTTATTCAAAGTCTCATATGATAAGTTAGAATCAATTATATGCCCTAATGAACTTTCGTCACTTATTAGAGTAAATTGAGGCAGGTTCATTCCAAGTTGGTCCAACTTCCTTGATATTGTAGCAACCTGAGATGCAAGAATTGCAATCGCATCTGTATCATGAACACTGACTAACTTTTTAAGATTTTCCCTTAGAGAGGGTCATTGAAATTCATTTGTAGCCATTTCTTCAATTAACGCATATGCTTCATCAAATGATTTTGACATTAATTATCCAATAGTGACAACATTAATTGTAAACCTAAGGAATCCTACTAACCCATTATAAAAAAAAGTTTAAATAATTAACCAATCAGTTAGAGCATGGTGTGGACTTTTGTTGGAGTTCCTGAAATCTTTCCTAAACTTCGTATATTGTTTCCCCTTTATACTGACAAAATGAGATATTATCGTTTCTAAGTTTAGTTTTCCTTGAAGGTGGAAAATACTTAGCAAGGAATTTCTGAGTTAAATCCTCCCAATTTTTAATAGAGTCAGGTGCTAATGAGTATAACCACAATTTAGCCTTATCACCTAGTAAGAAAGGAAAAAACCTTAGTCTAACAGCATCGTATAACATGCCATTATAATGAAATGTAGCACAAAGTTCTAGAAAACTTGATAAGTGTAAATATGAATCTTTCGAAGGAGTTCCCCCCAACTGGTTGTTCTGCACCAGTTGGATAATCGCTGAATTAATTTCAAATGAGTTAGCTTCTATGACAGTGGTTTATATACTTGAGTGAATTTCATCTATCGTATGATCTGTATAATCACTCAATGATTTATGATGATTTTCTAAGTTATTATTTTGAATGTTTTCCATTTTCATTTCTAGTTTTTAATGTTCTTCATGTTTTTTTTATTTTTTCTTTTTTTCTAACTCAGGATCATAAGGCAAAAGTTGCGCAGATCCTTTATTTCACATACGCAACACAACAAACAGTACATTAACAACTAATAAAATAAAACAAAACATATATTCAACATAACAAATATTTTCACAAACACCATGTTTTCCACACAAACAAATTTTTCACAACACTTTTTCAAAAACAAATAAACCCTTTTCACATAAAAATAGTTTTTACGATAATATAGTTTTCCAAGTCTAAGCCTAATTGCTTCAACTAAAATCCTCCTAAAACTCAAGATCAACCGTTGTGATCCCCAGCAACGGCGCCAAAAACTTGATCCAAATATTTTTCTTATATGTAAGGATTTATGAAGTTGACACCACTACTTAAAGATTTTAATCTCCGGTAATGACACCGAGAACTTGATCCCAAACTTGATCCCAAGTAAA
This sequence comes from Phalaenopsis hybrid cultivar, assembly GCA_002079205.1. NCBI lineage: Eukaryota > Viridiplantae > Streptophyta > Magnoliopsida > Asparagales > Orchidaceae > Phalaenopsis > Phalaenopsis hybrid cultivar. The sequence goes on from JXCR01141588.1 coordinate 107,994, forward strand.
GTAAGATTTTAATTATATTTGTAGGGATTCTACGCAAGTATACGTATCATTGTCAAGTAATATAAGGCTTCATGATTAAGCCCCAAATATCGATCCCACTGAGATCGAGGTTAATCATGGCGGCTTTGAAGAGAAGCTCTAGTCTAGATTAACACACCCTAACTTAGAAGGTTGATAAAGGTTTGATATTGATTATATCCTACAATTATCACTATATTAATACTTCTACTCCTAAACTAAAATACTTAGTGAAAATTAGAAAGTAGGGTTTAATATATTAAAATCACTCTTCCTCATATAATGAAATTAGTGAAATGTGTAAAAGTAAAAGAAGTAGTGAAAGTGATTGTGAAAAATAGGAGAAATTATATACTTTAGCCTTACTAGAGATGCTATAAAGAATATTAGTTACTGACAATGACTTTATATATGCTAAAAAATCCAAGAATTTGATACTGCTGCGAGAAGATTTAAATCTCCGACAACTACGCCAAAAACTTAACAAGAGTTATAGATTTGATAAAGATGTGTATAAAATATTCAATAATTACAAAAACACACTTATCGACGCAAGTATACATATTGCTCAGGTAATACAGGGCTCTAATGGAGTCCTGGATATTGATCCCACAGAGAGTAATATTAGAGGCTACGAATTTAAGATTTAGAAAATCAATACTTAATCACAACAACATAGTTCAAATTGCATATTTATCACTAATAGGCAATTAAAATAAAAATATAATTTTAATAAACTCTCAATCAACTAATTCTACTAATAATGTTTCTAATGTGAAGTTTAATATATAAGAAAGCATCTTTCTTCTTGTCAAGGAATTTAAGTGAATGGATAAATTGAATCGGTTCAAATTGTATTGTGCCAAATATAAGCATACCTATTGTTTACCCTTTGGACCAGACATAAAGAAGAATGATTAATCCTATGCTTGGTTACTAAATCTGCGGCTAGGCCGCGAGGATACCAGATCTCACTTCGGAGCTCCGACGTTCCCCTCGCCTGGGGGCACCCAAACGATAGGACAGAATTGAGGATTTTAGTCTGTCACTCTAAAATCTCCAATTCTACACCCGATAATTTTTATTTCCCTTTTTATTTGCACCCAACTTTTATGGAGTTTGACCTCCCTAAATCTTGGATGTAATCCTCACTTTAGTTGTAAAACTCAACATATTTTAACAAATCAATTGGCCAGATTGAAAGTAAATAAATATGAAAGTGAAAATATCATCACAACTTCTTTAACATTCTCATGACACAACCAATTCAAGTCACCATTTCACAAAATCTCAAGACAAGGAGAAAGATAGAGAAAACTACTCAAGACTCATGGAGAAAATATGACAAAACTTTGATTTCATATATAAAATAAAAGTCATACAAACTACAATAAGTAAATACAACTTATCTCGAATTCCTCCCCAAGTAACTTCTTGAAGTTCCTTTGAATCTCTTCCTTTCTTTACAGCACATAGAATTCTCCTTCGAAGCGGCAAGGAGGAAGAAATCTCTCACTTTCTTTCCACTCTTACAATCTCTCAAAGAATTGCTCATAATACCTAACCCTAAATTACACTCCCTTGGACACCCATAGACCTCTCGACACTCTCTGGACACTATGGACTCTCCTTTTTTGGCATCCAAAATGTTTCTCTTAAAGTTGTAGAAGAGTTTTCAAGAGTTGCCTAAGCATCCCTTCAAAAATTGTCCACATTCAATGCATCTATTGAGAGAACCGTCATTCTCACCGTTGACGGCCTCAATGGCATTGTCGGCGGCCTTCTAGAATATTTAATTTTAGACTCTCTGGAAAAACCTACCGTCGGCGGCGTCGATGGCGCCATTGGCGCCCAAGATCAAATCTTTATATTTTTATTCTTTTTGCTCCAAATTCGCTTCTTTTTACATCTTTTTGCTCCAATGATCTTAATTCAACATACCTGCAAAAAAACATCAAAAATACCTTTCTTTAAAGTAAAATATCACCAAAATCAGTGTAGTATAAAAATCTCAACATATTTTTCTTTGGTCAAAATCCCCCAAACTTAACTATTACTTGTCCCTCATATAATCAATATATTTTCCTTTGGTCAAAATCCCCCAAACTTAACTATTACTTGTCCTCAAGTAATTTTAGTTCTACATAAAAGTTATGATCTATTGTAATAAAGTTTTAATTCAAAAATACTATAAGTTTGATTTAAGGTACATAAAAGTTATGATATATTGTGGTAAAGTTTTAGTTCAAAAATACTATAAGTTTGATTTAAGTAAATACCATAGTAAGATTTTCAAAAAAATTCAAGTAATTAAATTAACTCTATAGGTACAAGACTTTCTACTCGTCAAGTTTAAGGGTTCTAGATTTCTATTCATTCTAAGAATGACTATATGTTGTAATATCAAGTCACTTAGAATATTCAAATGATAGGAACTTCATAGAACACTACTAGTAAAAGATCTATTCCATAAATATAAGTTCAGGAATTTATTTAGGTTTTCCCTTTAGGTAGGTCCAGTGAAGAATACTAATAGTAAAGATACTATTCCATAAATATAAGTTCAGGAATGTATTTATGTTTTCCCTTTAGGTAGGTCCAAGTGAAGCCAATTTTTTATTAGGCATCTCCTCACTTATATATTTTTTCTTTTTCATTTGGATTGCTTTCAATCCTATATATTTTTCTTTTATTTTCAAGTATTGTTGTCAATCCTTTCTTTTTCTTTTTCAAGTGAAGATTACTATATCTGGATAGCCTTTATATTGTCAATCCTTTCTTTTTCTTTTTCAAGTGAAGATTACTATATCTGGATAGCCTTTAATAAGATTGCTGTCAATCCTTTCTTTTTCTTTTTCAAGTGAAGATTACTATATCTGGATAGCCTTTAATAATCTCGCCTTTCTTTCCCTAAATTTGAAACTCAAAGCATTCCTTTACCTTATAAACATTTCATAGTTTTTATTTTCAAGTGAGGATTACTATATCTGGATAGCCTTTAATGATTTTGAACTTCACTTTTCTTTTCCTAAATTTGAAACTCAAAACACTCCTTTACCTTATAGATATTTCATAGTTTTTACATCATTGAGCCCCAATCTTTTCTTCTAATTCCTTTACCTTATAAATATTTCATAGCTTTTACATCATTTAGCCCCAATCTTTTCTTCTCACAAATGATTTTTCAGATTCTTACATTTCATAGTTTTTACATCATTGAGCCCCAATCTTTTCTTCTCAAATGAATTCCCAGATTCTTAAACATAGCCTTTACATCATTGAGCCGCAATCTTTTCTTCTCAAATGAATTTCCAGATTCTTAATACTTCAATGAACTTCACCTTTCTTTCCCTAAATTTGAAACTCAAAGCATTCCTTTACCTTATAAACATTTCATAGTTTTTATTTTCAAGTGAGGATTACTATATCTGGATAGCCTTTAATGATTTTGAACTTCACTTTTCTTTTCCTAAATTTGAAACTCAAAACATTTCATTATCTTATAAATATTTCATAGCTTTTACATCATTGAGCCTCAATCTTTTCTTCTCAAATGAACTAAATTTGAAACTCAAAGCATTCCTTTACCTTATAAATATTCATAGTTTTTACATCATTGAGATTGAAACTCAAAGCATTCCTTTACCTTATAAATATTTCATAGCTTTCACATCATTGAATCCCAAGATTACTATATCTGGATAGCCTTTAATGATTTTGAACATCACCTTTCTTTCCCTAAATTTGAAATATATCTGGATAGCCTTAATAATTTTGAACTTCACTTTTCTTTCCCTAAATTTGAAACTCAACACTCCTTTACCTTATAGATATTTCATAGTTTTTACATCATTGAGCCCCAATCTTTTCTTCTAATTGCTTACCTCATAAATATTTCATAATTTTCACATCATTGAATCCCAATCTTTTCTTCTCAAATGTCTTACCTTATAAATATTTCATAGTTTTTACATCATTGAGCCCCAATCTTTTTTTCTCAAATGTTGCCTTATAAGTATTTCATAGCTTTTACATCATCGAGCCCCAATCTTTTCTTCTCAAATGAATTTCTAAGATTCTTAATATTTCAAAATATAATTTTCTTTCTTTAAATAGTTAACTATAGTCTTATCTCTCTTATACTAAATATCTTAATCTACAAAAATAATTTTCTTTACAAAAATATTCATTTAATTCTACCATAATATTTAAATAAGTAAAAAATATAGTTATCTCAATTAAATTCACTACAAAATATCAAATTATTAATTTTTGAAAATATTTAAATTGAGAACATGTAATAGTTAATGTTTTTCTTCTCTCCCTTAAACTTAAATTTTTTAATATGGAATGATACAGGTGGAAAGAAAGATTCTAAATATAAATCATACCTCAGTACTTTAGGCAATTTTATAATTATGGAATTTTTGCAGTTCCTTCTCAAAATTTTACTTCAACTGGTCTATAATATTAGGAGCTTTCTATACATATAAATCATTAGAGAAGTTGCTGGGTAATGAAATTTTGAAATAAGTACAAAACTTAACATTATACACACACAATATTTCATTAACACATCACAATACTAAATAAAAACAATTACAAATAAATCACAATGTAAAAAAAAATCACATCACATTACAATTTTATAAAGTACTAATCAAAGTCAATTACAACTTAATGCAAATTTTAAACTATAGCACTAAACACTTATGCGAAAATAAAGTAAAATAGACAATAAAATGATAGTACAAACAACATACATCTATCTCTATCACAAATTCACAAAACAAAAGTACATCAATCACTATAATATATGAAAATCCCATACTATATCCTCGTCTCCCTGGTCAGCAGGTGGATTGGGCTGATATTGAGTATAACAGGGGCATTCAGGAAAAGTAACATCAAGCTCACCTCTGTAGTGTCGGCCCTGAGCTTCGTAGTAAGCTATCTCGAAGTCTGAATGCCTCTGTAGATACGCATTATCATGATCATGTCTACGTTCTAATCTCCTAATTCTTTCATTTATTTTCTCTATACTTTTCCGCTGCAAGGTTAACTCATTCATTAAATTGTGAAGGGTAGGGGAACTAGAGGAAGGAAGGTCATAACTAGTAGAGGGGATATCTGTACTAGTAGAAGGTTCTTTACTCCTACTCCCAGATCTCCATTCTTCATGGGATTCATATGTCTTTAAATTAGCTTTACTAATGGATTTCATAGGGTAAACCCATTCTTCATGATCTCCAACTTCCACTCTAGAAAGTTGGCAAAGTGCATAAATGAGGCCAGGATGTCCTAGACCTCCACTTGATTCACTCCTTGCCGTGGTCAAAATATTCTTATAAATAATTCTCCCCACATTTATAATTTGATTATCCTGAATACAGAGATTTAGAATAGCTCTATCTCTTGTTACCTCACTATGGTGATAGGTTGGTAACAAAGTAGAGGAAATAAAATAGTGCCACACTTTTAGATGTGGCATTTAACATGGAAGCAAAAAAATTTACCCGTTATCGCTGCTTGATAATCCATGTCCCTTTCGCATCAGTGAGAAAGTTAATGACATCGTTCAGTGGGCCTTCCATTGTACTTATGGTTTCATAATTGCAGATATAGGAGTTTGAGACTTCATAAAATGAGTTAATGCAGGCGGCACTAAACTCAATAGAAAACCCTCTTACTAGAACGGTTCCATCCTTAGAAGAGAACACATTGGCATATAATTCTTTCACAACATTCACAACACCCTTGTTGGTGGTATAACAAAAAGTTTCCCACCTCCGTTTAGTAATAACTCGTTCAACTTCTCCTCCCGGACTCTAAAAAACACGATCTTGGATACATTTCTTCCCTTGAAATACTGAAGTAAATCTCGACTGAGCCTTCGCATTGATGAAGTGAGATTTGTCAAACTCAAGTCGCCTCTTTTGTCGTGGAGCCATTTCAATCTAATCAAAATTATAAAAAAAAATTCCAAAATACACTTCAAATACTCAAATAATGGCTTCTTAGAGTGACTCTAAGAGTTCAAAACTAAGCTCAATGAATTTCTTCCAAATATTTTCTCAACATTCTCAATTTTTTTTGGATCTCCTCAATGTGGCAGAAATTCTAGGTGAAATCAAATATTTTTAGTTAGGAGTGAAGCTCTTACCGAGGGATGATAAAATCTGATGTTTAAACACTTTGAAATTGCCCCAAATCTAAGATCTTTCAAGCCATAGGTCGAAATTTTTGCTTTTTAGAGGAAGGGGATGATGAATAGTGGTGGTTGACTGGTCAAAATCAAGGTTAAAAGTGTTTTTTGGTATCTCTTCGTCGGCGAGGTCTTCAGCTCCGTCAGTGAGCTCTATTGAATTAAATAGCCTAAGTCTTGGGAAAAATCTACCGTCAGCGGCGTCGATAGCACCGTCGATGAAATTGTCAAAATTGTTTCAATTTCTAGATTTTTGTGATTTTAATAAATTTCAAGCCTCATCGACATCTGTTTAATCATTCTAGATATAAATTTTTAAGTGATTAAATGATGTACTAACACAAATAACTTTCTCCACACAAAACATAAAAAATATATATAAAATCCAAGGGTTACAATACATGTTACACGACACACATAAGTTTGGTATTTCTTAACCTAAACCATCAATTCAGCGTCACAATCCGAACAACAACACTCTAAATGCTGAAAAGAAAACATTTTAGGCTCAATCTCAATTATACTGAGATCTAAAAGTAAAATTGAAAAGTAAAGCAAACACATAAGTTCAAATCAAATCACACACATAGACATATAGATAGTAAAGTAAATATACTATTCCTCCGATTCAGTGCTTGTTTCTCCTCTGATATTGCCCATCAATTGAACATGAACGAAGAGGTTATAGAAGGGTCGGTATGGAAATTCTTAAGTAGAGTCCTCTTCTATCAATCCAATCTTTCTCATCAATCGTGTCAAACTTCATTCAATATGTCCAGAGTGATCAAAATGTTCTTTCATCCACCAGTCTAGATGATAAAAAAAAATCAGAGATATCGTTAATTGCATTCATAACATTTTGTGCCTTTTCTCCAGTTTCTTGATTTTGCGCAGGATCACTAGTGTCTTGTCTGGAATTAGAGGCTGAATAGGTAGTAAATTCTGAGACGATTGTTCTACAATAATAGTCATATCATTTTCATCTTCATTGGCTGGGAACTTCTCGGTTGGGTCTAAAGGCTTCCAAGGTAGAAGTACTTTTTCTCAACTCTAGTAAGATACTTGGAATTAACTGCCGAGTAAAAAGATTGCTGAAGGATGTCCAAGCCCATAAGTTGATCCATGAACGATCAGGCCCAAAATAGACTTCACGATTATCGATCCAATAACAATCGACAGTCCCATTTGAATACAATAATTCAAAACAACACTTTCATTAGTAACTTTACGAACTTCATTGTTGGTAATAGTTTTCAGAAATGAAGAAGTGCCTGTGTTTAGAAACGGGGTTTAGAAGTGTAGCAGAGAAACTAATATACCCATTTTCTCTTATTTCTCAGTCTTCAGTCTCGTTTAGCAAATATTAGTAGATCTCATTCATCAGATTTCTTGTCGGGAGGAAGTTGGAATAATCGAAGACAAGAACATTCTCAATCATTCATAACTCATTAATCTGTGCAGGAGTAAAAGTTATCCAGCTGTCTCGCACATAGACGACTCCCTGGTTGATTCCATACAAATTAGCATAAAACTCCTTCACCACAGGAATGACTACGGCGGCAGTAGTCTAGAACAACACTTTCCATCATCGTCGTGCAATCATCTCTTCAATTACTGTCAAAGTATTGTTCAATCCTTGATTTACAAATTCTCTTTCTTTGATTAATCTTCTCTTTGCCAGCACCTTGTTGAAGATTTGTTGTGCCTCGAAACTAACAAATTTTCTTCGGTTGAACACTCAAAATCTAGGATTTTCAGTGGAATTGGAAGCCGTAAGGATAAATTTTGTGGAGTTTCAAGTCATTTTTGGGAAATATGAATTTAAGGAAGTAAATCCTGCCTAAAATCGCCAAAAACCACTATTTCAAACTCTGAAAACCATCATCTTGCGATTCTCACCGTTGGTGGCATCGATGGCACCATTGGCAAGCCTTGAGAATTAATTATCTGGACTCTCAAGAAAAATCCATCGTCGGCAGTGTCAATCCCGCTCTGGTCCGAATGCGTTCCAATTTTCTATGTTGATCCAATTTTATGATGATTCAAGGGTAAATGTGAGTATTAGAGTTCAATACTACCGCAAAATAACGATAATTTCAAACAAAAACACTATAATCGCGATAAAAATAAAGATAACTATGGGTTGCATCCCATAAAGTGCTTGGTTTAACGTCGTCTGCCCGACCTATTCAGATATTATTCAGGTTGACTGACCATTAAAACTTCTTTAAAATTTTGTCTTTTACCCTCAAAATATGGCTTTAATCTGTGTTCATTTACTTTAAATATATTTCCAATCTTTTGATCTTCAATTTCAACAGCTCAATAAGTATAAACTTGATTCACAATAAAGGGTCATAACCAGTGAGATTTCAATTTCCCAGGGAATAACTTCAGCCTTGTATTATAAAGCAAAACTTCTTGTCCTGGTTCAAAGTTCTTCTGATTAACCTTTCAATCATTCCATAACTTAAGTTCTTCCTTATAAAATATGTCGTTATCATATGATTCATTTCTTAATTCTTCCAATTCATTCTTTTGTAACTATCTCTTCTCATCGGCATCTTTCAAATTATAATTGAATTCTTTAATCGCTCAATATGTTTTTTGCTCCAATTCTACTAGTAAGTGACAAGTCTTTACAAAAATCATTCTGTAAAGAGTCATTCTAATAGAAGTTTTATAAGCAGTCCTATAAGCCCATAATGCTGTATTCAATCTAGTAGACCAATCTACTCTACTAGGGTTTACATTCTTTTCTAGCATTTATTTAATCTCTATATTAGAAACTTCAACTAACCCACTAGTTTGAGGGTGATAGGAAGTAGAGATTCTATGAATATCATTAAATTTTTCTGCTAATTTTCGAATGTATTTATTCCTGAAATGGGATCCTCTGTCAGTGATATTCACTTTCGACATTTCATATCTAGTTAAAGTGTTTATCATTAAAAATCTTGAAACACTTTTAGTGTCACAACGAGGTAAAGCTTGTTCTTCAATCCACTTTGAAACGTAGTCGACCACAACTAATATGTATAAGTTCCCAGATGAAGGAATAAATGGTCCCATGAAATCAAATCCTAACTTTTAACATGAAATTCAGAGGCATTTCATTTCTTCTATAAATATTGCCTACTCGTTGGCATTGAACAAAAGTTTTTATGTATCTTAAACATCTCTAAAGAGAGTAGGCTAAAAGAATTCAGCTCGTAAAATTTTATAAGCAATTTTATCAGTTCCAAAATGTCCTATAAATTCCGAATCATGACATTTCTGAATAGTTAATTCAGTTTCTTCATAAGGTGCACATCTTCTCATCATAAGATCTTTACATTGTTTATATAAAGAAGGCTCATCCCAAAAATATGCTTTTGCATCATGAATGAATTTTCTTTGCTATTGCAATTTCAGCAAATGTGACAAAATATCACTTACAATATAATTAAATGTATCATCATACCATGGTATTTTCCACTTATTAATATTATAGAGTTGTTCATCAGGGAAACTGTCTGTAATTTCATTGTTAGTGTCAGATTAATCATGATATTCTAATCTCGATAAATGATCATCAATTTGATTGACAGTTCCCTTTCTATCAATAAACACAAAATAAAACTCTTGCATCAAAGTATCCATCAAATTAACCTTGGTTTGGCATCTTTCTTTTACATTAGATATTTAATAGCAGAGTGATCAGTGTACTCAGAACATTTAGTCCCAATTAAATAACATTTAAATTTGTCAAAACATAAACTATAGCAGTAACTCTTTTTCAGTAACAGTGTACTTAATTTGAGCATTGTTAAGAGTTTAACTAGTGTAGTATCTAAATTTAAAAATCTTATCATACCTTTGTTCAAGAACAACTTTAATAGCATAATCACTAGCATCGCACATCAGTTTGAATGGTTTCTCCCAGTTAGGTGAAACTGTTGTAGGGGTTGTGATTAGCTTTTCTTTTAGTAACTGAAAAGCATTTAAACAGTCTTCAGTAAACTCAAATTTCTTGTCCTTTTCTAAAAGTTAGCATAGAGGTTTGGTAATTTTGGAAAAATCTTTAATAAAATGCTTGTAAAAAGCAACATCTCCAAGAAAACTTCTAACCCCTCTTACGTTAGTAGGAGGTGTTAATTTATATATAACTTGAATTTTTGCAGGGTCTACTTCCATATCATTTTCAAAAATTTTATGCCCTAACACTATTCCTACTACAACCATAAATTGACATTCTCCCAATTTAGAACTAAATTAGTTCTTTTGCATAACTCCAAAACTTTTTCAAGATAATTCTAAGCATGCGTCAAATGATGTTCAAAATACAGAAAAATCATCCATAAATACTTCCAATCCATCATGTCAAATGATGTTCCAAATACAGAGAAATCATCCATTAATACTTCCAATCCATCATCAATTAACATTCCAAATATAGAGAAATCATCCATAAAGACTTCCAATCCATCATCAATTAACTTACTAAATATTAGAAATCCATAAACACTTCTAATCCATCATCAATTAACTTACTAAATATAGACATCATACATCTTTGGACTAAAACTTTTTCAAGGTAATTTAAGTATGCGTCAAATGATGTTCCAAATACAGAGAAATCATCCAAGATAATTTAAGCATGCTCAAATGATGTTCCAAATACGTAAGATAATTTAAGCATGCTTCAAATGATGTTCCAAATACAGAGAAATCATCCATAAATACTTAAGATAATTTAAGCATGCGTCAAATGATGTTCCAAATACAGAGAAATCATCCATAAAATACTTTCTAAGCATGCGTCAAATGATGTTCAAAATACAGAAAAATCATCCATAAATACTTCCAATCCATCATGTCAAATGATGTTCCAAATACAGAGAAATCATCCATTAATACTTCCAATCCATCATCAATTAACATTCCAAATATAGAGAAATCATCCATAAAGACTTCCAATCCATCATCAATTAACTTACTAAATATTAGAGAAATCATCCATAAATACTTCTAATCCATCATTAATTAACTTACTAAATATAGACATCATACATCTCTGGAATGTTGCAGGTAGAAATCATCCATAAATACTTCTAATCCATCATCAATTAACTTACTAAATATGGGCATCATACATCTATGGAATGTTGCAGGTGCATTACACATAACTCTAAAACTTTTTCAAGATAAATTAAGCATGCGTCAAATGATGTTCCAAATACAGAAATCCATAAACACTTCTAATCCATCATCAATTAACTTACTAAATATAGACATCATACATCTTTGGACTAAAACTTTTTCAAGGTAATTTAAGTATGCGTCAAATGATGTTCCAAATACAGAGAAATCATCCAAGATAATTTAAGCATGCTCAAATGATGTTCCAAATACCTTTTTCAAGGTAATTTAAGCATGCATCAAATGATGTTCCAAATACAGAGAAATCATCCATAAATACTTCAATTCTATCATCAATTAACTTACTAAATATAGACATCATGCATCTCTAGAATGTTGTAGGTGCATTACATATTCCTAAAGTCATTCTTCGAAAAGCAAAGGTTCTAAAAGGACTATTAAAAGTTGTCTTTTCTTGATCCTTAGGAGCAATGGGAATTTGATGTTAGCCTATATATCCATCTAAAAAAATATTTTTGTCCAACAAGTCTATCCAATATTTGGTTTATGAATGATAAAGGAAAGTGATCTTTCCTAGTGGTAGTATTTAATATTCTATAATCAATGCAAATACACCACTCAGTGACTTATCTGATAGGTATTAATTCATTATTCTCTTATGCTTCAACAGTCACCCCTCCTTTCTTAGGGACACAATGAATTGGACTTACCCAAGCACTGTTCGCGCATTGTTGATTTGTAGAAGAATTGTTATTCCAATTAAAGTTAGGATGACTCTTCCAACCTGGCCAATTGTTGATTTGTAGAAGAATTGTTATTCCAATTAAAATTTTGATGATTCTTCCAACCTGGGTTTATTTGTAGAAGAATTGTTATTCCAATTAAAATTTGGATGATTCTTCCAACCTGGGTTGTAATGGTTTGTAGAAGAATTGTTATTCCAATTAAAATTTGGATGATTCTTCCAACCTGGGTTATAATAATTTGAATAAGGATTATTGGGTTTATTATTAATAGGATTTAAAGTCTCACAAGAAGGTTGAACATCCACAAATTTCCCAGATGAATTCTCTTCCATCATAGTAGGTGTTGGAGAATAATTATCCTGTCATGATCTAATTTCTTTGATATTGCAGCAATTTTAGAAGCTAACATAGATATTGCATCAGAATTGTGGATACTAGCTACTCTTTTAAGATTTATCCTTTCAGAGGGCCATTGAAAATTGCTGGTAGCCATCTCTTCTATTAATGAATAAACCTCATCAAAAGGTTTTGACATTAAGCAGCCACCAGCCGCATCATCTATAATCGATCTAAGAGATCCCACTAATCCATTGTAAAAAAGTTTGAATTATCAACCAATCTGATAATGAATGATGTGGGCACTTCCTAAGAAGTTCTTTAAATCTCTCTCAAGCTTCATATATCGACTCTCTATCAATCTGACAAAATGATGTTATGTTCTTTCTAAGTTTAGCAGTTTTGAATGGAGGGAAATATTTGGATAGAAACTTTTGTGAAAGTTCTCCCCAAGTTCTAATAGATTCAGGTGCTAACAAATTTAACCACATCTTAGCCTTATCCCTAAGTGAAAAAGAAAAAAGTCTAAGTCTAACCGCATTGTTCGAAACTCTGTCATATTTAAAGGTAGCACAATGTTCTAAAAAACTAGCGAGGTGTAAATTAGGATCTTCATTTGGTGTACCTCTGAATTGATTATTTTGTACCATTTGGATAATAGCAAGTTTGAGCTCAAATGAATTAGCAGCTACATCAGGATTTTGGATAGATAAGTGAATTTCATCTTCTGTAGGATTTGCATAATCTCATAAAGGTCTCGCTTGATGTTCATATTCTATTCCTTGATTATTCACATTGTTTTCCATTGTGTCAAGATTTTTAGGTTCTTTTTTTAGTTTTCTAATTCTCCTAACAGTGTGTTCTAATTTTGAATAGTAGGGTATAAGATTTTCAAATCCAAATTTACTCATACAATTGAAATCAGTACACAGAAAAACAGTTAACTAAACATGAAAATAAGTTGCAATTCAAGTAAAAGTTTTCTAATAGTCCTAATTTGTCTGTTACTCTAATTATGATTTTTTAAAAAAAAAATCTAATTTTTACTACCCGGGCAATGACGCCAAAAACTTGACAGCGACTTTATATATGCTCAACAATACAAGAATTTGATACTGATGCTAGAAGATTTAAATCCCCGGCAACAGTGCCAAAAACTTGACAGCGACTTTATATATGCTCAAAAATACAAGAAATTGATACTGCTGCTAGAAGATTTAAATCCCCGGCAACGGTGCCAAAAACTTGACAACAGTTATAGATTTGATAAAGATGTGTATAAAATATTTAGTAATTGTAAAGTCACACTTATAAACGTAAGTATATGTATTGCTCAAGTAATACAGGGCTCTAATGGAGTCCTTGATATTGGTCCCATAGGGAGTAATATTAGAGGCTATGAACTTAAGATTTAGAAAATCAATACTTAATCACGACAACATAATTCAAATTGCATATTTGTCACTAATAGGCAATTATAAATAAAAATGTAATTTTAATAAACTCTCAATCAACTAATTCTACTAATTAAGTTTCTAATGTGAAGTTCAATATATAAGAAAGCATCCTTCTCCATGTCAAGAAATTTAAGTTAATGAATAAATTGAATCATTCCAAATTGTATTGTGCCAAATAGGAGCATACCTATTCTTTACCTTTTGGATCAGGCATAAAGAACAATGACTAATCCTATGCTTGGTTACTGAATCTGCGGCTAGGCTGGAAGGATACCGGCTCTCACTTCAGAACTCCCATGTTTCCCTCGCCTAAGGGCTAACATCTATACTTCACAACCCAAACGATGGGACCAAATTAAGAATTTTAGTATGTCACTCTAAAATCTCCAATTCTACGTCCGATAATTTTTAGTTCCCTATTTATTTTCACCCAACTTTTAAGGATTTTGACCTCCATAAATCTTGGATGTAATCCTCACTTTAGTTGAAAAACTCAACATAGTTTAACAAATCAATTGGCTAGATTGAATGTAAGTTAAGAATAAAGTGAAAAGATCATCACAACTTCTTTAACATACTCATGACACAACCAATTCAAATCACCATTTCACAAAATCTCAAGACAAGGAGAAAGACAGAGAACTACTCAGAACTCATGGAGAAGATACGACAAAACTTAGATTTCATATATAAAAGCAAAGTCATACAAACTACAATAAGTCCTTGGATTTCATATATAAAAGCAAAGTCATACAAAATACAACAAGTAAATACAACATATCTTGAATTCCTCCCCAAGTAATTTCTCAAAGTTCCTCTGAATCTCTTCTTTTCTTTACGACACACAAAATTCTCCTTTGAAGCAGTAAGGAGGAATAAATCTCTCATTTTCCTTCCACTTTTACAATCTCTCAAAGAATTCCTCATAATACCTAACCCTAAATTACACTCCCTTGGACATCGAAAGACCTCTTAACACTCTTTGGACACTCTGGACTCTCCAAACTCCCTTTTTCGGGCTCCAAAATGTTTATCTTAAAGTTGTAGAAGTGTTTTCAAGAGTTACCTAAGCATCCCTTCAAAAATCATCCACATTCAATGCATCTATTTAGAGAACTGTCATTCTCGCCGCCGACGGCCTTGATGACACATTCGGTGGCTTTCTAGACAATTTAATTATGGAATCTTGGGAAAAACCCACTATCGGCAGCGTCGATGTCACCGTCAGTGCCCAAGATCAAATCTTCATACTTTGGTCATTTTTGCTCCAAATTCGCTCCTTTTTTTTCCAAATTCGCTCTTTTTGCATCTTTTTACTCCAATGAGAATAATTCAACATACCTGCAATAAAACATCAATAATAACTTTTGTTTAAAGTGCAATATCTTCAAAATTAGTGTAAAATAGGTATGAGAATCTCAATATATTTTTCTTTGGTCAACCGGCTAGGCAGGGAAGATACTAGCTCTCACTCTAGAGTTCCCTTGATTCCCTCCACCTGGGGCTAGCAGGGAAGATACTAGCTCTCACTCTAGAGTTCCCTTGATTCCCTCCACCTGGGGGCTAACAGGCTAGATAGGGAAGATACTAGCTCTCACTCTAGAGTTCCCTCGATTCCCTCCACCTGAGGGCTAACATCCGGTGAAGATACTAGCTCTCACTCTAGAGTTCCCTCGATTCCCTCCACCTGGGGGCTAACATCTCATATCAGACCCCCAAACTATAAAACAAAGTTGGGGGCTTTAACCAGTCACTTTAAAGTCCTCTAACTCTACATCCTTCAATGAATATTTTCTTATTTATTAGCACTCAACCATATGAACTACATTCTCATTCATACAACCTCATATGATTCCTTCCAATTGTTGACTGAGACAATATCTACCCGGTTCTTACATGTTCTCACAACAAATTTTGACATCTGGATTGGCCAAATCAAGAAGGAAATGAAGTGCATGGATTTAAATCATCATAAGTTCTTACATCGTTAAAGATCAATACTCTCCACAATTTCCATCCACAACTTAATTACTTCTCAATTTAAGAAGAAAGATAAAGGAAACTACTCAGAATCCATGGAAAAAATAAAACCAAACTTTAGTTTAAAAGAAGAAATCATTGTCAAACCAATAAAAAGTCTCAATTAAAACCAAAGAAGTCTTAAAACAAAAAAGATAAAAACTTATCTCAAGTTCTCCACCAAACTCTTAAAGTTCCTTTGAATCTCTTCTCTTTACAATCACTCAAAATAAAATAACAAAAAGGATAAAATAAAAGTAAAAGTTGGGCCTGAAAATCTCTCCGAACTAACTCCCCAAATGATGAACTTTCAAAACTTTCCAAGTATTTTTAGGACTTTTTTCTAAGTCCTTTCTTCTTTCTTTTATAGTTTTCCAAGAGGTGCCTTGTAAACTCTTCAAAATATGTCTAGATTTGATGTATTTCCCCAAGAGATGCATCCTTTCGTGATAATTTTTGTCCATGGTGGTTGTAACCACCTATTAAGTCAGTGGGTGCCTAAAAAATCTCTTCAAAAGTCACAAAAACTGACTTTACTCGTCTAGTAACTGCCACTAGTGCTTAAGCACGGGACCTCAGGTGCTTAGGCACGACCTTCTCTATTTAACCGACACTAAGCGCCAGATCTGGAGCTTAGGTTGCGAAATTCTTCTACACATTTTTCATCTTTTTGCTCCAAATTTGATTCTTTTTCACTCCTTTAAGCATTTTTCACCATTTTCACTTGTATCTGTAAGAAAAACACAAAGAAACCTTTCATAAAGTGCAATATCTCAATAATAGGTATAAAATGTGTCTAAAAATACTATATATTTTAAGTGTATCAAAATACCCAAAACTTAAAATATTACTTGTCCTCAAGTGACACTTCAATCTTTAAAAACTATATTTGTATGATATGTATATGAGTTTCTTTAGGAGTTACTAAAATTTAGATTTAAATATATAGCAGTCTAATTTAGAAAAAATATTTAGTAAAGGAGACCAACTTAAAGTTTAGAAATTCTTAAAGTTAAGAAAGATGAAAATATGAGTTTCTATCAATTCAGAAAGTAGTATTGTAGATTTTCCAAATTTAGAATTTATTTCTTTTTATTTCTCCACTTAAAATTTTCATTAAAAATAATTTTACTTACTATATTATATCTATAAGCTTACGAGTTTCTCAAGTCCTATACATTAAAGAGATCAAATGTAGAACCAACTTTTGATTAAGCACTAATTCTCAAGCTTCTCCGTCCTAATTTTTTTTTTCTTTTTCTTTTTCTTTTTCTTTTCTTTTTCTTTTCTTTCTTTTTCTTCTCTTTTTCTTTTCTTTCTTTTTCAGGCAAGGATTAATATTTCTGGATATGCCTTTAATCATTTTGAATTCCACTTCTCCTTTCCTAAAGCAAAGTCTTGATATAACTCTTTTACTTTTAAATAAAACAATAGTTTTGAAAATTATTTTAATAAAAGAATTTTAAGTATTAAAAATAAAAGTCTAAATTATCTAAATTTTTTAAAAATACAATTTTCTTACTAAAGATAGTTACTTATATTAATCTTTTTTTCATCTAAAAACTTTTTAACTTAAAGTTTTTCTTCATTACTAAAAATTTTAACTAAATTTTCCATTTCTAAAATCAAATTTTACTTCCCTAATATAACTTCATATACATAATCAATTTTTCTTTTAAAATCAAATTTACTTGTAGTACAATTAAAAACTTTTAACTTAAAGTTTTTCTTCATTACTCAAAATTTCAACTAAATTCTCTTACTCATATTTAAAATCAAAATTTACTTCCCTAATATAACTTCATATACATAATCAGTTTTTTTTTTTTCAAATCAAACTCACTTGTAGCACATTTGAGAACAAATAAAACTCCACTTTTTTTTAAAATATTTTTGATCCCCCCAAAGTTAAATTTTTAATAGATTAAATAGTTTAGTATTAGATATATATAAGCATAAATGAAAATTTAAAAATAACATGCCAACAGGAATTTTTAACCATAATGATACAAGTATAAAACTAAAAACATGAGTAAAATTAAGTTTTGATCAAATTTTCTATTTTTTCATTTTACTTTAACATGTAGAGATTAAATAGACTTCTAAACAGTGGGTATAAACATAAAAGAAAACACACAAACTATTGACATCACAATCTTAACATAAAGACAAACTTGCAAATGTGATAAAAGAAAAATAAAGGGTAGCAATTTTTTAATTTCAAGTTTAATATCTAAGCTAGCAAAATTTTATAATTTATAACAGATATGAGTTTAAGTTAAGGTCTTAACTAACTAAATCATAGTACTAAACACAAAACAATAGTCACTAGCTTAAAATTTAAAAATAGAAAACTAACTACCACAAACGTCATAATAACAATAAAACATAAAAGTCCAAAACAACAACATATGCAAATGTAGCAAGCCCAGACGACATAGTTCATATGATATTACAATCATAAAATGAATCTCTCAGCTCTACTCTTCATCCTCCAAATCACTGCTATACCATTTTTCTTCAGGGTCATAATCAGGATATCAAGGATATGGAGGAAATTTCACTCCTAGGTCACCTCTAATTAGGCTTTCCAAAGATGAGTGGAATTTCTCTTCATAATCACTCTTCCTTCTATTATAACTATTGGTATGATATGCAAAACACTCTTAATTTTGTACCTTATTAACAGTAAAATTCATGTTATCCATCATCTTCTGCAGTAACTCATCTCAAGTCTTAGTAGACTCACCTCTTGATGTAGAAGCACGTGAAGTAGATGGTCTAGATGAAGATGCAGCAGACATTTCCATTCCATAAGTCCTAGAAAATCCTCCTCTCCAACCAAAAATTGAATGCTCAGAATAAGTCTTCTCATTCACCATCATGATAGGCTTTAGAGGTAACTGAATTTCTTCCCAACTAACATATTTAACACCAGCCTGCTCGTACAATGAGAAGATCAAGGAAGCAAATCGCAGACCTGCAGTAGTAACAGCTGTAGCAAAAATGATGATAGTTTGACAGTTCGAAGATCCAATGTTGATGAGCTTTCCCACTTGAATACAATAGTTCAACATTGCTCTTTCTCTGGTCACTTCACTAAGATGATTGGTCGGATGCAGACGAGCAGAAATGAAATAGTGTCAGGCCTTTGAAGGTGCACATAACTTTGACATTGGAAAATTTACTCTCCTAATATTGGCAATCTTCCAAATTCCTCTTCCAATAGTCAAGTATGAAATAATCTCATCTAGCACCACTTCAAAAGGACTATAATTTAGATCAAAACATAAAATATCCGGTGGTAAATGGTAAAACATGTTGATTACCTCTAGCGAAAAGGTACCAACCTTCCTTGAACCAAAACTCAATTGTCTTCAGCTTCAAGGAGATTTGCATAGAACTCCCTCACAACAAAAATTACTGTGACAACAAAGAAACAACAAAACTGTTCCCACTATCGACGAACAATTAAATCTTCCACGTCTCCACCCGAATTTTTAAAACATCACTCCTGAATTAATTTTTGTGACTGTAGAGCGTCATTGTATCTATCTTGAGCCTTCAAACTCACAAATTTGCTCGAATCAAACAAGCTTTTTCCTCTATTCCTCTTCATTCTTAGTTCCATTCTACAAATTTTATAAATTCCAAAAATAACTTCAAAAATCAATTCTAAATCACTAAATTAAACTTCCAAAAGCACAAACTAAACTTCCCAAGCAATTTCCATAGATTTTTCCTGAATTTTTGCCATGAATAGTGAATTTTTGAATTCTTCCAAATGTACTCAAAATGCGTGGTGGAAATCCAAATTTTTTGCATAGAAGTAAAGCTCTTACCTCAAGGAATCCGAATCTAGCAAATTTTTCTTGATTCCACCAAGAAACCTCCACTTAATGGTATGCCCTAGCCCTTAAAATTATGATTTTGGGAGGTAGAAGATGATGGGGGGTGTTAAAAATGTTATAATCGTTCGAGAATTGGTTTTTGTGAACCGGCGCTTAAGCGTGGGTACGTGGCGCTTAGGCGCTTGCCTCGCGCTTAAGCGCGAGATGTGGCACTTAGGCACCAATGCATTATTTTTAAAATCTTCAAATTTAAGTAAAATGCACTATTTGCCTAAGTAAACCACCATAAATGGTCTCATAGCACAAAATTTCACTTATACATCTCTTGTGCACTTTGACTAATGAATTTCTTCCTCATGGTATCATCCTTCTTCAAATCCATCTCCCATGAAGACATCATCTTAAAATCTCTCTCTATCTCTTAGGTTTTAGGGCTATAAATGATCTCGGTGAAATTCCTTCACTAAATACTTCTATTTATAGACCTAAATCCTTCCAATAAGTCCTAGACACATTTAGAAACTGCCAAGACACATTTTTGCAAACTTTCTAGGTGGTTTTTCCTTCTATAATATTAATTTTTCACATGTTTTTAAACTGTCGTGCTTACGCCCCGGATCACTTTTTTGCACAAGTCAACTTAACGTCGAAATTCTCGTTTTAACATGTTCAAATCACTAAATAAAGTCTTCAAATCAATGTTAACACATAATAGTCTCAAAAATACTACCCCAATTTTCTTAATCACACATAAAACATCAATAAAAGAAAAAACACATTGATACTTATGAGTTGCCTTCCACAAAGTGCTTGCCACATCTTCATCTTTTCTTTATAAATTTTGGCACTTTCATAAGATTCATTACTTATCTCTTCAAGCTCATTTAATTGTAATAATCTTTTCTCACCAACATCTTTCAAATTATAATTGAATTCTTTAACTGTCCAATATGCTTTATGCTCAAGGTCAACTGGTAAGTGACAAGCTTTCCCGAATATTAGCCTATGTGGGGATATTCTTATAGGAGTTCTACATGCAATCTTATAAGCCCACAAAGCATAGTCAAGTTTGACTCACCAATCCATTTTTGTTGGATTCACAGATTTTTCCATAATTTTTTTAATTTCTTGATTAGATAATTCAGCCGAACAACTTGTATGAGGATGATAAGTAGAAGCAACTTTCTGATTTATATGATATTTCCTTAATAACTTCTCCATTATGACATTTTTGAAATGACTTCCCCAATCACTAATGATAAATCTAGGCATCCCAATCTACAAAATATATTCATTTTAAAAAAAATTGCACACTTTAAGCATCACATCGAGGTAAAGCAACAACTTCTATCCATTTGGATACACAGTCCACTGCTAACATAACATATAAATTTTTGACCGATGGTATAAATGGTCCCATGAAATCTAATCCCCTAACATCAAACATTTCAACTTCTAACATATAATTGAGGGGCATCTCTTTTCTTATTGAAATATTGCCTACTCTTTAACATCTATCACAAGTTTTGATATAGGCATTAACATCTTTAAAAATTGTAGGCCAATAAAATCCAGATTGTAAAATTTTGTATGCTGGTTTATCAACACCAAAATGTCCCCCAAAATTAGAATTATGACATTTTTGGATAATCTAATAAGTTTCTTCTAATGGTACACATCTTCAAATAATTAGATCCTTTCCTTTTTTATATAAAAATGGGGCATCCCAAAAATAAGTCTTAGCTTCAGAAATAAGTTCCTCTTCTGTTGGTATGCATTCTATAGGGTATGATATCACTAAAAATAAAGTTCACAATGTCGGCATACCACGGAACACGCCATTCATTAATAGTGCACAATTTTTCATCTGGAAAATGTTCATTAATTTCATTTTCAAAATAGTGTGGTTTTTCTAATTCAAGTATGAAAAAATTATCGGCAATTTGATTTTCAATCACCTTCTAATCTATTATTACAAAATCAAATTCTTGCAAAAGAAGAATTCATCTTATAAGTCTAGGTTTAACATCCTTCTTTCTCATTAAATACTTAATAACAGAATGATCTGTATGCACTATACAATGAGTTCCAATTAAATATGATCTAAATTTATCAAAAACATATACTATTGCTAATAACTCTTCTTTAATTGTTGTATAATAAATTTGAGTTTCATTAAGAGTTTTACTAGCATAGTAAATAAATTTAAAAATTTTATCATATGTTGGTCCTAAAACAACTCCAATAGCATAATCACTAGCATCACACATTAATTCAATAAATTTTTCCCAATTTGGTGAAACTATAATTGGTGCAGTGATTAGTTTCTCTTTTAGAAATTTAAAAGCTTTTAAGCATTCCTAATCAAAATTAAAAATTGCATCTTTCCCCAGTAAATGGCGTAAAGGCTTAGCAATCTTTGAAGAGCCTTTAATATATCGCCTCTAGAATCCAACATGTCATAAATAACTTCTAATTTCCCTTACATTTATTGGATAAGGTAAATTAGTAATCGCTTGAATTTTAGCAGAATGTACTTCCATACAATTTTTTTATATTTGATGACCTAATACAATTCCTTCTTCTACCATAAATTGGCTTTTTTTCCCAGTTATGGACTAAATTTATGTCTTCACAGTGCTTAAAAACTTTGGATAAATGTTCTAAACATGAGTCAAATCAAGTTCTAAACACTAAAAAGTCATCCATAAGTACTTCAATCTCTTTTTCAATTAAATCACAAAAAAAATTGCCATCATACATCTTTGAAATGTAGCAGGGGCATTACATAAGCCAAAGGGCATTCCTCTAAAAGCAAAAGTAACATAAGGACTGGTAAATGTTATTTTCTCTTGATCCTCAGGAGATATTTGAATTTGGTGATAACCAGTATATCCATCCAGAAAATAAAAGTATTTATGGCCCACTCTTGATCCTCAGGAGATATTTGTATTTGGTGATAACCAGTATATCCATCCAAAAAATAAAAGTATTTATGCCCAGCTAGTCTATCCAGCATTTGATCTAGATTGGAAAATGATCTTTCCTAGTGGAAAGATTTAATTTTATATAATCAATGCATACTCAACACCCTGTAACTTGTCTAGTAGGTATTAACTCATTATGTTCATTTACAATTACAGTTACTCCTCCTTTCTTAGGAATGCAAAGAATTATACTAACCCATGCACTATCTGAAATAGGATAGATAATTCCAACATCTAACCACTTTAAAATTTCTTTCTTAACAACTTCTTTCATAACAGGGTTCAATCTCCTTTGTGGATCAGCCCTGGGTTTGCAGTTCTCTTCCATATGAATTCGATGCATACAAATTAAAGGATTAATTCCTTTAATATCAGCAATTCTACATCCAAAGGCTTTTTTTAAAATTTTTCAAAATTTTCATCAACCTTTCTTCTTCTTCATTTCTTAATTTTGAGGAAATTATAACAGATAAAGTAGAGGAATCTCCTAAAAAGGCATATTTTAAATCATCAGGAAGTAGGTTCAACTCTAGTTCTCGAGGTTTTTCAATAGATGGACAAAATGATTTATCTTTGTCTATCGTGTCCAAAACTTCAAAATTTCTCAAACATAGTTTGAATCTTCCTTAAAAGGATCTTTACATTGATCTAATTCCTCTTCTTACTCGTGTTCCAAATCTTGTTCTTCAGATTTTTCTTCATAAGTAGTCTTAAAATGACATTCACTTAGATATCCTGAAACATACATCCTAAAACATTCATCTTCTTTACTTTTTGCAGGGTATTTTATTGATTTTAAAATGTTGAAAGTAGCAGTTTGATCATCAATGTGCATTGTTAATTCTCCTTTTTGCACATCTATCATTGCTCTTCATGTGGCTAGGAAAGGTCTCCCCAAAATGATAGGTATCTCATTCCTCCATATCCAACATAATAAAATTAATAGGAAAGATAAATTGATCCACTTTCACTAGGACATATTCTATAACTCTTTTAGGGTATTTTATTAAATGGTATGCTAATTACAGAGTTATAGTAGTAGGGGTTATTTTCTCTTAATCCCAAACCCTTAAATATTGATAGTGGAATAAGGTTAATACTTGCACTACAATTTAGCCTAATGAATTCTCTTCAATCATGGAAATTGGTTGAGAAAAATTCATTCCAAATTGGTCTAATATCCTTAAAATTGCAGCAACTTGATTTGCCAACATGGTAAATGCATCAATTTCATGAATATTGGCTACTTTCTTAGGATTTAACCCCTCTGAAGGCCATAGAAAATTATTAGTATCTATTTCTTCAATTAAAACATAAGCGTCATGAGATGATTTTGATATCGATGAAGCATCAGCAGCGACATTGATAATTGATGTAAAAGATCCAACTAATCCATTACAAAAAGTTTGAATTATTAATGAATTTGGTATAGCATGGTGTGGACACTTTTTTAAGAGTTCTTTAAATCTTTCCCATGATTCATAAATATATTCTCCTTCAAAGTGATTAAAAGATGTAATATCATTTATAAGCTTTGTAGTTTTTGATAGTGGAAAATATTTAGCAAGGAATTTTTGTGCTAAATCACCCTAAGTTCTTATAGATCCAAGTGCTAACGATATCAACCACATCTTAGCTTTATCCCTTAGTGAAAAAGGAAATAACCTAAGTCTTATTGCATCATCTGATACACCATTATATTTAAATGTAGCGCACAATTCTAGAAAATTGGCAAGATGTAAATTTTGATATTCAGTTGATGATCCCCCAAACTGATTATTTGATACCATTTGGATAATAGCAGGTTTAAGCTCAATTGAATTAACCACTACAATAGATTTTTGAATATTACAATGAATTTCATCTGCAGTAGGGTTGACATAATCTCTTAAAGGTTTAAACTCTTGATGAATTTCAACATTTTGATTATTTTGGTCCACCATTTATACATTTTTTTTGGTTTTTCAAAATTTATAATTTTTTTTGGTTTTTCAGATTTTTCTAATAGTTCTTTCTAATTCTGAATCGTAAGACACTAGTCCTTCAGAACCTGAATTACGCATACACTAACATATAATAAAATAAAATAAAATTCAAAACACACATTGAAATTAAGATACAATACTAAAAGTTTAAATAGAACTTTCTAAAAATAGAAATTTTTCTTTCNATACTAGCCCGGTTCTTACATGTTCTCACAATAAATTTTAACATCTGGATTGGCCAACTCAAAAAGTAAATGAAGTGCATGGATTTAAATCATCACAACTTCTTCCATCATTGAAGATCAATACTCTCCACAATTTCCATCCACAACTTGATTACTTATCACGATAAGAAGAAAGATAAAGATAAATACTCAAAATCCATGGAGAAAATAAAACCACACTTTTTTTTAAAAGAAGAAATCATTGTCAAACCAACAACAAGTCTCAATTAAAACCAAACAAGTCTCAAAATAAAAAGATAAAAACTTATCTCAAGTTCTCTACCAAACTCTTGAAGTTCCTTTAAATCTCTTCTCTTTACAATCACTCCAAATAAAAAATAAAAAGGATAAAGTAAAAGTAATAGTGGTGCCTGAAAGTATCTCCAAACTAACACCCCAAATGATCAACTTTCAAAACATTTCAAGTATTTTCAGGACTCTTTTCTATGCCCTCTCTTCTTTCTTTTATAGTTTTCCAAGAGGTGCCTTAGAAACTCTTGAAAAGAAATCTAGATTCAACGTATTTCCCCAAGAGATGCTTCCTTTTGTGATAATTTTTCTCCATTGTGGTTATTACCACCAATTTCCCAATGGGTCCCTCAAAAATCTCTTCAAAATTTGCAAAAATTGACTTTACTTGTCTAGTTACTTCCACTGACGCTTAAGCGTGGGACCTCTGGTTCTTAGGCGTGACCTTCTCTGTTTAACCGGCGCTTAAGCCCTGAATCTGGCACTTAGGCGCCAAAATTCTTTTAAACATTTTTCACCTTTCTTCTTTAAATTTGATCCTTTTTCACTCCTTTAAGTATTTTTCACCATTTTTACCTATATATGCAAGAAAAACACAAATATACCTTCCATTAAAGCATAATATCTCAATAATAGGTATAAAAATGTGTCTAAAAATACTATATATTTTAGGTGTATCAACTTGTAAGTTCAAAAACTAAAATGAAAAAGAAACCCACTATCGAGGATAAGATTCACTAGCAGATGATTATAACAATGGCAGCTCCCAAACCTCTCAAAAGAAGTCACTCATTTATATTAACAGAGGGAGAACTAAATTAAGATCTCAGCCCTCCCTCCACCATTTCATCAAAAATGATTAATTTTCTTTGTTAAAATGTAAGGGGCATTGCTCACCCCTCTTCCTTAAAATGAATTTAACATCTCAACAAAAAGAATAAAATTTGGTGTATAGCCAGTTTAGAACCATTGGTTCATAAATATCCACAACAGATCCTCACTAAATTTGCTAGCTTTTCACATTTTGCTAACACAAATAATAAATTATGGATCCTGTGTAAAAAGTAGATCAAATGGGAAATTCAGGTGGGTCATCCTCAATTTGTTCACCTCTCCTTCAAACTTAGTGGACATACTGGTTTTGCCGCTTTTGTTTATGTTGGGTTTACAAAAATACATAGAAGGAATCTCTGGTCATGCTTGCATAATATTAATCATAATAGAGCCTGTTGTGGGTTGGTGNTAAGTTCTTATAGATCCAAGTGCTAACGATATCAACCACATCTTAGCTTTATCCCTTAGTGAAAAAGGAAATAACCTAAGTCTTATTGCATCATCTGATACACCATTATATTTAAATGTAGCGCACAATTCTAGAAAATTGGCAAGATGTAAATTTTGATATTCAGTTGATGATCCCCCAAACTGATTATTTGATACCATTTGGATAATAGCAGGTTTAAGCTCAATTGAATTAACCACTACAATAGATTTTTGAATATTACAATGAATTTCATCTGCAGTAGGGTTGACATAATCTCTTAAAGGTTTAAACTCTTGATGAATTTCAACATTTTGATTATTTTGGTCCACCATTTATACATTTTTTTTGGTTTTTCAAAATTTATAATTTTTTTTGGTTTTTCAGATTTTTCTAATAGTTCTTTCTAATTCTGAATCGTAAGACACTAGTCCTTCAGAACCTGAATTACGCATACACTAACATATAATAAAATAAAATAAAATTCAAAACACACATTGAAATTAAGATACAATACTAAAAGTTTAAATAGAACTTTCTAAAAATAGAAATTTTTCTTTCGAATCCTCGACAACGGCCCCAAAAACATGATCCCTCTTGATACTTCTATTATGCAAAGTACAACAATAATTCAGATTATATTTCACTTATATTTTCTTATTTTACTGCCAAATCAAAAGCTTGGTCCTGAAGAAGAATAAGAATTTCACTTTTAATTTATATATATTGGGATAATACGCAAGTATACGTATCGTTATTAAATAATATAACACTTTTTGAGTAACGCTTGAATATCAAACCCACAGCGAACTTATACAATATGCATTTTTAGAAAACTTTCTATTCTTAAAAAGATAATTACTTAAAGTTAAAATATTTTGTAGTAATAAAAATTCAAAGATTTTTGGTATTTTTGATATTTTGATAAAGTAGTAACAACTTTAAAAGAAAACTAGAGTTGTAGATGGAAAGCACTTAATAATAAAAATATATTTCTTCTTATTATGAATCAGTAATAAGTATAAGAATTCTGTTGTGGAAGTATGCAAATTGTGTTCTGCCAAATCGGTGCAATAATATACTTTACCATTACTAGAGTTGCTATAAAGAACATTGACCGGCTAGGCAGGGAAGATACTAGCTCTCACTCTAGAGTTCCCTCGATTCCCTCCACCTGGGGGCTAACATTCTTATATCAGAACCTAAAATAATAAACCAAGTTGGAGGCTTTAACCTGTTACTTTAAAGTCCTCTAACTCTACACNATAAATTATGGATCCTGTGTAAAAAGTAGATCAAATGGGAAATTCAGGTGGGTCATCCTCAATTTGTTCACCTCTCCTTCAAACTTAGTGGACATACTGGTTTTGCCGCTTTTGTTTATGTTGGGTTTACAAAAATACATAGAAGGAATCTCTGGTCATGCTTGCATAATATTAATCATAATAGAGCCTGTTGTGGGTTGGTGGGTGGTGATTTTAATTGCACTGCTCACCTCAGTCTTGCAGGCTCTGACCAAATACCACTTCTAATTTCTGTTACTGCTTTTGAATCTGCTAATTCTCCCCCTCCTTTTCGATATCTGAATATGTGGTCTGACCGTTCTTCCTTTCTAAATACTGTGGCTAGAGGTTGGCACACTACTTTGACGTTGGATCCTAAGTCCAAACATGTCTATCTACATGCTAAGGTTAGCAAAGCTCTGAAAACTTGGGGTTGGAGTTCCTTTGATAATATTTTTAAAACTGTGGATGCTACTGAAAAGGAGGTGCTAGAGATGGAAAAATAAGTTTTGGCAGATGGTGGGGAGGAGAGCTTGTTATTAAGTGCTCAAGAGAAATTGCTTATTTCCATTTATAGGACTAAATGGAAATAAGTTTTGGCAGATGGTGGGGAGGAGAGCTTGTTATAGAATGTACTTCCATACCATTTTTTGATATTTGATGACCTAATACAATTCCTTTTTCTACCATAAATTGGCTTTTTTTTCCAGTTATGGACTAAATTTATTTCTTCACAGCGCTTAAAAACTTTGGATAAATATTCTAAACATGAGTGAAATCAAGTTCTAAACACTAAAAAGTCATCCATAAGGACTTCAATCTCTTTTTCAATCAAATCACAAAAAAAATTGCCATCATACATCTTTGAAATGTAGCAGGGGCATTACATAAGCCAAAGGGCATTCCTCTAAAAGCAAAAGTAACATAAGGACTGGTGAATGTTATTTTCTCTTGATCCTCAGGAGATATTTGAATTTGGTGATAACCAGTATATCCATCCAGAAAATAAAAGTATTTATGCCCAGCTAGTCTATCCAGCATTTGATCTAGAAAGGGTATTGGAAAATGATCTTTCTTAGTGGAAATATTTAATTTTCTATAATCAATGTATATTCAACACCCTGTAACTTGTCTAGTAGGTATTAACTCATTATGTTCATTTACAGTTATAGTTACTCTTCCTTTCTTACGAATGCAATGAATTATACTAACCCGTGCACTATCTGAAATAGGATAGATAATTCCAACATCTAACCACTTTAAAATTTCTTTCTTAACAACTTCTTTCATAACAGGGTTCAGTCTCCTTTGTGGATCAGCCTTGGGTTTGCAGTTCTCTTCCATATGAATTCTATGCATACAAATTAATGGATTAATTCCTTTAATATCAACAATTGTACATCCAAAGGCTTTTTTAAAATTTTTTAAAATTTTCATCAACCTTTCTTCTTCTTCCTTTCTTAATTTTGAGGAAATTATAACATGTAAAGTGGAGGAATCTCCTAAAAAGGCATATTTTAAATCATCAGGAAGTAGGTTCAACTCTAGTTCTCGAGGTTTTTCAATAGATGGACAAAATGATTTATCTTTGTCTATCATGTCCAAAACTTCAAAATTTCTCAAACATAGTTTGAATCTTCCTTAAAAGGATCTATACATTGATCTAATTCTTCTTCTTACTCGTATTCCAAATCTTGTTCTTCAGATTTTTCTTTACAAGTAGTCTTAAAATGACATTCACTTAGATATCTTATAACATACATCCTAAAACATTCATCTTCTTTACCTTTTGCAGGGTATTTAATTTATTTTAAAATGTTGAAAGTAGCAGTTTGATCATCGATGTGCATTGTTAATTCTCCTTTTTGCACATCTATCATTGCTCTTCATGTGGCTAGGAAAGGTCTCCCTAAAATGATAGGTATCTCTTTATATTCCTCCATATCCAACACAATAAAATTAATAGGAAAGATAAATTGATCCACTTTCACTAGGACATATTCTAAAACTCCTTTAGGGTATTTTATCGAACGATATGCTAATTACAGAGTTACAGTAGTAGGGGTTATTTCTCTTAATCCCAATCCTTTAAATATTGATAATGGAATAAGGTTAATACTTGTACTACAATTTGGCCTAATGAATTCTCATCAAGCATGGAAATTAGTTGAGAAAAATTCATTTCATATTGGTCTAATATCCTTAAAATTGCAGCAACTTGATTTGCTAACATGGTAAATGCATCAATTTCATGAATATTGGCTACTTTCTTAGGGGACTTCCTTGAAATTGCATCAACTTGATTTGCTAACATAGTAAATGCATCAGATTCATGAATATTGGCTACTTTCTTAGGATTTAAACTTCTCTGAAGGCCATAGAAAATTATTAGTATCTATTTCTTCAATTAAAACATAAGCGTCATGAGATGATTTTGATATCGATGAAGCATCAGCAGCGACATTGATAATTGATGTAAAAGATCCAACTAATCCATTACAAAAAGTTTGAATTATTAATGAATTTGGTATAGCATGGTGTGGACACTTTTTTAAGAGTTCTTTAAATCTTTCCCATGATTCATAAATATATTCTCCTTCAAAGTGATTAAAAGATGTAATATCATTTATAAGCTTTGTAGTTTTTGATAGTGGAAAATATTTAGCAAGGAATTTTTGTGCTAAATCACCCCAAGTTTTGGTAGATCCAAGTGCTAACGATATCAACCACATCTTAGGTTTATCCCTTAATGAAAAAGGAAATAACCTGTCTTATGGCATCATCTGATACACCATTATATTTAAATGTAGCGCACAATTCTAGAAAATTGGCAAGATGTAAATTTTGATATTCAGTTGATGATCCCCCAAACTGATTATTTGATACCATTTGGATAATAGCAGGTTTAAGCTCAAATGAATTAACAACTACAATAGGTTTTTGAATATTACAATGAATTTCATCTGCAGTAGGGTTGGCATAATCTCTTAAAGGTTTAAACTCTTGATGAAATTCAGCATTTTGATTATTTTGGTCCGCCATTTATACATTTTTTTTTGGATTTTTCAAAATTTATAATTTTTTTTTGGTTTTTCAGATTTTTCTAATAGTTCTTTCTAATTCTGAATCGTAAGACACTAGTCCTTCAGAACCTGAATTATACATACACTAACATATAATAAAATAAAATAAAATTCAAAACACACATTGAAATTAAGATACAGTACTGAATGTTTAAATAGAACTTTCTAAAAATAGAAATTTTTCTTTCGAATCCCCGACAACGGCCCCAAAAACATGATCCCTTTTGATACTTCAATTATGCGAAGTACAACATTAAATTAGATTATATTTCACTTACATTTTCTTATTTTACAACAAAATCAAAAGCTTGGTCCTGAAGAAGAATAAGAATTTCACTTTTAATTTATATATATTAGGATACTACGCAAGTATACGTATCGTTATTAAGTATTATAACACTTTTTTATTAACGCCTGAATATCAAACCCACAGGGAGCTTATACAATATGCATTTTTAGAAAACTTTCTATTTTTAAAAAGACAATTACTTAAACTTAAAATATTTTGTAGTAATAAATATTCAAAGATTTTTGGTATTTTTGATATTTTCACAAAGTAGTAACAACTTTAAAAGATAACTAGAGTTGTAGATGGAAAGCACTTAATAAGAAAAATATGTTTCTTCTTATTATGAATCAGTAATAAGTATAAGAATTCTGTTGCGGAAGTATGCAAATTGTGTTCTGCCAAATATGTGCAATAATATACTTTACGATTACTAGGGATGCTATAAAGAACATTGACCGGCTAGGCAGAGAAGATAGTAGCTCTCAGTATAGAGTTTCCTTGATTCCCTCCACCTGATGGCTAACATTCTTATATCAGAACCTAAAACAATAAACCAAGTTGGAGGCTTTAACGTTTCACTTTAAAGTCCTCTAACTCTACACCCTTCAATGAATATTTCCCTATTTATTTTCACTCACATAAGAATTACATTTTCATTCATACAACCTCATGTGATTCTTTCCAATTATTGACTGAGACAATACGAACTACATTCTCATTCATACAACCTCATGTGAATCTTTCTAATTGTTGAATGAGACAATACTAGCCCGGTTCTTACATGTTCTCACAATAATTTTTAACATATGGATTGGCCAACTCAAAAAGTAAATGAAGTGCATGGATTTAAATCATCACAACTTCTTCCATCATTGAAGATCAATACTCTCCAAAATTTCCATCCACAACTTGATTACTTATCACGTTAAGAAGAAAGATAAAGATAACTACTCAAAATTCATGGAGAAAATAAAACCACACTTTTGTTTAAAAGAAGAAATCATTGTCAAACCAACAACAAGTCTCAATTAAAACCAAACAAGTCTCAAAATAAAAAGATAAAAACTTATCTCAAGTTCTCTACCAAACTCTTGAAGTTCCTTTGAATCTCTTCTCTTTACAATCACTCTAAATAAAAAATAAAAGGATAAAGTAAAAGTAATAGTGGTGCCTGAAAGTATCTCTAAACTAACACCCCAAATGATCAACTTTCAAAATTTTTCAAGTATTTTCAGGACTCTTTTCTAAGCCCTCTCTTCTTTCTTTTATAGTTTTCCAAGAGGTGCCTTAGAAACTCTTGAAAATATATCTAGATTCGACGTATTTCCCCAAGAGATGCATCCTTTTGTGATAATTTTTCTCCATTGTGGTTATTACCACCTATTTCCCAATGGGTCCCTCAAAAACCTCTTCAAAATTTGAAAAAACTGACTTTACTCGTCTAGTAACTTCCACTGACGCTTAAGCGTGGGACCTCTGGTGCTTAAGCGTGACCTTCTCTGTTTAACCGGCGCTTAAGCCCTGAATCTGGCACTTAGGCCCCAAAATTCTTTTAAACATTTTTCACCATTCTTCTTTAAATTTGATCCTTTTTCACTCCTTTAAGTATTTTTCACCATTTTTACCTATATCTGCAAGAAAAACTCAAAAATACCTTCCATTAAAGCATAATATTTCAATAATATGTATAAAAATGTGTCTAAAAATACTATATATTTTACGTGTATCAACTTGTTAGTTCAAAAAACTAAAATGAAAAAGAAACCCACTGTCGAGGAGAAGATTCACTAGCAGATGATTATAACAATGGCAGCTCCCAAACCTCTCAAAAGAAGTCACTCATTTATATTAATAGAGGGAGAACTAAATTAAGATATCAGCCCCCCCTCCACCATTTTGTCCAAAATGATTAATTTTCTTTGTTAAAATGTAAGGGGCATTGCTCACCCCTCTTCCTTAAAATGAATTTTACATCTCAACAAAAAGAATAAAATTTGGTGTATAGCCATTTTAGAACCATTGGTTCATAAATATCCACAACAGATCCTCACTAAATTTGCTAGCTTTTCACATTTTGCTAACACAAATAATAAATTATGGATCCTGTGTAAAAAGGAGATCAAATGGGAAATTCAGATGGGTCATCCTCAATTTGTTCACCTCTCCTTCAAACTTAGTGGACATATTGGTTTGGCCGCTTTTGTTTATGTTGGGTTTACTAAAATACATAGAAGGAATCTCTGGTCATGCTTGCATAATATTAATCATAATAGAGCCTGTTGTGGGTTGGTGGGTGGTGATTTTAATTGCACTTCTACATCAGCTAAAAAGCTTGGTGGGAGATCCCCCAATTTAGCTAAAATGAACCTCTTCTCTGATAATATTACACAAGCTCATTTATTTGATATTGGCTTCAAGGGGCCAGATTTTATATGAAAAAGAGGGGCCATATGAGAGAGACTTGACAAGATTTTTGTAAATGACTTATGGTGCCAGCATTTCCTGCACACTTTTGTTACTCACCTAAGTTTTGCAGGCTCTGACCAAATACCACTTCTAATTTCTATTACTGCTTTTGAATCTGCTAATTCTCCCCCTCCTTTTAGATATCTGAATATGTGGTCTGACCGTTCTTCCTTTCTAAATACTGTGGCNGCTCACCTCAGTCTTGCAGGCTCTGACCAAATACCACTTCTAATTTCTGTTACTGCTTTTGAATCTGCTAATTCTCCCCCTCCTTTTCGATATCTGAATATGTGGTCTGACCGTTCTTCCTTTCTAAATACTGTGGCTAGAGGTTGGCACACTACTTTGACGTTGGATCCTAAGTCCAAACATGTCTATCTACATGCTAAGGTTAGCAAAGCTCTGAAAACTTGGGGTTGGAGTTCCTTTGATAATATTTTTAAATCTGTGGATGCTACTAAAAAGGAGGTGCTAGAGATAGAAAAATAAGTTTTGGCAGATGGAGGGGAGGAGAGCTTGTTATTAAGTGGTCAAGAGAAATTACTTATTTCCATTTATAGGCAAGAGAAATATCTTAAGCAAAAAGCTGTTATTACCCACTTCAAAGATGGGGACAAGAACACAAAGTTCTACCATGCCTGCATCAAGTGTGGGAGCACTGCAATACCATTCACACTATTAAGAACTCTGAAGGAATTTGGCTTTCTGATAATGTTTCTATTGATCTAGATGCTATTGCACATTTCCAACAAATATTAACTCAACCTGACATCAAAAGGGTACCTATTGATAATTTTTACTCTACTAAGGAGATTACCTATACTTCCAACCTAAATCTGGCTCATCATCCTACAAATCATGAAATTTGGCAGGCCCTTCAAGTTTTAGATAGCTATAAAAATGCTGTACCTGATGGATTTACAACTGACTTCTATAGGAAAACGTGAGATATCATAAAAAATGAAGTGATTGTTGCTATTCAAAGCTTCTTCCAAGGATCTTCTATCCCTCATTACTTCAATGCTACTAACATTGTCCTTATCCCCAAATCTTTACCTCAAAAAAAACCAAAATGATTACAGGCCCATTTGTCTCACATATGTCATGAGCAAAATTATTAGTAAGATTAATGTTGGAAGACTCCAGCTCCATCTTGATAAACTTTTTTATGAAAATCAATCTGCCTTTATCATCACTGATAATGTGCTCCTTGCTCAAGAGCTTCTTCTGGACTTGGGCAAACACTGTAGGAGTGGAAATCTATTCTATAAATTAGACATTATGAATGTTTATGATACAATCTACTGAGACTTCATTTTGGATGTTCTCTCTACTAGAAGTTTTCCCACTACTTTCTGCATTCTCATACACAGGTGGTTTAAGGATAACACACATTCCCTTCTTATTAATGGAATAGCTTGGGGCTCCTTTTCAGACTCTAGAGGTTTAAAGCAGGGTGATCCTCTATCTCCCACTATCTTCATATTGGCGCTTGATCACCTATCCAGAATGCTTAACAGAAGCCCCCTCCCTTTCAATTATGCCAGGTACCATCATAAATCTAAAGTGGCTATTTCACATTTATTTTATGCAGATGATACTATGGTGTTTTCTAGTGATAATAAGAATGCAGTAAAGAAAGTTTCTAAATGTATATAGCTTTTCCAAATGCATTCTGGGTTAAATTTTAACCCAGATAAGTGCAGTGTCTATTTTAACCAACATAACCCCCTGATGCAGAAGATTTGGATCCTTGAATATACCAAATTCACCTATTCCACATTGCCAATAAAGTATCTTGGAGTTTAATTGTTAAAAGGGAGATCTAAATAAACTCAATTTGAGGATGTGTTAGGAAAGATCTCTGTCACCCTTTCTAATTGGACACACTCATTCCTTTCTAATGGGGGTAGAATTACATTGTTGAAGAGCATACTCACTACTTTTTCCTCCTACATTCTCCAAATGACCAGTATGAAAAAAAGTAATCAACTGCAATTGGAAAGGGCTTTCAATAGATTTTTGTGGGCTACTCAGAGGCAACAACTTCACTGGGCTAGTTGGTAGAAATTAGCAAAATCCACTATGGCTGGCGGGATTGGCTTCAAAGGTCTGCAACACCTTCTACATGTCAAATTGTGTAAGATTTGGATCATGTTTAGAGAGCAAAAATCTCTTTGGGTGAAACTTATGCTGGGAAATGTTGCAAGGATTGTCATCCTAATACTGTGAACAAAAAGCTGGGAGACTCTAGGGCATGGGTTAATATGTTGAAAGTCAGAAACCAAGCTAAAGAACTATTCATCTGGGACATTGACAATGGTAAGATTAATTTCTAGTTAGATTCCTAGTGTGCTAAAGAAATGCTACAACATATTTTTTGTCATACTAGTACCCAATTAACTGTTGCTGACTATTAGGATGGGAATTGTTGGTCATTGCCTATGCTCCAAAACATTCTGCAAGCTCATTCTGTTATGCAAATTAAAAGAATTCCTTTTGACAGATCTATCGCTGATAGATTGGTCTGGCAGGGCTGTAAGCTTCAGAGCCTCACTAAATCAATCTATTATAAATTAAACACATGGGAACAAAAGACTTGGGGGGAGCTCATATGGCAGAAAAG
This sequence comes from Phalaenopsis hybrid cultivar, assembly GCA_002079205.1. Classification (NCBI taxonomy): domain Eukaryota; kingdom Viridiplantae; phylum Streptophyta; class Magnoliopsida; order Asparagales; family Orchidaceae; genus Phalaenopsis; species Phalaenopsis hybrid cultivar. The sequence continues at coordinate 144,221 of JXCR01141588.1, forward strand.
CTTATCCACTTCTATTTTTTTTTTCAGTTGGATAATTCTTAATGGGCTGCTTCCCACTCATGATATTCTTAAACTCAAGGGTTTAAGAGGTCCTTCTAAATGCTATTTTTGTGGGGAGTATGAGGAATAAATATTCCTCACTTATGCTTTAAATGCAAGTTTTCTAAAGAGGTATGGGTTGAATTCTCTAANGCCTTCTATTTCTTGTTACAATTGAATAATTCTTAATGGGCTGCTTCCCACTGATGATATTCTTAAACTCAAGGGTTTAAGAGGTCCTTCTAAATGCTATTTTTATGGGGAGGATGAGGAATAAATATTCCTCACTTATGCTTTAAATGCAAGTTTTCTAAAGAGGTATGGGTTGAATTCTGTAAAAATATCACACTAAATACTATTCATTTGGAATGGACTAATATTCTTTCCTGTTGGAAAAGTTGGAAAGCTGCTAAGGTTGGCACCATTCTTTTTATGGTGGCCTTGTTCCTCTGGTAGGAATAACTCCAAGTTTGATGGTCAGACCAAAACTCAGTCACAAATGACTAGACACTGTATTTCTTACCTTCTTAAGTTAATACACCCAAAAAACTTCTTATGCATATGTTCCCCTCCCTCAATTGGAAGGCGTTCTTCTCCTAGGGTTACTACTGTTTATTGGTTTCCTCCTATTTTCCCCTTCAAAAAAATTAACACTGATGGGAGTTTTCTCAATTAGGTGTTGGGGTGGGGGTGTGTTCAAGAATCACCTTGGACACTGCCTTCGATTTTCTTAGGCTCTGTTTGTGTTGTTGATGCTCTAGAAGCTGAGTTGATTATTGTCTACTGGGCCCTAACCCTTGCTAAGATGAACCAGTGGCAAAAATCACTTCTGGAGGTAGATTCAAAGGTTCTTCTTTAGATGTTACAGGATGGAAGACGCTCCTCTTGGTACCATTTACAATGGGGTAAGAAAATTCAGGCCATGTTGACTAGCTTGAAGGTGATGCTTGCCTTTATTTACAGGGAAGAGAATAAACCTACTAATTGGATTGTTAGGAATGATCTTTTTTCCCTTGAAAGTTTTGTCTCTTACTTCCACCTCCCCCTCTTTTTTTTTTGCTGGCTGGAGATGCTTTACAAGCTCCCCATAAAAGAGTTGTAACTTTAGTTTTTCTTAATGAAATACTAACCTTATACCTTATATATATATAAACTATCTATAAATACCCACAACATTAGGTATATACATGGAAGCAAATTCATTACTCAAAAGCATTTCTAATTATTTTATATGGTAAACCTAAATTATCCCCTAACTGAAGTAAAGAGAGGGAGGGGAAGGAGTTCCTTTAATATAGATTACATCCTTTATTCTACTAAATTTAGCAAACTAGTTAGCATGTCTATTTCCCTCCATTAGAATGAAATCATAAACTATAGTTGGGATTCTACGCAAGTATAGTTGTTTTATGCAAACCACTTACCACTTGGTTTGTTATTTTATGAATAATAAATTGATGAAACTTATGTTCGAATTCTACGCAAGTATAAGTATCGTTATAAAGTAATACAAAACTTTCTGTTTAAGCCCCATACATTGATCCCACGAAGAAGGTTTAAATTTGAAATGAAATTTAAATTAGGAAATTAACAATAATAAATAAAATATACTATACTAATTTCAAATATTTAAGGTGCTATAAAAACTTAAATATCAACTACTAGCAAAACTATAAAGCAAAGTTAAACAATAACTACCAAACAATGGTTTTGTGATGAAGTTATCTAATATGAGAAAACATCTTCTCTAGTACAATGAGTTTTTGGTTAAATGAGAGAGATAAATGGTTTGAATTTGTATTGTGTCAAATATGAGCAATTTTAATTCTCTACGTATAATCAAGTGTTATGGAGAAACATTGGCTAATCTCAGGTTCAGTCTCTAATTTTGTGGTTAGGCTAGAAGGATACATGCTCTCACTCTAGAGTTCCCACTTACCTTCCCCTGAAGGCACTAAGACAAAATTTGGGATTTTAGTATGTCACCCTAGAAACTCCAACTCTTCACCCAATAATATATATTTCCCCATTTATTTGCACTCAATTACATGAAAAAAACACTCCTTCATGAAATCAAATGTGATTCTCACTTTGTTTTAAAACTAATACTCCATTTCCTAGATAGTATGTTTCACAACAGATGTTAATATTTCAATATTAAGAACAGAGTGAAAAATCATCATATTTTATTTTGTATTTTAAAATTGGCACATCCAAATTATTTCTTCATTTCACTATATCTCAGAGTAGGAAGAAAGACAAAGAAAACTACTCAGACCTCATGAAGAAACTATCAAAAAATATGAATTTCATAAATAAAAGAAAGCTTATACAACAATAATAAAAAAACACTACTTATCTTTAACTCTTTGTCAAAGCAAATCCCTTGAAGCCTCTCTTGGAATCTTTCTCTCTTTACAAGACTCTTGATTCTCTCTTCAAAGATGTAAGGGAGAAGAAATCTCTCACTTCTCTCCCTCTTTGACAACTCTTAGGAGAAATCACACTTAGACTCACCACTCTAAACAATATACACATTGGAACACTCAAGAAAATATAATGACACACTACCCCTATTTTCTAATTAATTTTTGCTCTAAATAAAGCATAGTGTCAGTTTTCCAAGAGGTGTATCCAATAACTCTTCAAGAAGCATCCAAATTCATCAAATCTTCTAGAAATTTGCCCAACACTGGCATTGGCATAGTTGGCACCCGTGGTCCGAATAAATTATTGTACTTTCTGTCAAATGGCACCGTCGGTGCCTAGTCTGGCATCATCAACGCCCCCATTGTTTTGGACTTCTCCTTCATGCTGGCGCCGTCGGTGCTCAATTTTTCTTCCAAAATGCCATTTTGATTTCAAATTCCATCCTTTTTGCTTCAAGTTCTAAAAATCATCAACCTACAACAAAACATGAAAATAACCCTCCTTTATAGTGCAATATCACAAAAAATGAGTATAAAATATAGGTCTAAAAATGCATGAATTTTTAGTGCATCAAATTCCCCCAAACCTAAATGTTACTTGTCCTTAAGTAACTCTTTTACTACATAAAAATATGACTCATAGTAAGGAATTTAAATTCTAGATTTCCATATTTCAGTCTACTATATATCATACCATAACTTAAGAAAAATTTAAAAATAGGTTGAGTTATTGCTAGAGGTATAAGAATATCTAACAGTCAAGTCTAAGATTTTTTATTTTCTATTCTTTTTAAGGAAATATGTGAATTGTCATATGAAACTCACTTAGAATATCCATATGAAAAAGAACTTCATGAAAACTTTTTTAGTAAGTATGCTAATACTTAAATAGAAGTTTAGAGATTGTAGTCAAGCCTTCTTCCTTAAGTTGATTCAAGTAAAGCCCATTTTTGATTAGGCACCTCCTCAAGTTTCTCCTCACATATTTTTCTTTTCTTTTCATTTTTCCTTTTCTTTTCATTTGCTTTTAGCTTTTCTTATTATTTTCTTTCAAGATCATTTTCAATCCTTTCTCTTTTTTCTTCTTTTTAAAGCGTGGATTACTATATCTGGATAGCCTTTAATGACTTCAAACTTCACTATCCTCTTCTTAAAGTTAAAAACTTTTCTCATTCCTTTACTTTATAACGTCATATTAGCTTTGAAGATTTTCATAAAGTTTCATTATTTTCTTCTTACATTAAACTTTAAGGTTCTTAATACTTCAAAAATACAAATTCCTTTACTTAAAAAAGTGAAAGCATAGACTTATTCTCTCATACCAAAGTTAGGCTTTACTACCACAAGTCATGTTCAATTAAAAATTTTAAAATATAGCTCATTGAGGACAAAGAAAATTAAGTTTCATTTATTAAAAAATAAATTTTCCTCCCCCCCAAACTTAAATTTTTAAAAGATTGAGCATGAAAAACTGAAATTACAGGGAGAAAGAAATTATTTAAAACATAAAAAAGACTTACCTTTTGATGGTTTTGATTTTGAAACTTAATTCTGAAATATTGCAGTGCTAATATGAAAAACTATAAGAATTAATACATTAAATAACATATAATCTGTATATATAAATATTTGTTGAGAAAGGGCTACCACAAAAAAAATACAACAAAGTACTAAAACAAATAACAGTACTAAAATAAATTTCAATTCAAAAACATCTCTACAAGTTATAGTTCACAACACAACATTCAATACAAATCAAAGTTTCACATTTAACAACCTAAATAATAACAACAACAACAAAATGCAACAAACAATAAACTAAATAAAAGACCAGAACTATGACTAAGTAGACATCTTCACTCAACCTCTTCTTCTTCTTCTCTTCTATATCAAGGTTTTGCTGCTGATAAGGGGTAGAGATAGGGTGACTAGGAAACTGTACTGAGTGGTCACCCTTCATGTATCTTAACATAGCATCATAAAATGCAAAACGATGCACCAAAAATATATGCATTTTTGTACCTATATTTTATACTCAATATTTGTGATACTGCACTTTAAAAGAAGGTATTTTACATTTTTTTGGCTCCAGGTATAACAAATGGACTTCTGATGAAAAAGAAGTAAAAGCGGTTCAATTTGGAACTAAAGCGAGCAAGAAAGAAAATTCTAGCCTGACACATTTTGATATGTCTTTCTATGCTTAATATACTTCTCACTTCTTAAATGTTTTTGAAAATAATTACACTTTAAAGAAAGGTTTTTTCATTAGTATTTTCTAGTTCTATCTGTTAGGAATGAAATGTAACTAAAATAGAGCAAAACAAAGCTAAAATGAAGCTAAACGAAGTGAAATAGTGGAGTTGCTGCAGACCGGCACCGATGCGCTTGAGTCCAAAGAAGCAAAGAAAAATAGCGTTGAAGGCACCCAGACTGGCAAATCATGAAGTTCTTGATGTTCTAGAAGGCTCCCAGGTGATTCAAATACATCATGAAGTGATTCAATGCATTTAGACACTTAGAAAGGCTCTTAAATGAAGGGACGTGTGTCTTGGAGTTAATGAGTGGTTTTTAAATTAAGAAATGTGTCTGTTGTAGTGATTCAATGAATCTTGACACTAGGTGTGAAGAGATGTGTCACTTGAATGGAAGCTCTTGGAAAAAAATGAGGGATTTTGTGCCTCTTTAAAAGAGAGGGGCTAGCGCCTCTCATATGGAGGGTGTGTGTGCGTGCGCGCGCGTGTGTATGTGTGAGTGTGCGTAAGTGTAGGGTAAAGTCTTGTTTGTGGAGAGAATTTTCTAGAAATAATTCTAAGAGAAGTTGGAAGGTGAGAGGTTTCTTCTCTATTACATTGTAAGAGAGAATTTAGTGTTGATTGTAAAAAGAGAAAGTTCTTGAAGGGAACTTCAATAGATTTGCTTGAGGAGGAGTTTAGGATGAGTTGTGTTCTTTCATTTCTTTATGTTGTTAAATTTTTTATATATATATATAATTTGTGTTAATCGTATCTTCCTTATCAATTCTGAGTAGTCTTCTTTGTCTTTCTCCCTGCAATAAGATATGGTAAAATGGAGAAATAATTTGGATGTGCCATTTAAGTGTTAAATAATTGTCATGGTTTTTCACTCCATTCTTAATGTACTTTTTAATTTGGATAATTGAAATGTTAACATCTGTTGTGAAACATAATATCCGAGAAATAGAGTATGAGTTTCTCAACAAAGTGAAAATCACATTCAATTACATGAAGGAGTGTTTCGTTCATGGAATTGAGTGCAAATAAATAGGTAAATAGATATATTACTGGTTGAAGAATTGGAGATTCTATGGTGATAGACTAAAATTTCAAATTTGGTCTTAGTGTTTAAGAACTGAAGAAAAAGTTAGCCTTCAAAGGAAGGGAAGTGAGAGCTCTGGAGTGAGAGCCAGTATCCTCCCAGTATGACCATTAATTTCGAGACTAAACCTATAATTAGCCAATGCTTCTCTATAACACTTGATCGAGAGTAGATAATTAAAAGTACTCCTATTTGGTAGAATATGAATTCAAACTATTTATCTTTATCATTAACCCAAAATTCATTTTAGTGGGAAAGATACTTTCTTAAATTTTAACTCTTCATCACAAAATTTTGTTTAGTCTTAGTAAATTTAACTTTAAAATTTATAAATTAATTTAGTAAACTTAGTTTTTTTATCATACATTAAAAACACTTTAATCAACCTTCCAAACTAATTGCTTATAGTAGTAGACTAGAATTTGCCTAAGAGATTTCTTACCTCGCTTCTTTGTGGGATCCATACTGGGTTCTTAAATAAAGCCCTATATTACTTGAAGTGATACATGCTCTTACGTGGAACCACTAGTGTGTGAACTATTATATTTATTTTATAAATATTTCAACTTTCCAGATTAATTACTTAATATAAATTTGGCAAGTTTTTGGCCATATTCTTGAAAAGCTAAATTTACTGTGTAATTTCAGGTTGAATCAAGTACTTGGCACTGTTACCATGAATTTAAATTGACATAAAACACACAGAAAAACAACACGCACGAGGGGCACATCAAGTTTTTGGCGTCATTGCTAGGGAAGATTCAGTATGAACTTAGGAGAATTTTAGTTAAAACTGTAAGACTTAGATTTGGAATTTACATTATTATTATATATTGTGTTTATTTTTTATGTGTTTACTTTAAAAAACAATCTAAAATACCAAAAAATATTTTTGATATCTGTCCTATTAATTATGTGTTAGATTTGAATGCATAGTTCATGAGCTGCAGACCTTGAATTTTACGGATTTGGAGAGAACTTTTGGGAGAGATTTGAAAAGGCTCCATGAATTTAAAGTAGAAATGGTGGATCGACGATATAATGAATTTTTAAAAATGGATTATAATGCTTGTAGCTTTGAAAGAGTAAACCCCAAGAGAGTGGCAAATTTTCAAGAAGATATGCTCACAATTTTAATTTATCAGGTTGTAGATATTGAGAGGAAGCTGGATCAGTACATAGAAAGATATGACCATGAGATACATAATTCTTATTCTGATTATTACAATCCAAGTTGGGAAAATCATTTAAATTTTAACAGGAATAATAATTTTGGAGAAGACCAATTTTGGGAAGATAATCAATTTAATCAGACATGTAGTTGGAATAATCATGGCTATTTTAATAATGAATTTTCTATTCGTCATGAATTTAACTCTAATAAACATAATGAAGAGAAGGATTTATTAGAAGAGATTGTTATTCAAATGGAGAGTGAGCTGGAGTGTTAAGGGATAACAGTAAGGAATATTGAAAACCAACTGCTGCATATTATTAAATTAATTAATAATCCTCCTTAATTTAACTCCAACTCACATGACAAGGAGAAGGAATTAATGTTAGAAGAGGTTATGATTGAAATGAAGGTTGAGCTGGAAAATCAAGAGTTCGCGATAATGAATATAGAAAACAAATAGGGGCAAATTATTAATGCAATTAATCGTTACTCCCCAAAGATTTTACCTAGTGACCCTGAGACAAACAATAATGAGACGAATGATGAGAAATTTAAAATTATCGAACAAATATTTAGAAGAGAATTTGAGGATATGTTTCAAAAGAATTTTGAATTGAGATATGAGGATAAAAAGATTGAAAATCCAATGGAAGAAATTCTTAAGGAAGTATAAAAATATGTTTCATCAACTGATATAAATATAGAAAGACAATGTCTACCATCTACTCAGTATGAAGGGGAAGAATTGGAAGACAACCATGAACAAAAGAGCAACCTAGAAGAATTTGATCTAAAATTTGAATTATATAGAGAGAACCTGGTCCAAAATTTGGGAGATCTTGAATTATCATATAAAGATCCATTTCTTATAAATTTCAAGCATGATATTAATATGCAAATTAAAAAAAATAGTAGAAGAATATTGAATATAGAAGAGAATATAAGGAATAAAGATATGAATCAATCTGAAATGGAAAAGTTGAAAGAAAAATTAAAATTTGAGGATTTTGTAGGAATCCCTGGATCTGGAAATGATTGCTCAATTGATCAAGGACTACTTAATTAGAATTTTGATCCAGGTGGAATCATTTGTTGGGCTGACGACGTAAAACCAAGCGCTTTATGGGAGATAACTCATAGTTATCAGTATGGTTTGATTTAGTGTGCTTGAGAGTCTTGATAGTTAGTGTGTATTGTGTTTACCTTAGTATGGATTAATATGTTTGATGAATGATTTATGAATGTTTGAATTGTTAGTGGTTTGATTTGATCTTTGTGTGTCATGAGGGAGGTGATTTCTTAACTTCTTATTTTGGCTAGATTTATATATTCTCTTGTAGTAGTGAGATTGGCGAATCAACTATGACTCAAGTCTCACCCGGACTTGAGTTTTACAAGAGACAACATGAATTCGAATAGTGACAGTTCCATTTCAGTTTTATTACTTCCTTTCTCGGATTTTGTTCTCATTTGATAAGAGTCATGAAGTTATTTGATGGATAATATGTGGATGAACTTACACTATCCTTATAACTGTTAGAGGTGCTTAATTTAAAGGATGAGTGGATGCCTGAGATTGGTGCCCGAGAGCCAATATATCAGGGATAATCTTATCTTTTGGATTATAATATATAAAATCATTTAAATTGTACCTTATTTATTAGTGTAGTGATTTCATTAGAAATTCTAAGTTAGCAAGATGCGATGAGTTAAAGGAAGAATTGACCTCATTTCTCATGTGTGTCTCTGTTTGTGTTACAATAATATAAAGATTTGGAGAACACATAAATATATATATATTCCTATGATGATACCTGTCCTGCTTATTAGAAATTTCTTTCAATTTTATCAAGCATGTTTAGTTTAGATTTACTTCTACTAAATATTTTATATCCCGATAAATAATTGTAGATGTGTTTGATAGAAATTTTTTATAGAAAGAATTTCTAAAGTATTTTTCTTCTGACTTATGTCTTCTGTACTAAATGCTATACATGTTAAAAATCAAGTCTAGGGGTAGGAAGAAAAATAAAATTTTAAAGTAAGTATATTTCCTTTTCATTTAATATTACTGCAAGCATATTTTAGGCTAGATTTGCTTTCTCCTGCAGTCATTCTATCCTGATTATGAATGTATACGATATTGATGGGATGTCGTAGTAGTAAGTAGATTGAACTCTTTCTTTTTCTTCCTACTACATTTTATGAAATTTTTTGCAAAATATTTTAAATTTCAAGTTTGGGGAGGAAGAAAATTTTCTTTTAAAAGAAAGAAACTAAGTTTTACTTATCCTCAATTAGCTACATTTTACAAATTTAATTTGAAATGACCTTCAGTATTAGAAGTTAACTTTAGATAACTCTATTTTTGTTTCTAAATATATAGTAGACTTAAAGTAAGAGTATTCAATAATGAAAGTTAATTCTAGAGTTAAGATGTTTGGTACGAAAGGATAAAACCATGCTTTTTCTATTTAAAGTAAAGAAAAATAGATTTTTGAAGTATTAAGAATCCTAGGGTTTCAGGTAAGAAGACAAGAATGATACTTTATGAAAAATCATTAAAACTAATATGAATTTATAAAGTGAAGGAACTTGAAAAGTTTTTAACTTTAAGAAGAAGATTGTGAAGCTTAAAACTATTAAAGGCAATCCATATACAATAATCCTCACATGAAAAAGAAAAAAAAAGAAAGGATTGAAAATGATCATGAAAGAAAAGAAAAGAAAATTATGTGAGGAGAAGTTTGAGGAGATGCTTAATCAAAAACTGGCTTCACTTGAATCAACTTGAGGAAGAAGGCTTTAGTACATTTTTTAAACTTTTATATGAGTATTAGCATCCTTACTAATAAAGATCTCATGAACTTCTTTTTCATATGAATATTCTAAGTAAATTTAATATGATAAATTACAGTTCTTCTTGAAATGAATAGAGAATCAAAAATCATAGACTTGACTACTAAGTATTCTTACACTTTTAGTTTTGACTTAAGTTGTTAAAAATTCTCCTTAAGTTGTGCTATTATATTTAGTAGACCAAATTGTAGAAACTTAGAAGTTAAACTCTGCACCATAAGTCATATTTTATGTAGTAAAAATGTTACTTGAGGACAAGTAACATTTAAGTTTGGGGGACTTTAATGCACCAAAAATATATACATTTTAGACCTATATTTTATACTCATTTTTGGTGATATTGCACGTTAAAGAAATTTATTTTGCATTTTTTTTTCTTCTGGTACAAGAAATAGATTTTTGGTGAAAAAGAAGCAAAATATGACACAATTTGGAGCTAAAACGAGCAAGAAAGCAAATTCTGGCCTGAAACATTTTAATGTCTTTCTATGCTTAATCTACTTCTCACTTATCACATGTTTTTGAATGAAATTACATTTTAAATAAAGTTTTCCTCATGGTTATGTCGTAGGTCTATCTATTAGGAATAAAACTCAACTAAAGTGGGGTGAAACGGAGCTGAAACAAAGCCAAACGGAGCAAAATAGTGGAGCTGCTGCAGATCGGTGCCGATGGTGCCCGAGTCTAGAGAAGGGAATAAAAATGGCACTGAAGGCACCCAAACTAGTGCCGATGGCACCCGGGATGATTATGGATGGACTTTTTACCAATTTTTGATGTTTTAAAAAGCTTTTAAGTGATTCAAACACCCCATGAAGTAATTTAATGCATCTAGACACTTGAAAAAGCTCTTAAATGAAGGGATGTGTCTCTTAGAGTTAATGAGTGGTTTTTAAATGAATATATGTGTATCTTGTAGTGAATCGATGAACCTAGACACTTGGAGTGAAGAGATGTGTCTCTTGAAGTGAAGCTCTTGGGAAAAAGGAGGGATTTTGTGCCTCTTTAAAAGAGAGGGGCTGACGTCTCTCATATGGAGGGTGTGTGTGTGTGCGTGCGTGTGTGTGTCTGTGTATGTGTGTTTTTGTGTGAGTGTGTGTAGGTGTAGAGTAAAGTCTTGTTTGTGGAGGGATTTTCTTGGACAATTGTAAGATGAGAAGGAAGGTGAGAAGATTTTTCTCTGTTACATATCTACGAGAGAATTCAGTGTTGATTGTAAAGAGACAAAGTGCTTCAAGGGAACTTGAAGGGATTTGCTTGAGGAGGAGTTTAAGATATATTTTTCCTTTCATTGCTATGTTTTGTAAAATTGTTTCTAAATTTAAAATCTGTGTTTATTTGAATCTTCCTCATGAATTTTGAGTAGTTTTCTTCGTCTTTATCTCTACAATGAGGTATGGTGAAATGGAGAGATAATTTTGATGTGATATTTAAATGTTAATTAGTTGTGATTATTTTTCACTCCGTTCTTAATTTTATTTTTGACTTTGCCAATTGAAATCTTAACATTTGTTGTGAAACATAATATCAGGAAAATGGAGTATGTGTTTCACAACAAAGTGAGAATCATATTCAATTCCATGAAGGAGTGTTTTGTTCGTGGATTTAAGTGCAAATAAATATGGAAATACATATATATTACTGTGCGAAGAATTGAAGATTCTAGGGAGACAAATGAAAATCCCCAATTTGTTCTTAGTGTTTAAGAACTAAAGCGGGAGTTAGCTTTCATGGGAAGGGAAGTGGGAGCTCTGGAGTGAGAGTCAGTATCCTCCAAGCCTAACCACAGATTTAGGGACTAAATCTAAGATTAGCCAATGATTCTCTACAGCACTTGATCGAGGGTAAAGAATTAAAATTGCTCCTATTTGGCACAATACAAATTCAAACCATTTATCTCTGTCACTAACTAAAAATTCGTTATAGTGGAAAGGACACATTCTTAAATTTGAACTCTTCATCACAAAACTTCATTTAGTCTTACTACATTTAGCTTTAAAGTTTAGAAATTAAATAAGTCAACTTAGTTATGTTAGCATACATTAAAACCACTTTAATCCACCTTCCAAACTAATTGCTTATAGTAGTAAACTAGAATTAGCCTAAGGGATTTCTTACCTCGCTTCTTCGTGGGATCGATACTGGGAATTTTAAAGAAAACCCTATAATACATGAAGCGATACATGCACTTGCATAGAACCCATAGCTTGTGCACTATTTTTTACATTTTTTATTATTTTGACTCTACATATTAGATGCTACATATAGATTGGGTCAATTTTTTTTCCTTCTTTTAAAAGTTAAATTACTGTGTAACTGCGGGTCGGGTCAAGTTTTTGACATCTTCTCAGGGGAAGTAAATTAACATAAAACATGCAGAAAATCATCACACACTAGGGGCGCATACAGTTTTCGGCACTGTTGTCGGGGATCAACCTCAGGTTACCAAAATGATTAGCGGTTTTTGCTGTTCTAGAAGGCTCCCAAGTGATTTAAACACCCCAAAAAGTGATTTAATGCATCTAGACACCTGACAAGGCTTTTAAATGAAGGGATGTGTCTTTTAGAGTTAATGAGTGGTTTTTTAAATTAAGAGATGTGTCTCTTGTAGTGATTCAATGAATCTAGACACTTGGATTGAAGAGAGGTGTATCTTGAAGTGAAACTCTTGAGAAAAAAAGAGAGATTTTGTGCCTCTTTAAAAAAGGGGGGTTGGTGCCTTTCATATGGAGGGTGCGTGCGCGTGTGTGTGTGTGTGAGTGTGTGTAAGTGTAGTGTAAAGTCTTGTTTATGGAGAGTATTTACTTGAAGAAATGTAAGAAGAGAGGGAAGGTGAGAGGTTTCATCTCTATTACATTTCTAAGAGAGAATTCAATGTTGATTATAAAGAAAAAAGTTCTTCAAGGGAACTTGAAGAGATTTTCTTGAGGAGGAGTTTAAGATAAGTTATGTTCATTAATTTCTTTATTTTGTAAACATGTTTATATACATATAACCTGTGTTTTGTCTCACCTTCCTCATGAAATCTGAGTAGACTTCTTTGTCTTTCTCCCTGCAAAAAGATATGGTTAAATGAAGAGATAATTTGGATGTGCCTTTAAATGTTAAATAATTGTGATGATTTTTCACTCCGTTCTTAATTTACTTTTCGATTTGGCCAATTAAAATGTTAGCATTTGTTGTGAATCATATTATCCGGGAAATGGAGTATGAGTTTCACAACAAAGTGAGAATCACATTCAATTCCATGAAGTAGTGTTTTGTTCATGGAATCAAGTGCAAATAAATATGGAAATAAATATATATTAATGGGTAAATAATTGGAAGTTCTACGGTGACAGACTAAAATCCCCAAATTTGTGTTAATGTTTAAGAACCTAAGCCAGTGTTAGCCTTCAAGGAAAGGGAAGTGGGAGCTCTAGAGTGAAAGCTAGTATCCTCGCAGCCTAACCATGATTTAAGGACTAAACCTAAGACTAGCCAATGATTCTCCATAACACTTGACCGAGCGAAGATAATTAAAACTACTCATATTTGGCACAATACAAATTCAAACCATTTATCTCAATCATTAACGAGAAATTCATTGTAGTGGGAAAGACACTTTCATAAATTTTAACTCTTCATCACAAAACTTTGTTTAGTCTCAGTAAATTTAACTTTAAAGTTTAGAAATTAATTTAGTAAACTTAGTTTCATTAGCATACATTAAAACCACTTTAGTCAACCATATATAGTAATTGCTTATAATTGTAGACTAGAATTGGCCCAAGAGATTTTTTACATCGCTTATTCGTGGGATCGATACTGGAGTTTTTATAGAAAGCACTATATTACTTGAAGTGATATGTGCACTTGTGTAGAATCACTAGTGTGTGACTTTTTTTATATATTTTATAAATATTTTGATTTTCCACATTAACTACTTAATATAAATTGGGTCAAGTTTTTGGCCATATTTTTGAAAAACTAAATTACTGTGTAATTTTAGGATGGGTCAAGTTCTTGTCACTATTACCATGGATTGAAATTGAGATAAAACATGCAGAAAACCAACACACACTAAGGGCACATCACAGTATCGTATTCAAACTTTTGCTTTGTTAAATTATCATTATGTGCTTTCCTGGCCTCCAAATTTTGAATCTTGCTCTCCATCCTTAAAATATCTCCTTTCTGGAGAGTAGGGGTGCTATAACTAGAAGGAATATCTCTAATCCTACTTCTCATTCTCCATCTAACATGAGATTCATAGGTTTTAATTTTTACTGGCTAATACGTTTAAGAGGCTCAATCCTTTCCTCATCAATTCTAACATCAACTCCTGACTGCTAACATAATGTAAAAATCAGGGCAGGGTGTGCTAATCCACCAGTCGTCTCACTCATAGTAATAGAATTAATGTTCCTATAGATTATAGATCCAACATCTAGACTGCTCATTTGTTTCATACAGAAGTTTAGGATAGCTCTATCCTTAGTAACTTCAATACAGTGATTTGTATGTATCATTCTAGCAGATATAAAGTAATATCAGGCCTTGAATATTACATCTAAAATAGAAGCAAATAAGTTTACCTTAACGTTATTCTTCACTTTCAAAGATCCTCTTCCATCAGTAAGAAATGAAACAACTTCATCCAAAGCCTCATTTGTAGCAAAAAATGTTTTGTACTTACATAGAAATGCTTCTCGCAACTGATAAAATTAATTAATCCTCCTTGGGATGAAATCAACCATTTTACCATGAACATAGACGTGGTCATCAAAAGCCTCCTTAAAATTTGAAGAGAACTCCATGACTATACTAATAACAACCTCGAAAGTAAAGTAACAGAAATTCTCCCACTACCGAACAACAATTAATCTCTCGACTTCACCACCTCGATAATTATACGCTCGATCCAAAGTTATTTTCTTTGTATTCAGTAGACATAGAATTTTGGTCATCAAATTCTTTTACTTCGTTCGTGCCATTGTAATCTTCAAAAGAAAGAAGAAAAATTGACAAAATCCAAATAAATTCTGAAAATTTCAAAAATCACAATGTGAAACTTTCTAAACTTAAATCCACCAAGTAAGAGTTTGTACCCAAAGGATTTTCTTAAAATTTCCTTAAACATTTTAAAATTTCAGATCTCAGCAATGTTGGAGAAATCCTTAGTGGAAATAAAAAATATTTAGTTCAAAGTGTAGCTCTTACGGAGAGAACATAAAGTCTATACTCCTTTTGTCTTCTAATCCCTTTAAATCCAAGTGTTTGCAAGCCCTAGGGGTGTAAACCATAGGTTGAAGGTGACCAAATGGGTAAAAAATGGTGTTTTACAAAAATTTAAAGGTATTAGAGGATTTTCGGGTCTCGGGCGCCATTGGCGCCAACACAAAAAATAAAAAAAACTTCCCATAATTTTTGCACCTCAATTATTTCAAATTTCCTTCAACGTCTAATTAGACTTTTTAAACCCTAATAATCATCCTTAAATAGTCCGCATACAAATATTTTTACAAACAGCACAAAACCAAATTTTATAAATGAAATTCCAAATTTTTACAAACACATATTTTTAATCACACTCACACATACATAAAGAAAATCACACTATAATTTAGCGTCAAAATCAAGCAACAACACTAGAACGCTGAAAACTAAACTATACATACAATTAAAGTTATAAAAGGTTTAAAGCAAAGCATATCCAACACATATACATTAAAAGCATAATTAATTTTAAACAATGGAAAGTCAAAACTCTTCAATTACTTCTCTTGATCTTTAGGTACATTCTCCTCCCCTAATATCTCCCATAGACTAGTAATGTATGTACATATTGTAGAAGGGTCAGTACAGGAATTGATCAGTTGAATTTTCATCGATCAATTCATTCTTCTTGAATGTCTGCACCAAACCTGCTTTAATCCATCCTCTATGATCAAAGTGTTCTTTCATCCTCCAATCTAAGTGATCAAAAAGGTAAGTAAGATTTCTTATTGCATCCATGATATTCTTAATTTCTCTTTCTATTTTATTTATCTTCTTCTCAAAAACTTGTGAACATCGACATGTACAGAGCATTAAGGGTGTCGAAGCACGTGATGATTGATCCAAGATAATATCCAATGCTTCATTTCCATTCCTAATATAGTTTTGATCAATAGGATCCATGGGCTCCCAAGGTAGTAACACTTTCTCCCAACTTTCAAATGGTACTTAAGATTGAACGCAAAGTAAAAAGAACACAAAAGGATGCCCAAGTCCATATATAGGCCCATTCATTAGAATACACAAACTAGATTTAAAAATAATTGGTATCACATCAATGGGAATTCTCATTTGAATGCAATAGTTTAAAATTGCACTTTCTTTTGTAACTTTACTGATTTTCATTTTTGGGAGTAGTTTTGCAAAGATCAGATTTAGCAGTGAAGTGGAGAAACTAACGTAGCCCTCATCTCTAATTTCCTAATTATCATTTTCATCAGTCAGGACTCAATATACATCATACATCAAATTATTTGTTGGTATAAAGTTTTTATAATGACAGTTAGACATGATTTCTATCATAAACATATCATTAGTTCATGATGGAGTAAATGGTACGCCCTTACCTAGAATGAAGACGACTCCTTGGTCAATTCCATGTAGGTTAACGTAGAACTCTTCTATCATTAGAACATCTACTATAGTGGTAGTGTAGCATAGAACTTCCCAAAATCTATGTACTATGATTTTCTCAATTTGGGAACCTAGATTACTAAATCTATGATTGACAAGGTCTCTCTCCTTGATAAGTCTCTTCATAGTGATGACTTTGTCGTATAATTTTTGTGCATCAAAACTGATGAACTTTCTTCGATTGAAAATCACATATCTTGAAGTATTTTTGGAGTTGGAAGCCATGGATTTCAAAATATGGAAGTTTCAGGCTATCCAAAATCGTTTCATGCCTTCAAAATGACCTTTAGGCAGTTATTTTGAAGCAAAATCCCGCTAAAGTCTGTTAAAATCTTCCTAAACTGCCAATGCCGTACTGAGCGCTGCCAGAACCCTTGATGGCATTATCAGTGCCATGGCTCTATAAAAAGGCACTATCGATGCCCATACTAACGCCGTCAGCGCCAAAGCCATAGTTGCGTCTGTTTCATCTTTGGTTCAATTCATTTCCAAATTTTCATCCATTACCAATANGTACAAGGGCACCATCGATGTCCATGCTGGCGCCATTAGGGCCAAAGCCACAGTTGCATCCGTTTCATCTTTGGTTCAATTCATTTCCAAATTTTCATCCATTACCAATATTTGTCTTGATTTATGATATATAAGATGGTGTAAGATTCTATGGTATTATTATTTCCTAATACTTAGAATAATTATTAAACAAAATACTTAGATACACCAAAAACATATGCATTTTAGACCCATATTTTATACTCATTTTTTGTGATATTGTACTTTAATGGAAGGTATTTTCTATTTTTTATTGCAGGTTGTTGATTTTGAGGACTTGAAGCAAAAAAGAAGCAAAAAAGGATTAAATTTGGAGAAAAAATGGAGAAGTTAAAAATTTGTTCAGCGTCGACAGTGCCAGATTGGGCGCCGACGACGCCGTTTGACAGAAACGAAGGAATTAAATAGATGGCCTATGGAGCTGACGATGGCAGTGTCATTGCAGAGCCTGTTTCCAAAAGATTGAAGAATTTAGATGCTTTTGAAGAGTTTTTGGATGCACCTATTGGAGAACCAACCTAGGCTCTATTTAGGGCTGANAAGCTAAAATACCAAAAAATATTTTTGATATCTGTCCTATTAATTATGTCTTAGATTTGAATGCATAGTTCATGAGCTGTAGACCTTGAATTTTACAGATTTGGAGAGAACTTTTGGGAGAGATTTGAAAAGGCTCCATGAATTTAATGTAGAAATGGTGGATCGACGATATAATGAATTTTCAAAAATGGATTATAATGCTTGTGGCACTGAAAGAGTAAACCCCAAGAGAGTAGCAAATTTTCAAGAAGATATGCTCACAATTTTAATTTATCAGGTTGTAGATATTGAGAGGAAGTTGGATCAATACATAGAAAGATATGACCATGAGGTACATAAGTCTTATTTTGATTATTACAATCCAAGTTGGGAAAATCATTTAAATTTTAATAGGAATAATAATTTTAGAGAAGACCAATTTTGGGAAGATAATCAATTTAATCAAACATGTAGTTGGAATAATCATGGCTATTTTAATAATGAACTTTCTATTCGTCATGAATTTAACTCTAACAAACATAATGAAGAGAAGGATTTATTAGAAGAGATTGTTATTCAAATGGAGAGTGAGCTGGAGTGTTAAGGGATAGCACTAAGGAATATTGAAAACCAACTGCTGCATATTATTAAATTAATTAATAATCCTCCTCAATTTAACTCCAACTCACATGACAAGGAGAAGGAATTAATGTTAGAAGAGGTTATTATTGTAGTGAAGGTTGAGCTGGAAAATCAAGAGTTCGCGATAATGAATATAGAAAACAAATAGGGGCAAATTATTAATGGAATTAATCATTGCTCCCCAGAGATTTTACCTAGTGACCCTGAGACAAACAGTAAGGAGATGAATGATGAGCAATTAAAATTATCGAACAAATATTTAGAAGAGAATTTGAGGGTATGTTTCAAAAGACTTTTGAATTGAGATATGAGGACAAAAGGATTGAAAATCCAATGGAAAAAATTCTTAAGGAAGTATAAAAATATGTTTCTTCAACTAATATAAATATAGAAAGATAATGTCTACCATCTACTCAGTACGAAGGGGAAGAATTGGAAGACAACCATGAACAAAAGAGAAACCTAGAAGAATTTAAACTAAAATCTGAATTATCTAGTGAGAACCTGGTCCAAAATTTGGGAGATCTTGAATTATCATATAAAGATCCATTTCTTATAAATTTCAAGCATGATATTAATTTGCAAATTAAAAAAAATAGTAGAGGAATATTGAATAGAGAAGAAAATATGAGGAATAAAGATATGAATCAATCTAAAATGGAAAAGTTGAAAGAAAAATTAAAATTTTAGGATTTTGTAGGAATCCCTGGATCTGGAAATGATTGCGCAATTGATCAAGGATTACTTAATTGGATTTTTGATCCAGGTGGAATCATTTGTTGGGCTGACGACGTAAAACCAAGCGCTTTATGGGAGACAACCCATAGTTATCAGTACGGTTTGATTTATTGTGCTTGAGAGTCTTGATAGTTAGTGTGTATTGCGTTTACCTTAGTATGGATTGATATGTTTGATTGATGATTTGTGAATGTTTGAATTGTTAGTGGTTTGATTTGATCTTTGTGTGTCATGAGGGAGGTGATTTCTTAACTTCTTATGTTGGCTAGATTTGTATATTCTCTTGTAGTAGTGAGATTAACGAATCAACTATGACTCAGGTCTCACCTGGACTTGAGTTTTACAAGAGACAACATGAATTCGAATGGTGAAAGTTCCATTTCAATTTTATTACTTCCTTTCTCGGATTTTCTTCTCATTTGATAAGAGTCATGAAATTATTTGATGAATAATATGTGGATGAACTTACACTATCCTTGTAACTGTTAGAGGTGCTTAATTTAAAGGATGAGTGGATGCTTGAGATTGGTGCCCAAAACCCAATATATCAGGGATAATCTTATCTTTTGGATTATAATATATAAAATAATTTAAAATGTACCTTATTTATTAGTGTAGTGATTTCATTAGAAATTCTAAGTAAGTTAGCGAGATGCGATGAGTTAAAGAAAGAATTGACCTCATTTATCATGCGTGACTCTGTTTGTGTTACAATAATATAAAGATTTGGAGAACACATAAATATATATATTCTTATGATGATACCTGTCCTGCTTATTAGAAATTTCTTTCAATTTTATCAAGCATGCTTAGTTTAGATTTACTTCTACTAAATATTTTATATCCTGATAAATAATTGTAGATGTGTTTGATAGATATTTTTTATAGAAAGAATTTCTAAAGTATTTTTCTTCCTACTTATGTCTTCTATACTAAATTCTATACATGTTAAAAATCAAGTCTTGGGATAGGAAGAAAAATAAAATTTTAAAGTGAGTATACTTCCTTTTTGTTTAATATTATTGCAAGCATATTTTAGGTTAGATTTACTTTCTCCTGCAGTCATTCTATCGTGATTATGAATGTATATGATATTGATAGGATGTTGTAGTAGTAAGTAGATTGAACTCTTTCTTTTTCTTCCTACTACATTTTATGAAATTATTTGCAAAATTTTTAAATTTCAAGTTTGGGGAGGAAGAAAGATTTCTTTTAAAAGAAAGAAACTAAGTTTTATTTATCCTCAATTAGCTACATTTTACAAATTTAATACCTTCAGTATTAGAAGCTAACTTTAGATAACTCTATTTTTGTTTCTAAATATATAGCGGACTTAAAGTAAAAGTATTCAATAATGAAAGTTAATTCTAGAGTTAAGATGTTTGGTACGAAAGGATAAAACCATGCTTTTTCTGTTTAAAGTAAAGAAAATAAG
Organism: Phalaenopsis hybrid cultivar; assembly: GCA_002079205.1. Lineage (NCBI taxonomy): Eukaryota > Viridiplantae > Streptophyta > Magnoliopsida > Asparagales > Orchidaceae > Phalaenopsis > Phalaenopsis hybrid cultivar. Next base: position 164,622 of record JXCR01141588.1, read on the forward strand.
ATTTTTGAAGTATTAAGAATCCTAGGGTTTCAGGTAAGAAGAAAAGCATGATACTTTATGAAAAATCATTAAAACTAATATGAATTTATAAAGTGAAGGAATTTGAAAAGTTTTTAACTTTAAGAAGAGGATTGTGAAGCATAAAATTATTAAAGGCAATCCATATACAATAATCCTCACATGAAAAAGAAAAAAAAAGAAAGGATTGAAAATGATCATGAAAGAAAAGAAAAAGAAAAGCTAAAAGTGAAAGAAAAGAAAAGAAAATTATGTGAGGAGAAGTTTGAGGAGATGCATAATCAAAAACTGACTTCACTTGAATTAACTTGAGGAAGAAGGCTTTAGTACATTTATTAAACTTTTATATGAGTAATAGCATCCTTACTAATAAAGATCTCATGAACTTATTTTTCATATGAATATTCTAAGTAAATTTAATATGACAAATTACAGTTCTTCTTGAAATGAATAGAGAATCAAAAATCATAGACTTGACTACTAAGTATTCTTACACTTTTAGTTTTGACTTAAGTTGTTAAAAATTCTCCTTAAGTTGTGCTATTATATTTAGTAGACCAAATTGTAGAAACTTAGAAGTTAAACTCTGCACCATAAGTCATATTTTATGTAGTAAAATTGTTATATGAGGACAAGTAACCTTTAAGTTTGGGGTACTTTGATGCACCAAAAATATATACATTTTAGACCTATATTTTATACTCATTTTTGGTGATATTACACGTTAAAGAAATTTATTTTGCATTTTTTTTGCTTCAGGTACAAGAAATAGATTTTTGGTGAAAAAGAAGCAAAAAATGACACAATTTGGAGCTAAAACGAGCAAGAAAGAAAATTCTGGCCTGACACATTTTGATGTCTTTCTATGCTTAATCTACTACCCACTTATCACATGTTTTTGAATGAAATTACATTTTAAAGAAAGTTTTCTCATGTTTATTTCGTAGGTCTATCTATTAAGAATGAAACACAACTAAAGTGGGGTGAAACGGAGCTGAAACGAAGCCAAACAGTGTAAAACAGTGGAGCTGCTGCAGATCGGCGCTGATGGTGCCCGAGTCTAGAGAAGGGATGAAAAATGGCACTGAAGGCACCCAAACTAGTGCTGATGGCACCCGGGATGATTATGGATGGACTTTTTACCAATTTTTGTTGTTTTAAAAGGCTTTCAAGTGATTCAAACACCCCATGAAGTGATTTAATGCATCTAGACACTTGGAAAGGCTCTTAAATGAAGCGATGTGTCTCTTAGAGTTAATGAGTGGTTTTTAAATAAAGATATGTGTATCTTGTAGTGAATCAATGAATCTAGACACTTGGAGTGAAGAGATGTGTCTCTTGAACTGAAGCTCTTGGGAAAAAGGAGGGATTTTGTGCCTCTTTAAAAGAGAGGGGCTGACGTCTCTCATATGGAGGGTGTGTGTGTGTGCGGGTGTGTGTGTGTGTGTGTGTGTGTGTGTCTGTTTGTGTGAGTGTGTGTAGGTGTAGAGTAAAGTCTTGTTTGTGGAGGGATTTTCTTGGAGAATTGTAAGATGAGAAGGAAGGTGAGAGGTTTCTTCTCTGTTACATTTCTACGAGAGAATTCAGTGTTCATTGTAAAGATACAAAGTGCTTCAAGGGAACTTGAAGGGATTTGCTTGAGGAGGAGTTTAAGATATATTTATTCTTTCATTGCTATGTTTTGTAAAATTGTATATAAATTTAAAATCTGTGTTTATTTATACCTTCCTCATGAATTTTGAGTAGTTTTCTTTGTCTTTCTCTCTACAATGAGGTATGGTGAAATGGAGAGAAAATTTTGATGTGTTATTTAAATGTTAATTAGTTGTGATTATTTTTCACTCCGTTCTTAATTTTCTTTTTGACTTCTCCAATTGAAATCTTAACATCTGTTGTGAAACATACTATCAGGAAAATGGAGTATGTGTTTCACAACAAAGTGAGGATTATATTCAATTCCATGAAGGAGTGTTTTGTTCATGGATTTAAGTGCAAATAAATATGGAAATACATATATATTACTGGGCAAAGAATTGGAGATTCTAGGGCGACAAATGAAAATCCCCAATTTAGTCTTAGTGTTTAAGAACTAAAGCGGGAGTTAACTTTCATGGGAAGGGAAGTGGGAGCTCTGGAGTGAGAGTCAATATCCTCCCAGCCTAACCACAAATTTAGGGACTAAATCTAAGATTAGCCAATGATTCTCTACAACACTTGATCGAGGGTAGAGAATTAAAACTGCTCCTATTTGGCACAATACAAATTCAAACCATTTATCTCTGTCACTAACTAAAAATTCGTTGTAGTGGAAAGGACACTTTCTTAAATTTGAACTCTTCATCGCAAAACTTCATTTAGTCTTAGTACATTGAGCTTTAAAGTTTAGAAACTAAATAAGTCAACTTGTTTATGTTAGCATACATTAAAACCACTTTAATCCACCCTCCAAACTAATTGCTTTTAGTAGTAGACTAGAATTAGTCTAAGGGATTTCTTACCTCGCTTCTTCGTGGGATCGATACTGGGAATTTTATGGAATGCCCTATAATACATGAAGCGATACATGCACTTGCATAGAACCCATAGTGTGTGCACTATTTTTTACATATTTTAATATTTTGACTTTACATATTAGATGCTACATATAAATTGGGTCAATTTTTTTCCGTCTTCTAAAAGTTAAATTATTGTGTAACTGCGGGTCGGGTCAAGTTTTTGACATATTCTCCGGGGAAGTAAATTAACATAAAACATGCATAAAATCATCACACACTAGGGGCGCATAAAGTTTTCGGCACCGTTTTTGAGGATCAACCTCAGGTTACCAACATGATTAGCGGTTTTTGCTGTTCTAGAAGGCTCCCCAGTGATTTAAACACCCCAAGAAGTGATTTAATGCATCTAGACACCTGGCAAGGCTTTCAAATGAAGGGATGTGTCTTTTAGAGTTAATGAGTGGTTTTTTAAATTAAGAGATGTGTCTCTTGTAGTAATTCAATGAATCTAGACACTTGCAATGAAGAGATGTGTCTCTTGAAGTGAAACTCTTGAGAAAAAAAGAGAGATTTTGTGCCTCTTTAAAAGAGGGGGGTTGGTGCCTTCATATGGAGGGTACGTGCGCACACGTGTGTGTGAGTGTGTGTAAGTGTAGTGTAAAGTCTTGTTTATGGAGAGTATTTTCTTGATGAAATGTAAGAAGAGAGGGAAGGTGAGAGGTTTCTTCTCTATTACGTTTCTAAGAGAGAATTCAATGTTGATTATAAAGAAAAAAAGTGCTTCAAGGGAACTTGAAGAGATTTTCTTGAGGAGGAGTTTAAGATAAGTTATGTTTATTAATTTCATTATTTTGTAAACATGTTTATATATATATAACCTATGTTTTGTCTCATCTTCCTCATGAAATCTGAGTAGACTTCTTTGTCTTTCTCCCTGCAAAAAGATATGGTGAAATGAAGAGATAATTTGGATGTGTCATTTAAATTTTAAATAATTGTGATGATTTTTCACTCCGTTCTTAATTTACTTTTCGATTTGGCCAATTAAAATGTTAGCATNTATGTCTGGTAAAAGACGTTTGGTCCATTTAAACTTTATTATGTTGCTTAATAATTCATCCTGAATATCCTGATGCTCAGTGTACATTGATGTCTTGATTATTCCCAAGAATAAGGTAATTCTAAAATTATGTTGGTGAAGACCCTAAAGGGGCAAATTAGTGTTACTAAGAACACTTGGCCAAATTTTTAGTCCTTAATTGACTTAGGGTGTTTTAAAAGAGTTTGATTATGTTGATTTTTCTAATCCTCTTTTAACAAGTGGATTTCNTGCTCTGCTAGGGTTTCTACGAGATGGATGGAGAAAGTATTGAATGTGTAGCCGTTCTTCATGTTTTCCTGGACAAATATTCTTGTTTTTTGTGTTTTGAAGTGATCTTCACACTCTCGTTTATTTTTACTAAGCTTATCTCTCTTTTCGGGCTTTTGGTTTTTAAATTTTATTGTTCCATTGAGAAAAGGTACTATGACTTTGTCGTGGGCTTTTATTCCTTGCTGGCTATTTCTAGTTTCTGCCTTGGTGCCTCTACTCTTCTTGGGTTCTAAGTCCATTGGAGTATTGAGCTTTTGAGGAAAGACTCCCTTGGATGGTTGTTGACTCTAGTTTTCTTCTTTAGTGAAGTATTTTTTCTTTTTTCCCTTTTTTCACTTGTTTTTTGTTTCTCTGGGTCCATTTGGAGTTTTGATTAATTTCTCTGGTTACTGATGGCTGATCCAAACACTTTGGATATGAATACTAATGTTCAGTGGTCAAAATCCACTTTTGCTGATATAGTGGGTAACGAATTTGATACCATTAAAAACTATGATGAGGTAGTTTTCCCTCGAGCCTACCATGAAGGTGTTGATCCATTGTTTAGGCATATTGTCAGGAAAGGAGGGAAAATGACAATCTTTTATTCTCAAGAGGACATCCAAGGTTTAACTAATAAATCCAAGTTTTCACTTATAGGTAAATTTCAATTGGGTCAACCCAAGATGGAGTCTATTAGAAAATTATTTGATAGCTTGAAATTCAATGGAGCTTGGAGGGTTGCGTTACTGGATGGGAGACACATTTTATATAATTTTTCAAGAGAGGAGGACTATGCAAGGCTGTTCTCTAAATAGTCCATATTGATTGAAGGGATTACCATGAAGTTACTTAATTGGACTCCAGACTTTGACCCTAGTAAAGAATTACCTATTATTCATATCTGGTTCAAAATGCCTCGAATCAAGCTCCACTTTTTCAATCATAAGGTGCTATTTAATATTGGCTTGGCACTAGGAAGATCTCTTAAATTGGATGTGCCCACATTTAATCTTTCCAGACATTCAGTGGCAAGGAACTTGGTGGAAAGGGATAATACTCTTCCTGCTGTGGAGGAAATCTGGCTTGGCATTGAACATAATGGCTATTGACAGAAAATTATTGCAGAACAGAGACCATATTATTGCCACCATTGTAAAATGTTTGGCCACACTGATCATAAATGATTCAAACTCCATCGTGGTTTGAGAAAAAAGCAGGAGGTTATTGGGGACAGGGAGGATAAGGGGAATATAGAGGAGAATGCCCAAAGTGGAGAAATACATGTGATTACTAATGATATGGTATCCCCTGGTGCTGCAAAAGCAATGGTGTCTCCAAGAAAGAATGATTTAAACAATACAAAATGGGATGCTATATTGAGAGATAATTCTATTGAGAGGGTATTCTCTAGAGGGAAACCTCCAAATGCTATAACTGAAGCCGTGATTAGTGATGAGGTAGTTAATAATATGTTGTTGGTAACACAAGCAAATGTGGGGGGATTCAAGAGGAGGAATTGACTCACCATGGGGAATTCTCTCTAAAGGAATGTTTAATTAATCAGATGAATGCAGCTCTAGAAGAAGACTGGTAGGTTCAGAAAACAAAAAATGAAAAATAAAACTACACAGGAGTTTAAAAATTTGGCTGCTATTCAATCCACAAGGAGGAAGGCCCATCTCAGCAAGCTGTGATTGGGGTTAGAACTAGAAAGAGGGGGAAATCCATCTATTTTGGTTAATGAAGTTTCTATGCTGGAATGTTAGGGGATTGGCTCATCCTAGATCTCTTAACAGGTTACTTAATCTTAACAAAATGCATAAGTTTTGGATTATTACAATTTTGGAACCTATGGTGTCTAAAAATATTCAGCAAATCACAAAGAAGTTCTATAGTTTTCATTTTTTTGCCCAATATTAGTAATAAAATTTTTTTTTTCTGTAGAAAGGTGATCCAGTGTGATATTATCAGGGATCACGAGCAGTTCGTTCATTTGAAAATTTCAATGGGTGATATTAGTGGCTTGACCACTTTTATCTATGCTTGTTGTTCAGCAGTCGAAAGGTAAAATTTATGGTGTCATTTGTTGGATCTTGGCAGCAATCTCAACTCTTCTTAGATTGTGGGAGGAGATTTTAATTATGTGGCATCCCTTACTGAAAAGAAGGGGGGTAGAAGTCCCAATCTAAATCTGATAAGCTTGTTCAATGAGAATATTCAGGAGGCTGGGCTCTTTGATTTGGGTTTTCTTGGTCCCAAATTTACATGGAGGAGAGGGAATATTTGGGAAAGATTATATAGAGTGTTGGTGAATGACTCTTGGATGAAATAATTTCTCCATACTTCTGTACAACACCTGAATATGTGTGGCTCTGACCCTAGACCATTGTTAATAACTATTGCTGCTTCCCCTACTAAGAATATATCTTCTTTCAGGTATCTAAATATGTGGTCACTGCATAATGATTTCCTTAATCAAGTTGCTTTAGTCAGGAAAGGTTGCAATCGTCTAAACACTTGGGTAAAGCTTTGGATGCTACATGAGAAAGAGGGTAAACAGCTGTCTCACTGGAATTAGAGTGTGGTTGGTGATGTTAATGCTAGATTTAAGAATGCTGAAGACTATGTACTAAAGTGGGAGAAATTACTTGAATCTAATCATGAAGTGAGTAATGACTTGCTTAAAGCTGATGAAGACTTAATGGATGCCATCTCTATGCAGGAAGAGCTCTATGCACAGAAAGCTGCTAAGGTCAAATTCTGTGAGGGTGATAAGAATTCTAAATTTTCCCATGGTTGTATAAACTACAGGAGAAGAAGCAATACTATTCATAAGATTCTTGATAAGATTAGGGTTTGGCTTCATAAGGTTGATTGTATTGCCTCTAGTGCTGTGAATTATTTTAAGGAAATGTCTACCCAACCTCTTGTTGAAAAGGGTCCTATCCAGAATGATATTTTTGGGAAGGAGGTTGAATTTACTAAAACTTTGAATCTTGCTGCTATCCTTGATGAGAAAAAAATTTGGGAGGCTTTATCCTCAATTGATAGTTCTAAAGTGGCTGGACCTGATGGCTTCACAGCTGATTTTTATAAGAAAGCTTGGAATATAATTAAGAGGGATATCATAATGGAAATACAAAGTTTCTTTTGGGGTTCTGACCTACCTAAGTATTTCAGTTCATCTACTATCACTTTAATTCCTAAGGATAAAGATAAGTTTAAATGGAAACATTTTAGACCCATTAGTCTGACATCTGTAATTTCAAAGTTCATTAGCAAATTAATTAAAAATAGATTACAACCTCATCTCAGCCACATCATTAGTGATAATCAAATTGCCTTTGTACAATGTAGAAGCATAGTGGACAATGTTCTTTTAGCCCAGGAGCTGGTTTTGGATCTGGATAGACACTGCAAAGGGGGTAATATCATCTTTAAACTGGATATCCAGAAGGCTTATGACACTATTAGATGAGACTTTATTGATGAGGTTCTCACTGCTAGAGGCTTCTCTCATTCCCTTATCTCTATTATTGGTAGATAGTTGTCTAATAATTATCAATCAGTCTTTGTTAGTGGTTGTTCTCATGGGTTCTCCAGTGCTTCCAAAGGCATTAAGCAAGGTGATCCCCTTTCTCCTTCAATCTTTATTCTAGCTCTTGATTATCTTCCTAGATTGTTAAATCAGGTTACTGTTGAAGAACCACATTCCCTTTACAGACACAGATCTAATATGCTTATTAATCACCTTGCTTTTGCTGATGATATTATTCTATTTTATAAAGCTACTAAGCTTGCTATTAGATCTATATTTAAATGCTTAGAACATTTCCAAAAAAGCTCTGACATGGTTTTGAATATCCATAAATGTGTAGCTGTGCTTAGTAGAAGGATAAGCTTGTTATGAAGAATTGGATTTCTGATTTCACTAGTTTTAGTGTTGGTCAACTTCCAATCAAATATCTAGGTGCTTTGCTTATGAAAGGCAAAACAAAACAACTTCAGTTTGATCATATTGTGGAAAGAATTCATCGGTCAAATGGTGGAAGAATTACTCTTCTCAAAAGTGTCCTATCCTCTCTACCAGCTTATTTGTTGTAGATGACTTTAATGAAGAAATCTACACAGAAGAGTCTCGATAAACTTTTTAATAGGTTTCTGTGGTCAGGACAAAGGAAGCAATTACATTGGACTAGTTGGAGTAGTGTATGTAAGGCTACAAAAGTTGGGGGCTTGGGCTTCAAAAACTTCTCTCACCTCATACATGTTAATCTTTGCAAAATTTGGATAAAGTTGAGATCACAAGAATCCCTCTGGTCTAGATTTATGATGGACAAATATTGCAGACACATTCACCTCAATCAAGTTGAAAGGAAATTGGGTGATTCTATTATTTGGGCCAAGAAGCTAAAAATTAGGGATGAGGCTGAATTGCTTTTATTTTGGGAAGTGGGGAAGGGTAAAGTTAATTTCTTCCCGGACAATTGGGTTTTGGATTGGATTATGGACTTTGATACTGGACCCTCAAACTTGTCTGATGTCTCTACTCAGGTGGCTTACTTTTGGGTGAATGGGGGGTGGAATCTTGAGACACTTCATGTTGTTTGTGATCCCTCTCAACTCTCTAGAATTCAACAAATTTCCATTGACCCCTCAAAAAAGGATAAAGTGGTGGTAAAAAAGGGACATTCACATTTTATATCTGCCTTCATTGGTGAGTTTTGTTTCTCTCAACAGGAGGTAGAGTTGGGTGCAAGAGTATGGAGCTAAATTTCTATCTCCATCTATGTCTTTTTTCTGTTGGAGACGTTTCCACATAATTCTCCCCACTGATGATATTCTAAAATTGAAGGGCTTTAGGGGGCCATCTTGGTGTGATTTAACAAGAAGAGGAATCTGTAAATCACATATTCTTCAATTGCTCCATTGTGCAACTAATCTGGGAAAATTTCTTAAGTCAGGCTTTGTTATCAGTCCTAATGTTGTCCTGGGAGAACTTTTATAGTGCTGGCAAGACTGGCTGGATAGAAAACTATTTGTGGTGCCTTTCTTTGTGGCTTGGTTTGTTTGGATGGCTAGGAACAAAATGAATCTTGAGGAGGCTGAGGTTGGGGTGAAGAATATGGCTAATAAGTGTAATGCTTAAGTATAGAAACTTATTAGGTTCAAGAGTTTCCCTCAGATTTTCTCTCAAGATATTCAAAACAACTACAACCCTATTAAGCCTATATTGGTGAAGTGGTTATCTCCTCAGCAAGGATGGGTCAAGGTTAATATTGATGGCAGTTTTCTTCATCCTCATGCTGGTATGGGTGGTGTCTTTAGGGATTATAGAGGTGTTTGTCTGCTCTACTTCCAATCTCCAACTTTTGTCAAAGACCCATTAGAAGCTGAAACATTGGCTTTATATTGGGCCCTCCTCCTTGCCAACAGACTTGGTTTTCATCACCTCTGAGTGGAATCAGACTCTAGTACATTAGCGAATATTATGAAGGCAGCAACTGACAGACCTTGGCATCTGATATACTTAATCAAGGAAATTCATCATATGAGGAAGGATTTTCAACTTATTGTCTCTCATATCCATGAAGAAGTAATAGGCCTGCAAATTGGCTCTCTCGAATGGGACTCCACAATGATCATCCTCCTACTAAAAAAGCCTATAATCCTTCTTTGCATTTACTTTTGGAAGGGGATCTAATTCCCCTACCCTATGTTAGAACTATGTTTTCATAGGTTTTTTTGAATCACCCTACTTCGTATAAAGGGTTCCCTTGGTTTTCTTAGTATCCTTTTGGTTTTTCTTTCCTTTAATATAGTTGGAGAACTGCTCCTTCAATAATATATATATATATATATATNAAAATCCCCAATTTTGTGTTAGTGTTTAAGAACCTAAGCAAGCGTTAGCCTTCAAGGGAAGGGAAGTGGGAGCTCTGGAGTAAGAGCTAGTATCCTCGCAGCCTAACCATGATTTAAGGACTAAACCTAAGATTAGCCAATGATTCTCTATAGCACTTGACCGAGCGAAGAGAATTAAAACTACTCATATTTGGCACAATACAAATTCAAACCATTTATCTTAATCATTAACCAAAAATTCATTATAGTGGGAAGGACACTTTCATAAATTTTAACTCTTCATCACAAAACTTTGTTTAGTCTGAGTAAATTTAACTTTAAAGTTTAAAAATTAATTTAGTAAACTTAGTTTCATTAGAATACATTAAAATCACTTTAGTCAACCTTATAAAGTAATTCCTTATAGTTGTAGACTAGAATTAGCCCAAGAGATTTCTTACCTCGCTTCTTCGTGGGATCGATACTGGAGTTTTTATAGAAAGCACTATATTACTTGAAGTGATATGTGCACTTGTGTAGAATCACTAGTGTGTGAACTATTTTATATATTTTATAAATATTTTGATTTTTCACATTAACTACTTAATATAAATTGGGTCAAGTTTTTGGCCATATTTTTGAAAAGCTAAATTACTGTGTAATTTTAGGATGGGTCAAGTTCTTGTCACTATTACCATGGATTGAAATTGAGATAAAACATGCAGAAAACCAACACACACTAAGGGCACATCACAGTATCGTATTCAAACTTTTGCTTTGTTAAATTATCATTATGTGCTTTCCTGGTTTCCAAATTTTGAATCTTGCTCTCCGTCCTTAAAATATCTCCTTCCTGGAGAGTAGGGGTGCTAAAACTAGAAGGATTATTTCTAATCCTACTTATCATTTTCCATCTAACATGAGATTCATAGGTTTTAATGTTTACTGGCTAATATGTTTAAGAGGCTCAATCCTTTCCTCATCAATTCTAACATCAACTCCTGACTGCTAACATAATGTGAAAATCAGGGCAGGGTGTGCTAATCCACCAGTCGTCTCACTCAGAGCAATAGAATTAATGTTCCTATAGATTATAGATCCAACATCTAGACTGCTCATTTGTTGCATATAGAAGTTTAGGATAGCTCATCCTTAGTAACTTCACTATAGTGATTCGTATGTATCATTCTAGCAGATATAAAGTAATATCAGGCCTTGAATATTACATTTAAAATAGAAGCAAAGAAGTTTACCTTAACGTTATTTTTCACTTTCCAAGCTCCTCTTCCATCAGTAAATAATGAAATAACTTCATCCAAAGCCTTATTTGTAGCAAAGAATGTGTTGTACTTTCATAGAAATGCTTCTCACAACTGATAAAATTAAATAATCCTCCTTGGGGTGAAATCAACCATTTTACTATGAACATAAACGTGGTAATCAAAAGTCTCCTTAAAATTGGAAGAGAACTCTATGACTATAGTAATAACAACCTCGACAGTTAAGTAACAGAAATTCTCCCACTGTCAAACAACAATTAATCTCTTGACTTCACCACCTGGATAATTATACGCTCGATCCAAAGTTATTTTCTTTGTAATCAGTAGACATAGAACTTTGGTCATCAAATTCCCTTACTTCGTTCGTGCCATTGTAATCTTCAAAAGAAAAAATAAAAATTGACAAAATCTAAATAAATTTTGAAAATTTCAAAAATCGCAAAGTGAAATTTTCTAAACTTAAATCCACTAAGTAAGAGTTCGTACCCAGAGGATTTTCTTAAAATTTCCTTAAACATTTTAAAATTTCAGATCTCGGCAATGTTGGAGAAATCCTTGGTGGAAATCAAAAATATTTAGTTCAAAGTGTAGCTCTTACGGAGAGAAGATAAAGTCTAGACTCCTTTTGTCTTCTAATCCTTTTAAATCCAAGTGTTTGCAAGCCCTAGGGGTGTAAACCATAGGTTGAAGGTGACCGAATGGGTAAAAATGGTGTTTTACAAAAAATTAAAGGTATTTGAGGATTTTCGGGTCTCGGGCGCCATCGGCGCCAGCACCAAAAATAAAAAAACTTCCCATAATTTTTGCATCTCAATTATTTCAAATTTCCTTCAACGTCTAATTAGTCTTTTTAAACCCTAATATTCATCCTTAAATAGTCTGCATACAAATATTTTTACAAACAACACAAAACCAAATTTTATAAATGAAATTCCAAATTTTTACAAACACATATTTTTAATCACACTCACACATACATAAAGAAAATCACACTTTAATTCAACTTCAAAATCAAGCAACAACACTAGAACGCTGAAAACTAAACTATACATAAAATTAAAGTTATAAAAGGTTTAAAGCAAAGCAAATCCAACACAATTACATTAAAAACATAATTAATTTTAAACAATGGAAAGTCAAAATTCTTCAATTACTTCTCTTCATCTTTAGGTACATGTCGGCACTATTTTTGGTGTGGGGTTTGCCCGTAAGAAGCTGTCGGTCATCGAAATTGAAATCCCGTTGCCCGCTTCGGAAGGAC
>JXCR01141589.1:15947-35947 GCA_002079205.1 Phalaenopsis hybrid cultivar
GTAAATTGCATGATCTCTAATAAATATACCAAGGAATCTTGATGTGTAAATTTCAAGATCTCTAAGATGCCAAGGAATCTGAAAATTGACAACATATACCAAAAAAAAAAATTTAATTAACTTAAAGAGGGCAACCACGAACTCACATATCTTCTGATTTGGATGTACAAAACTCACGATATCTATTAAAAATGTAAAGGAATCTGAATATTGGTGGTTGGTGCCAAAAAGTCATACAGTCTCAAACAGATGAATCAGTCAATGACACAGATGCATAACCACAATAATATAATTATAAGTGTGACCAAAAACAAATATACACAAAAACATTGCACAAAAAAAACTTATTATTCTATGAGAACATATGTTATGCAGTTATTATGTATAGTCCACATATCCAGATACAATAAAGTGGGTCCAGGCTCAGATNTAATTAAAAAAAGTATGACAGAACATATATAACAGAATAAAGATACATTGGCTATAAGTGTAAAAGCTATAACAAATGTTTATGCATGGTGTGCAGCCTAACAATACCTGACACTATTTAACCACCACCCCTTACGACATGCAACTTGTTCCATCAAATTGTGCATGAATATCCTCACTTTTCCCATATACTCAACCTCTTTTATTTTCCAAGTAAAAAGATCATTACTTGCTATTATTTCCCCTCGCCCCTCTCTTGATCTACTCATTTGCCTTACTTCCAACTAAAAAGGCATGCCTAGAGCATTGCAAGTTAAATTGAGCTATAAGGGTAACCTCGTTACAAAGCCATATAACAACTACTCTACAAACCCCATATACCTGAAACTTCATGCCCTGGGTATAATTTCATTTGCTTTACTTTAATCTTCTTCCATTTGCTACTCCTTTACCATTCCCTCCACCATTCATTCCTTTCTCAACATCTTCATTCATTCATGGATCCCTCTAATAAAAATCATAAATTGGAAGCATTCTTATAGTGAAGTATAGTGACGGAAATGAATGTTCGCATAAAATTTGGAGAGATAATATTTGGAGCTGCATCAAAGAATTCAAGCTTATTATAGTGTGAAATCTTACTATTGCGGGACCAATTAGACTTTGAGATTTAAAATAATTGTTGTTGTGGTTTAAAAGAAAAACAAGAGGCATGACCAGACTACAATAATTGTTCACTAGTGTCAATTTGGGTGGTCAGCCAAAATATAAGGAGGGAATGGAATGGTTAGAGAACACAAGAAATGAAGGGGGAAGATCAAAACTTAGGAGAGAAAGGGGAGGCAACCGTCACCTGATAAATTTCCTTAATTTAACAAAAACTACTCATTCCAATGAGAATATAAATAAGTAAAAAACAAGATAAGATTATTGGCAATATAACTAAAAGGAACATCATTCCAATGAGGATATAATTGCTAAATAAAATAAAAGATATAAACAGTATAAGTGAGATGAACATCATCATGAAAAAACAATAATTTGATCAGATGGCTTTGATCCTGCATCGATTCTTTAAGACCAAAAAACATTTCACAAAGTTAGAATGATGGCCAAATAGAAGGGGCAACAGAATCAACTCATCCAAAGCCCATAAAGAAGCAAAATTTGACAGGCTAAAGTTGCAAGAAATTCTAGATGTTATTGTGCAAGCTGACACCAAATATTATTTAATAGTGCAGTGTCAAGCATTGAAGATAGTCTCATTTATTATTACTTCAAGTACACAAAAAGGCAATAATAAGGTTCAAATGCTAACAAAAACTCAGCTATATAAATTAGAATACAAACACTATTAATAATTAAATAATTAATTTTACAACTTAAAAAAGTTCTACTTAAAATAAGTCGTATTGATAGAAACGCGATTAAGGCTTATCCGGGTGAATAGGTAGTATCAGGAGTGGTGTATATGGATAAGGAAGATCCAAATGTGAACACAGGTGATGCAGTATAACTCTACTTCAAACTTTAGTCATGAGCCCATGTTATTAATGGGTCAAATGGAATTTATTATTTAGGAAATTCTGGGCATTTTTATATTTTTAAGGGTAGCTTTAGTAATCAAAATAAGGATTGTTCCTACAAATAGCATTTAGAGTTTTGTATTCAGGCAATCAATGATAAGATGGGATTTTTTTTTACTTTCACATTTCCTCATTTTTCTTTCACTCTACCACGTGCCTTCCTTCAAGATATTTCATTCATCTAAACTTCTCAATTATTTCCTCTTTATCTTCTGAGCTCTTCTCTTATATCAAATCCTTCCATCTTCAAATATTAAAAGTCACCACGTCGTAATTCCATTACCCACTCATCAATAATTCAATATCAAAACCTAGTTCCTCATTTCACGAGCCACAGACATAATACATGTCAAATCATATCTTCCTATTCTCTTTTACTAACCTTTTTAAAAACTATGGATCACATTGTTACTTCAATAAGATATTATAAAGATAATAAAGACGTTGATGCTCACAGAAACATTTTTTTACCCGTTTCAATACATCACAAGCCTCTACTTGATCTGAAAAACCTTCAATGACAAGCCAAAATTCAATTACCAGTCCGCATCGCCCTAGAAGCCCCATTTTCTACTCAACCATGTATTTTACTTCCTCACTAATGTTCCTAATTGGCTACCTCTGTATTCAAATTCTCATCCCTTGCAACAGTAACCTTATCAATTGCTAATCCCTCTATATTTCATTCAAGAACTCCAGCTCCATCTTCAACACCTGCACAAACATTAAGGTCGTCCTTAGCATCATTTCCTTGACCACAAAGTCATTTGCCTATACAAGACCTACTAAACTTTTTCTCACCAACACCTAAAATGTCTCCTGCAATCCCTTGCCTCACTTGCAACAGTGTTCACAAATCAACTAGCAAATCTTCTCCGACGGAACTCTATAGCCAAATCAAATCCAATCCAATTAGATTGAGTTAAGCGCAACCAAATATGCTTAGATTTCCACTAAACCTAAAGCTTACTTTAAAAAAAGTGCAACTTCAGTCAAGCAAAATCTGGCTAGATCAATCTAATCATGTTCACAAAGGCCTCTTAAGTTTTCACAGCATTTCTAAAGATTTGATAAAATTTTGATGGATCTAAGACAAGAACATTTGAACGATATTATTGATAATGGCTATTATGTCCCCGTCTCATCTTTGAATGGACTTCAATTTTGTATCTCTTCTTCATGATGAATTTAGTAGCTCTATGATACATAATTGAGGGCGTTCATATCTTCCTCCAATAATATTTCAGCTCTACAAAGTGGAGTTATTGCAAAACAAGAGAATATGTGTGATATGTTTACTTCAATTTTTAATCATAAATCTATATTTTCAATATTTACGATAGCTATTAATGGGTAAAACGTCATTTGATTTCCATTTATGTCATCTCACTCATCAGTAATTTGGCATCAGAACAATTATGATATTAAAAAAAAAAGTTGCAACTCAACAAACTCTATTTTCACACCTATGAACAAGTAAACATGAACTAAAGCAAATTTTAGCCCGTTTTGTTGCAAAAAACACGAAGAATAATGTTTTTCTTGCAAGATCATCATTTTTAATTTAAATCATTACTGCATTATCAGTCCAAGGCTAAAAGAATATGCAAATAATACAGATATTTAATCATCAAATGAAGGTAGATTGAAACTTCCATATTGGACAAGAGAAAACTAAGCATATATGATAATAGCATTGATAGATATTAGTTTCATATACTCAAATCTAAACCCTACAAATTCAAGCTCAATTTGTGGAACAAACAAGGGGTTAACATAGCAGTGAAAGTTTAGCAGTGGAAAGGTAATGCCATCGTGCATTAGGTTATCCTAAATCATTACTACAATATCAATCTCAATAATTCAAAATTTCAGTGGTGCCGGTGATGGTGTCCTCACTTGGGGATTATCAGATTAAAAATTGGTTGCATAACCCTTTTTTCAAGATGGCTCGTAAGGCACTCAAGCTTATTAGCTTCGCTCCTCGTCTAGTCTTTTAAAAGAGTAAAAATATACTTCTAGATTGACATTGATATGAGTTCAATAATGAAATTAGATGTGATAGAGCATAACTCTTAAATCAGTTAGAAAACTATTAATCAAACCTTCAAATCTATTATTATACCCAAAAGCACAAGCAAAGCATTTTAACTAATTGGCAAACAGTCGAAGAAGCTTGGCCTAAAATCTTAATGACCCTCCCACTATAGAGTATAGATATACATAAAAACACGAGCCACCAAAAAGGATTTGTTTTTCAACAAAAGTGTCTTAAAATAGATGAAAAGACGATATTATTAGATTATGATTTATCTTCAAAGATGTTACAACATAACTTATTGTAAAGGCTTTTTAATAGGGTTAAGATCAAGCCGATCCAATCCTAGGTTGAACACATGCAACCCAACTCAAAATCAAGCAAGTCGACTGATTTGAATAACCTTCACTTTAATTTAGATCAATGTTGAATCTAGTTGGCTCAAAACCAGTATTATTTCTTTTATTTTCGTTTCTTTAGTTTTCTATACACATATTTATACAAATAAACACATATGTATGTATGTATATGTATAAATATATATAGGGAGAGAGAGTGCGTTGAACACAAGCCAATACTTTCTTATCCAAGTTTGGCTCGTAAGCACATCGAAGATGAGGAAAAGCAGCAGAGATAGCTCCTAGCTCAACTTGTTTGGCTAGATTCAAGATCGATCAAAGCCAACAAAAATTAACCAGTCTTAGAGCTAAACATTCATCTTATTCATCAATACATTCATCTTATTTTTTCTGGCTTTGGCTAGTGTAGTACTTTAAACTCCTGTAAACAAATATTTAAAACGTGAATATATTCTATACCATATATGACACTCTCTGTTCATTGCTCCACCTAAAGAGGGTTAAAAAAAATTATTTTGTTGGGTTGACAATGAAGTAAACATTAACATCCATCATTTAAATATTATTTTGAATGTTTCCCTAGTCTAAGACATAGTCACCTTTTTATCAAACACATTATCATAAATCAGCATACACAAAAAAGGACCTCTTAGGTCCATAAGAGCTAAGATATCTTAAATCACATTAGCTCTTCCACAAAGAATCAATGACTGTGATTGAAATAAAATATTTGCACTTCTCAACTCTTCAAATCTCAGAATTTCAAACAGATACAAAATTTACTCAAATATTTATTAACCATGAGTCGGGTAAAGCCACTAGTTCAAATCTCTCTAAAAAATTTATTCACATTTTCCAAATTTCCTGCATTTTGAAACTCTAATCATACGAGTTATCAATACCATGGTTANAGTCGACTGATTTGAATAACCTTCACTTTAATTTAGATCAATGTTGAATCTAGTTGGCTCAAAACCAGTATTACTTCTTTTATTTTCGTTTCTTTATTTTTCTATACACATATTTATACAAATAAACACATATGTATGTATGTATATATATAAATATATATAGGGAGAGAGAGTGCGTTGATCACAAGCCAATACTTTCTTATCCTAGTTTGGCTCGTAAGCACATTGAAGATTAGGAAAAGCAGAAGAGATAGCTCCTAGCTCAACTTGTTTGGCTAGATTCAAGATCGATCAAAGCCAACAAAAATTAACCAGTCTTAGAGCTAAACTTTGTCATATTCATCAATACATTCATCTTATTTTTTCTGGCTTTGGCTAGTGTAGTACTTTAAACTCCTGTAAACAAATATTTAAAACGTGAATATATTCTATACCATATATGACACTCTCTGTTCATTGCTCCACCTAAAGAGGGTCAAAAAAAATTATTTTGTTGGGTTGACAATGAAGTAAACATTAACCTCCATCATTTAAGTATTATTTTGAATGTTTCCCTAGTCTAAGACATAGTCACCTTTTTATCAAACATATTATCATAAATCAACATACACAAAAAAGGACCTCTTAGGTCCATAAGAGCTAAAAGATATCTTAAATCACATTAGCTCTTCCACAAAGAATCAATGACTGTGATTGAAATAAAATATTTGTCACTTCTCAACTCTTCAAATCTCAGAATTTCAAACAGATACATAATTTACTCAAATATTTATTAACCATGAGTCGGGTAAAGCCACTAGTTCAAATCTCTCTAATAAATTTATTCACATTTTCCAAATTTCCTGCATTTTGAAACTCTAATCATACGAGTTATCANCTTTCTCAACATCTTCATTCATTCATGGATCCCTCTAATAAAAATCATAAATTGGAAGCATTCTTATAGTGAAGTATAGTGACGGAAATGAATGTTCGCATAAAATTTGGAGAGATAATATTTGGAGCTGCATCAAAGAATTCAAGCTTATTATAGTGTGAAATCTTACTATTGCGGGACCAATTAGACTTTGAGATTTAAAATAATTGTTGTTGTGGTTTAAAAGAAAAACAAGAGGCATGACCAGNACTATTGGGGGACCAATTAGACTTTGAGATTTAAAATAATTGTTGTTGTGGTTTAAAAGAAAAACAAGAGGCATGACCAAACTACAATAATTGTTCACTAGTGTCAATTTGGGTGGTCAGCCAAAATATAAGGAGGGAATGGAATGGTTAGAGAACACAAGAAATGAAGGGGGAAGATCAAAACTTAGGAGAGAAAGGGGAGGCAACCGTCACCTGATAAATTTCCTTAATTTAACAAAAACTACTCATTCCAATGAGAATATAAATAAGTAAAAAACAAGATAAGATTATTGGCAATATAACTAAAAGGAACATCATTCCAATGAGGATATAATTGCTAAATAAAATAAAAGATATAAACAGTATAAGTGAGATGAACATCATCAAGAAAAAACAATAATTTGATCAGATGGCTTTGATCCTGCATCGATTCTTTAAGACCAAAAAACATTTCACAAAGTTAGAATGATGGCCAAATAGAAGGGGCAACAGAATCAACTCATCCAAAGCCCATAAAGAAGCAAAATTTNCGCCGTACCTGGTTCACAGCTCGTGCACCTCCCGACTCTAGCCCTCGGCGGCCTATGAACGTCATTCATTCTCACCATTATGGTCTATGTGGTGCACAGCTCCCGTAACTCATTACTACAGTTTCTTTGGCCAATCAATGCTTCTGTATCAACAATCTACATAACACTCACGACGGACTATTACTTCCACAACAATCAACAATGATTTTTGCATCCTACTCTCACCAAGAACTGCAGCCAAATTATAGTTATACAACTTTGTAATTTTATCTTCCCTAATTTAGGAGAAGAATGGACTTGTGTACTCATCATTCATAGTGGCGTAGTTTTTCCCTCTTTCAAGGGTTTTCCATGTAAAAAGTAAAGTTATCTCCTCTTGCATACTTCTTGTCGGTTATCTATGTGTGTTGAATTCTCGTGCAATGCTAAGACGATAATGCATTACTCTTTCGCTGTGAATTTCTAGCACGCAACAGTTTGGCGTCGTTTGTGGAAAGCAAAGTCCCACTCGACATTGTCTTCAACTCTAAGACACTGAGCCCATACTTCCTTTCCCAATGATGTACTTCATCCAACTGGCGAGGAGCCTCCTTCACGTCATGAAGATCATCTTCAATGCATTTTTTATTTGGGGGGCAACCTTCACTGCAATCTCGAATGATCATTCACGTCAATGTACTAGGCATGATCGTCGTGGGGTTGCCTTCTTGCATCTTTTTCAGACACGAAGTTTTTCATAACTTCTTCCATGACCGAGGGCAACCTTCACTGTAATTTCAAAAGGATGTTCATGTCAACTTCTCATACATGACGAAGTCATCTCATATTTCATTCAGATTACAAGTCTTTGAGAATCGCTTCTTAACTTGGGAAAAATCTTCACCGCAAAAAATGCTTCCTCAGCACCCCATCATCATACTAGAGTTCCTCTTCAACCATATCTGGAGGCTGATCTCTTCATGGTAAGAATAATGGGTTGTTCATATTGAAAACACACTCGTCGAAGAAATAAAAAGTTCAAAAGCAACAAGTGACAAGTTGTCAAATATTATTCTTGAGTGTGACTGCAACCATATTTTCAAGAAAACATACGGTTCAATGCGACTTACACCCCAGTCTCGAGAAACGCGGAGCGTGTCTGACACCTCATTATGAGATTAATCGATCCTATGGGGACTCAATTAGACCTCTTCAATTACAGACTACAGTCTTCAAACAAAATCTTCGACATACAACCTCGGATAGGTCAAAAATTCCTATTGGATTTCCTTCGACCTCTTCCATTACAGGCTACAGTCATCAAGTAAAAGCTTCGACATACAATCTCCGATAGGTCAAAAATCCATGGTGGATTTCCTTGGACCTCTTCCATAACAAGTTACGATCGTCAAGCAAATGTTTCAACCAACAACCTAGGATAGGTCAGCCATCATCGGTGGATTTATATGACTTTGTTACGGGTTAATAGTTTTGAGCATCTCCGATTATACAACTCAAAACTAGCCTTACATCCTCAATGGATTCTTCTTTCAAACATGCCCCAGAAAGTCAAGCCCAGAAGGCAAGACCCGATAAGAAGCTATCATATTGATGGAAGACGAACTAAAGAGGATCTTCAGTGAAAAAACTCTGAAGGCTACAAGCCTTAAAAGGTGTCAGTTCAAGGCTCCTTTAAGGCATTGATCAGAGAGAGCATAACCTAAGAAGGTATGAACCACAAAAGGTACGTGATTCTTTACTTGTGTGTTAACTTTAATTACATAATTTTGCACAATTAAGAAGTCACAACAACCGTGGAAGAAATAAAGAAATGCATTNGGCTCCTTTAAGACATTGATCAGAGGGAGCATAACCTAAGAATGTATGAACCACAAAAGGTACGTGATTCTTTACTTGTGTGTTAACTTTAATTAAATAATTTTGCACAATTAAGAAGTCACAACAACCGTGGAAGAAATAAAGAAATGCATTATCATTATCTACAAATGCCACATCAAATGATAAAAAATGCTACAAATAACAACATATACTAGTACAAGAGTTACAAGAAATCCGCTCATCTTCGAGTAGAGTTGGCATCGCCTCCCCAAAACCTCAGTACTTCTGATGATTGTCAAGGGATCTCCAGATATCACCACCACATGAGCAAGAAAATCCTCTACTAAAAGCGCGACTGGAAAACTACAATATTTTTTGAAGAAATGTGCAAGAGCAACACTGAAATCTCCTGTGGAATGCACAACACCAACGAGAAAGATGATCTCGTTACTTGCCTGCTACTCAGGACCGAAACAACCTTTTTCTTTGTCACAACGAGAAAGAAAATCCCGTTGCATGCATGCTATGTAGAATAAGGATGACTTTCCTCTTCGTCGCAACGAGAAATAAGATCCCGTTGCTTGTCTGCTTCACAGAGCGAGAACGACTTTCCTCATCGTCATAGTTCTTCCATGCAACACTTCGCCACAACTTTGCGCCACAATTATTTACCTCAACTCTATGCCGCAATTCTTCATCGCAGCTCTTTGCAGTAACACGTTGCCATGGTGCATCGCCGAGAAGCACTACCGTAATGTGTCGTGTCGCCGCCATGCTCCGCCCCAATGCATCACCGCGACACACCGCCGCAACGCATCGCGCTGATGCATCGCCGCAACTCTCCGCTGCAATTCATTGTCGTGATTCATTACCGCAATATGTCGAGTCGCCGTGATGCTCCACCCAATGCATCATCATGAAGCACTACTGCAATGCACCGGGTCGCCGCGATGCTTCGCCCCAATGCATACTTGCGACGCACCGTTGTAACGCATCACCGCGATGCATCGCCGAAACGCCCCACAACAACACGTCGCCACAATGCACTGCCTCGACTCTCTGTTGCAATGCATTGTTGTGATGCATCATCGCAATGCATTGAGTTGTTGTGATGCTCCGTTCTAATGCATCGCCGCGATGCACCACCACGACGCATCGCTGCAACCCGCCACATTGCCGCAACGTCCTGCTGTGACTCTCCAATGCAATGCATTGTCGTGAAGCACAGCGACAGCGCATTGCCCCAATGCGTCCCAGCAACGCGTCACGTTGCCGCCACACACTGCCTCAACGCATTGCCCTGACGGATCACTGCAACGCGACCCGTCGTCACGACGCCTCGCAACATTATGTCGCTGCAATGCACAAGCGCGACACTTCGCCACAATGTCTTGTCGCGACGCAAAGCTGCAACGCCTTGCCACGACGCATTGCTGCAATGCGTCCCGTCTCCACAACGCACCATCGAGACGTTTCGCTTCAATGCCTCGTCGCAATACATCTCCATGATGCACCACTCAACATGTCACGTCATCAGGACGCTCCACCGCAACATGTCTCCGCTACACTCCATTGCAACTCCTCGCTGCGACGCTCCACTGCGATGCACCTCCGCGTCGCATTGACCCGAAGCACCACCGCAACGCTCGCCGCAACTCTACTGGGATTAATCGATCCTATGGGGACTCGATTAGACCTCTTCCGTTACAGACTACAATCTTCAAACAAAATCTTCGACATACAACCTCAGATAGGTCAAAAATTTCTATTGGATTTCCTTCGACCTCTTCCATTACAGGCTACAGTCGTCAAGTAAAAGCTTCGACATATAACCTCCGATAGGTCAAAAATCCATGGTGGATTTCCTTGGACCTCTTCCATAACAAGTTACGATCGTCAAACAAATGTTTCAACCAACAACCTAGAATAGGTCAGCCATCATCGATGGATTTATATGACTTTGTTACGGGTTAATAGCTTTGAGCATCTCCGATTATACAACTCAAAACTAGCCTTACATTCTCAATGGATTCTTCTTTCAAAAATGCCCCAGAAAGTCAAGCCCAGAAGGCAAGACCCGATAAGAAGCTATCATATTGATGGAAGACGAACTAAAGAGGATCTTCAGTGAAAAAACTCTGAAGGCTACAAGCCTTAAAAGGTGTCAGTTCANTACAATTGCATAAATGAACGAACAGTTGTGGAAATTGTTCTTACTGTAATTATTGCTCAAATTAATTGTAAGAATTTTATTCCATGTTTGTATTACAATTTTGATACGCCACCAACAAATTTTTTTTATCCAACACGAATCTAGAATCATGGCACGGATCTCGAGACAATGCAAGAGATGTTCAAACTTATATTAAAACTCACTCAGAGCTCCGAATTCAAGCAAATATATAGTCAAACTGACCAGCTCGATGGGACAAACCTAATGATATCAAAGTTAGTCTAATCTGAGTCAAATTAAGCCCAGATAAAGTCATTAAACCATTTTTTAAAGATTTTCAGACACATTTGGAAGGTTAAACGGTTGTCGAATCAACGCTTGTAGCGTTGATTGCTCAAATTAATTGTAAGAATTCTGTTCCATGTTTGTATGACAATTTTGATACGCCACCAACAAGTTTATAGTTGAATCGAGCGTCTCGACAAGATAAATCCAACAAGCCTAAGATTCTGCGATTTTNTGAACAGTTATGGAAATTATTCTTACTGTAATTATTGCTCAATTAATTGTAAGGATTTCATTACATGTTTGTATTACACTTTGTATTTTATACAATTGCATAAATGAACGAACAGTTGTGGAAACTGTTTTTACTGTAATTATTGCTCAAATTAATTGTAAGAATTTCATTCCATGTTTGTATTACAATTTTGATATGCCACCAACAAATTTTTTTATCCAACACGAATCTAGAATCATGGGACGGATCTCGAGACAATGCAAGAGATGTTCAAACTTATAT
Organism: Phalaenopsis hybrid cultivar; assembly: GCA_002079205.1. NCBI lineage: Eukaryota > Viridiplantae > Streptophyta > Magnoliopsida > Asparagales > Orchidaceae > Phalaenopsis > Phalaenopsis hybrid cultivar. The sequence continues at coordinate 27,719 of JXCR01141589.1, forward strand.
TAAAACTCACTCAGAGCTCCGAATTCAAGCAAACATATAGTCAAACTGACCAGCTCGATGAGACAAACCTAATGATATCAAAGTTAGTCCAATCCGAGTCAAATTAAGCCCAGATAAAGTCATTAAACCATTTTTAAAGGTTTTCAGACACATTTGGAAGGTTAAATGGTTGTCGAATCAAAGCTTGTAGCGTTGATTGCTCAAATTAATTGTAAGAATTATGTTCCATGTTTGTATGACAATTTTGATACGTCACCAACAAGTTTATAGTTGAATCGAGCGTCTCGACAAGATAAATCCAACAAGCCTAAGATTCTGCGATTTTGACATCGTTAAGGCACTCGAATGTCCATTAAACATTGTTTGATTGGAGGAAGCTAATTAGATCGTTCGATCAAAATAATTTATATTCATGCATTAATGACACCCATAACACTATAAATAGAGTCTCATTCATCGCATGAGGTGAGGCTGGAAGCTTCAAAGAGAACTGGAAGCTCTGAGAAAGAGCTGAAGTCCAGCACCATCCCGATCATCGTCGACCACCATCGATCGCCATCGATCATCGCTAGCGGTCTTTGACAACCGTCGATCGCCGTGAGCCATTGTCAACCGTCACTATCGATCCACACCAATCATCGTTGATCACTACTAACCATACGTTGTCAGTCATCATCGTGGAACATNCGGAAGCTCTGAGAAAGAGCTGAAGTCCAGCACCATCCTGACCATCGTCGACCACCATCGATCGCCATCGACCATCGCTAGCGGTCTTTGACAACCGTCGATCGCCGTGAGCCACTGTCAATTGTCACTATCGATCCACACCAATCATCGTTGATCACTACTAACCATACGTTGTCAGTCATCATCGTGGAACATGAGTTCAACACTACGAACCATGTGTCAACAACGACATACGTGGTTCACGGCTCGTGCGACTCCCGACTCCGACCCCCATGGCTTACGGAAGGCATTCATACTCGCCCATACACCCTACCTGGTTCACAGCTCGTGCACCTCCCGATTCTGGCCCCCGGCGGCCTATGAACGTCATTCATTCTCACCATTATGGTTTATGTGGTGCACAGCTCCCGTAACTCCTTACTACAGTTTCTTTGGTCAATTAATGCTTCTGTATCAACAATCTACACAACACTCACGACGGACTATTACTTCCACAACAATCAACAATGATTTTTGCATCCTGCTCTCACCAAGAACTGCAGCTAAATTATAGTTATACAACTTTGTAATTTTATCTTTCCTAATTTAGGAGAAAAATGGACTTGTGTACTCATCATTCATAGTGGCGTAGTTTTTCCCCTTTTCAAGGGTTTTCCATGTAAAAAGTCAAGTTATCTCCTCCTGCATACTTCTTGTCGGTTATCTATGTGTGTTGAATTCTCGTGCAATGCTAAGACGATAATTCATTACTCTTCTGTTGTGAATTTTTAGCACGCAACTGTTTGGCACCGTTTGTGGGAAGTAAAGTCCCACTCGACATTGTCTTCAACTCCAAGACACTGAGCCCATACTTCCTTTCCCAATGATGTACTTCATCCAACTGGTGAGGAGCCTCCTTCACGTCATGAAGATCATCTTCGATGCATTTTTTATTTGGGGGCCAACCTTCACTGCAATCTCGAATGTCATTCACGTCAATATACTAGGCATGATCGTCGTGGGGTTGCCTTCTTGCATCTTTTTCAAACACGAAGTTTTTCATAACTTCTTCCATGACCGAGGGCAACCTTCACTGTAATTTCAAAAGGATGTTCATGTCAACTTCTCATACATGACAAAGTCATCTTATATTTCATTCAGATTACAAGTCTTTGAGAATCGCTTCTTAACTGGGGAACAATCTTCACCGCAAAAAATGCTTCCTCAACACCCCATCATCATACTAGAGTTCCTCTTCAACCAGATTTGGAGGCTGATCTCTTCATGGTAAGAATCATGGGTTGTTCGTATTGAAAACACACTCGTCGAAGAAACAAAAAGTTTAAAAGCAACAAGTGACAAGTTGTCAAATATTATTCTTGAGTGTGACTGCAACCATATTTTCAAGAAAACATAAGGTTCAATGCGACTTACACCCCAGTCTCGAGAAACGCGGAGTGTCTCTGAAACCTCATTTTGGGATTAATCAATCCTATGGGGACTCGATTAGACCTCTTCAATTACAGACTACAGTCTTCAAACAAAATCTTCGACATACAACATCGGATAGGTCAAAAATTTCTATTGGATTTCCTTCGACCTCTTCCATTACAGGCTACAGTCGTCAAGTAAAAGCTTCGACATACAACCTCCGATAGGTCAAAAATCCATGTTGGATTTCCTTGGACCTCTTCAATAACAAGTTATGATCGTCAAGCAAATGTTTCAACCAACAACCTAGGATATGCCAGCCATCATCGGCGGATTTATATGACTTTGTTACGGGTTAATAGCTTTGAGCATCTCCGATTATACAACTCAAAACTAGCCTTACATCCTCAATGGATTCTTCTTTCAAACATGCCCCAAAAAGTCAAGCCCAGAAGGCAAGACCCGATAAGAAGCTATCATATCGATGGAAGACAAACAAAAGAGGATCTTCAGTGAAAAAACTATGAAGTCTACAAGCCTTAAAAGGTGTCAGTTCAAGCTCCTTTAAGACATTGATCAGAGAGAGCATAACCCAAGAAGGTATGAACCACAAAAGGTATGTGATTCTTTACTTGCGCGTTAACTTTAATTACATAATTTTGCACAATTAAGAAGTCACAACAACCGTGGAAGAAATAAAGAAATGCATTATCATTATCTACAAATGTCACATCAAATGATAAAAAATGCTACAAATAACAACATATACTAGTACAAAAGTTACAAGAAATCCGCTCATCTTCGAGTAGAGTTGGCATCGCCTCCCCAAAACCTCAGTACTTCTGATGATTGTCAAGGGATCTCCAGATATCACCACCATATGAGCAAGAAAATCTTCTACTAAAAGCGCGACTGGAAAAGTACAACATTTCTTGAAGAAATGTGCAAGAGCAACACTGAAATCTCCTGTGGAATGCACAACACCAACGAGAAAGATGATCTCGTTACTTGCCTGCTACTCAGGACCGAAACGACCTTTTTCTTTGTCACAACGAGAAAGAAAATTTTGTTGCATGCATGCTATGTAGAATAAAGATGACTTTCCTCTTCGTCGCAACGAGAAATAAGATCTCGTTGCTTGTCTGCTTCACAGAGCGAGAACGACTTTCCTCTTCGTCATAGTTCTTCCATGCAACACTTCGCCACAACTTTGCGCCACAATTATTCACCCCAATTCTATGCCGCAATTCTTCATCACAGCTCTTTGCAGTAACTCGTTGCCATGGTGCATCGCCGAGAAGCACTACCGTAATGTGTCGTGTCGCCGCCATGCTCCTCCCCAATGCATCGCCGCGACACACCGCTGCAACGCATCACGCTGATGCATCGCCGCGACTCTCCGCTGCAATGCATTGTCGTGATTCATTACCGCAATATGTCGAGTCGACGTCATGCTCCACCCAATGCATCATCATGAAGCACTACTGCAATGCTCCGGGTCGCCGCGATGCTTCGCCCCAATGCATACTTGTGACGCACCGTTGTAACGCATCCCCACGATGCATCGCCGAAACGCCCCACAGCAACACGCCGCCACAATGCACTGCCCCGACTCTCTGTTGCAATGCATTGTTGTGATACATCATTGCAATGCATTGAATTGTTGTGATGCTCCGTCCTAATGCATCGCCGCGATGCACCACCACGACGCATCGCTGCAACCCGCCACATTGCCGCAACGCCCCGCCGCGACTCTCTAATGCAATGCATTGTCGTGAAGCACAGCGACAACGCATTGCCCCAATGCGTCCCAGCAACGCGTCACGTTGCCGCCACACACCGCCGCAACGTATTGCCCTGACAGATCACTGCAACGCGACCCGTCGTCACGACGCCTCGCAGCATTACGTCGCTGCAACGCACAAGCGCGACACTTCACCGCAATGTCTCGCCACGACGCAATGTTGCAACGCCTCACCACGACGCATTGCTGCAACGCGTCCCGTCTCCACAACGCACCGTTGAGACGTTTCACTTTAATGCCTCATTGCAATACATCTCCATGATGCACCACTCAACACGTCACGTCATCAGGACGCCCCACCGCAACATGTCTCCGCTACACTCCGTTGCAACTCCTCGCTGCGACGCTCCACTGCGATGCACCTCCGCGTCGCATTGACCCGACGCACCACCGCAACGCTCGACGCAACTCTACTGGGATTAATCGATCATATGGGGATTGATTAGACCTCTTCCATTACATACTACAATCTTCAAACAAAATCTTCGACATACAACCTTGTATAGGTCAAAAATTCCTATTGGATTTCCTTCGACCTCTTCCATTACAGGCTACAGTCGTCAAGTAAAAGCTTGGACATACAACCTCCGATAGGTCAAAAATCCATGGTGGATTTCTTTGGACCTCTTCCATAACAAGTTACGATCGTCAAGCAAATGTTTCAACCAACAACCTATAATAGGTCAGCCATCATCGATTGATTTATATGACTTTGTTACGGGTTAATAGCTTTGAGCATCTCCGATTATACAACTCAAAACTAGCCTTACATTCTCAATGGATTCTTCTTTCAAACATGCCCCAAAAAGTCAAGCCCAGAAGGCAAGATCCGACAGGAAGCTATCATATCGATGGAAGACAAACTAAAGAGGATCTTCAGTAAAAAAACTCTGAAGGCTACAAGCCTTAAAAGGTGTCAGTTCAAGCTCCTTCAAGACATTGATCGGAGAGAGCATAACCTAAGAAGGTATGAACCACAAAAGGTACGTGATTTTTTACTTGTGTGTTAACTTTAATTACATAATTTTGCACAATTAAGAAGTCGCAACAACCGTGGAAGAAATAAAGAAATGCATTATCATTATCTACAAATGCCACATCAAATGATAAAAAATGCTACAAATAACAACATATACTAGTACAAGAGTTACGAGAAATCCGCTCATCTTCGAGTAGAGTTGGCATCGCCTCCCCAAAACCTCAGTACTTTTGATGATTGTCAAGGGATCTCCAGATATCACCACCACATGAGCAAAAAAATCCTCTACTAAAAGCGCGATTGGAAAACTACAACATTTCTTGAAGAAATGTGCAAGAGCGACATTGAAATATCCTGTGGAATGCACAACACCAACGAGAAATATGATATCGTTACTTGTCTGCTACTCAGGACCGAAACGACTTTTTTCTTTGTCACAACGAGAAAGAAGATCCCGTTGCATGCATGTTATGTAGAAAAAGGATGACTTTCCTCTTCGTCGCAACGAGAAATAAGATCTCGTTGTTTGTCTGCTTCACAGAGCGAGAACGACTTTCCTCTTCGTCATAGCTCTTCCATGCAACACTTAGTCACAACTCTGCGCCACAATTATTCACCTCAACTCTATGCCGCAATTCTTCATCGCAGCTCTTTGCAGCAACTCATTGACATGGTGCATCACCGAGAAGCACTACCGTAATGTGTCGTGTCGCCGCCATGCTCCTCCCCAATGCATCGCCGCGACACACCGCTNGACACTGAAATCTCCTGTGGAATGCACAACACCAACGAGAAATATGATCTCGTTACTTGTCTGCTACTCAGGACCGAAACGACTTTTTTCTTTGTCACAACGAGAAAGAAGATCCCGTTGCATGCATGTTATGTAGAATAAGGATGACTTTCCTCTTCGTCACAAGGAGAAATAAGATCACGTTGTTTGTCTGCTTCACAGAGCGAGAACGACTTTCCTCTTCGTCATAGCTCTTCCATGCAACACTTCGCCACAACTCTGCGCCACAATTATTTACCTCAACTCTATGTCGCAATTCTTCATCGCAGCTCTTTGCAGTAACACGTTGTCATGGTGCATTATCGAGAAGCACTACCGTAATGTGTCGTGTCACCGCCATGCTCCGCCCCAATGCATCGTCGCGACACACCGTTGCAACGCATCGCGCTGATGCATCGTCGTGACTCTCCGCTGCAATGCATTGTCGTGATTCATTATCGCAATATGTTGAGTCGTCGCGATGCTCCACCCAATGCATCATCATGAAGCACTACTGCAATGCACTGGGTCGCCGCGATGATCTGTCCCAATGCATACTTGCGACGCACCGTTCTAACGCATCACCACGATGCATCCCCGAAACGCCCCACAGCAACACATCGCCACAATGCACTGCCCCGAATCTCTGTTGCAATGCATTGTTGTGATGCATCATCACAATGCATTGAGTTGTTGTGATGCTCCGTCCTAATGCNGCCGTGACTCTCCGCTGCAATGCATTATCGTGATTCATTACCGCAATATGTTGAGTCGTCGCGATGCTCCACCCCATGCATCATCATGAAGCACTACTGCAATGCACCGGGTCGCCACGATGATCAGCCCCAATGCATACTTGCGACGCACCGTTGTAACGCATCACCACGATGCATCCCCGAAACGCCCCACAACAACACGTCGCCACAATGCACTGCCCCGACTCTCTGTTGCAATGCATTGTTGTGATGCATCATCACAATGCATTGAGTTGTTGTGATGCTCCGTCCTAATGCATCGCTGCAATGCACCACCACGACGCATCGCTGCAACCCGCCACATTGCCGCAACGCCCCGTCGCGACTCTCCGATGCAATGCATTGTCGCGACGCACAGCGACAGCGCATTGCCCCAATGCGTCCCAGCAACGCGTCACGTTGCCGCCACACAGCGCCGCAACGCATTGCCCTGACACATCACTGCAACATGACCCGTCGTCACGACGCCTCATTGCATTACGTCGCTGCAACGCACCCACGCGACACTTCGCATCAATGTCTTGTCGCGACGCAATGCTGCAACGCCTCGCTACGATGCATTGCTGCAATGCGTCCCGTCTCCACAACGCACCGTCGAGACGTTTCGCTTTAATGCCTCGCCGCAATACATCTCCATGATGCACCAACTCAACACGTCACGTCATCAGAACGCCCCACCACAACACATCTCCGCTACACTCCGTTGCAATTCCTCGCCGCGACGCGCCACTGCGATGAACATCCGCGACGCGACACCACAACGTTCGCCGCAACTCTACCCCGCCCCTGCCCCCTCCAATTTCTGTAGGTCTATTTATAGACTCAAAAAGAGCATTTACCATTAAATGCACATTAATATATAAGCTCAAAAAGAAGTGCAAACATTAAATGTACATAAATTTTTTTTTCATATATAAAAAAAAATCATATTTAAAAAAAAAAGAAAAGAAAAAAGAAAGAAGAAAGTTTAAAAAGAAAAATGTATTTTCATGCTCCCATAAAAGATAATAATAAATAATCAAATAACAACTTGTTTGCCTTAACAAGTTTCGAAATTGAGACAGTTGGCTTGAAGCAGATAAGATAATAAGCTATAATAAATATATTTAAATATATGTCTCACAAAAATTAAAAAACTTTAGATATTAATTTTTTTGAACAATGAAATTGGATTTGCCAGAAAATAGGGGGGCAACTGATACTCTACCAACAAATTTTCTTTATCCAACACGAATCTCAAAAAATGACATGGATCTCGAGACAATGCAAGAGATATTCAAACTTCGATAAAAACTAACTCAGAGCTACGATTTCAAGCAAACTTATAGTCAAACTGACCAGCTCGATGAGACGAACTCAATGATATCAAAGTTAGTCCAATCCAAGTCAAATCAAGACCATATCATGTCATTAAACCATTCTTGTAATGTTTTCAGACACATTTGGAAGGTTAAACGGTTATTGAATCTGACAAGTTTATAGTCGAATCGAGTGTCTCAGTAAGATAAATCCAACGAGTCTAAGATTGTGCAATTATGACATTGTTAGAGCACTCAAATATCCATTAAACATTGTTTGATCGGAGGAAACTCTCTGGCCCGTCCGATCAAAATAATTCATATTCATGCATTAATGACATCTAGAACACAATAAATAGAGTCTCACCCATCACAAGAGTGGAGACTGGAAGCTTCAGAGAGGACTGAAAGCTCTGAGAAAGAGCTGAAGTCCAACACCATCCCGACCGTCATCGACTACCGTTAATCGCCATCAACCATCACCAGCAGTCGTTGACACCCGTCGATCGTCGTGAGCCACTATC
>JXCR01141589.1:38447-47174 GCA_002079205.1 Phalaenopsis hybrid cultivar
CAAGCAAACTTATAGTCAAACTGACCAGCTCGATGAGACGAACCCAATGATATCAAAGTTAGTCAAATCCAAGTCAAATCAAGCCCATATCATGTCATTAAACCATTCTTGGAATGTTTTCAGACACATTTGGAAGGTTAAACGGTTATTGAATTTGACAAGTTTATAGTAGAATCGAGTGTCTCAGCAAGATAAATCCAACGAGCCTAAGATTGCGCAATTATGACATTGTTAGAGCACTCAAATATCCATTAAACATTGTTTGATCGGAGGAAACTCTCCGGCCCATCCGATCAAAATAATTCATATTCATGCATTAATGACATTTAGAACACAATAAATAAAGTCTCACCCATCACAAGAGTGGAGACCGGAAGCTTCAGAGAGGACTGAAAGCTCTGAGAAAGAGCTGAAGTCCAACACCATCCCGACCGTCATCGATTACCGTCGATCGCCATCAACCATCACCAGCAGTCGTTGACACCCGTCGATCGTCGTGAGCCAATGTCGACCTTCATCATCGATCAACACCAATCATCGTCGATCACTACCAACAAGACGTTGTCAGTCATCGTCGTGGGACATGAGCTCATCACTAATGTCCATGTGTCAAAAATAACATACGTGGTTCACGACTTGTACAGCTCCCAACTCCGACCCCCACGACTTACGAATGTCATTCATACTCGCCCTTACGGCCTACATGGTTCACAGCTCATGCAGCTCCCAACTCTAGCCCCCAGCGGCTTACGAATGTCATTCATACTCACCACTATGGTCTATGTGGTCCACAGGTTCTGTAACTGCTTACTACAGTTTCTTTGGCCAATCAACGCTTCTGGGGTAAACATCTACACAACACTCACGACGGACTATTACCTCCACAATATTAAAAAATGATTCTTGCAACCAGCTCTCACCATGAACTGCTTCTAGAATATAGTTATACAACTTTGTAATTTCATATTCCTTAATTTAGGAGAAGAATGAACATGTGTACTCACATTTGTAGTGGCGTGATTTTTCCCCTTTTCAATGGTTTTCCATGTAAAAAGAAAAGATATCTTCTCATGCATACTTTTCTTTTATTATATGTGTGTGTTGAATTCTCGTGCAATGCTAAGACGATAATTCATTACTTTTCCGCCGTGAATTTCCTAAAACGCATCAAATTTGAATTTTGATATGATAGTAAATTGGTGGATCAATCAGCTAAAATGTTGTCAGCTGAGTCGATCGACTGGGTGGCGATCGTATCTTTTATTTAGTTGATCGAGGCTTTCGATTGAACAATGATCTTGTTAATCGTTCGTGGCAAAAGCAGTCTGGTCTTCAAATTATGATCAGGGGGTTTCTGCTTGCGCTTTGTTCGGTCTGTTAGTCGTTAGATAAGTCGATTTGTTTTTGTCAGGTGCACCGTGACACACTTGTCTCTCTGGCTCAAGTCTTACGTGACCTGTCTCATCTAGCCACTCGGTTCGTCACCTCAGTCGAACACCCCTATTTGCAATGTCTTATGTGGATCTCGTTACTAGGACGAGTTACGTCTCGCCCTTGACAAATCTTGTCGTTATCGGGTGAGAGACATCTCCAGAGTTTTGACTCGTCTTGTTTTAGGAAAAAAATATTGCGTTAGGACTTCGCATGCAGATCTGCTTGCAGAGTCTAATCTCGAGCTGACACATGGAAGGTCGGGGCTCACCTACAAAAAAATGAAAAAAAAAAGAAAACGTGCGACCTAGTCCGACCAATGCCTTATAGGAATATTCTGTCACATAGAAATATTCTCTTGTGTTATTCTGAATATTTTCCGCGTTATTAATGAGTTATTAGTGTGTTATTGAGGTGATCCAACCAAATGACATGATAAAACTTTTACTGATGTGTTGTTAATATGTTGTGAAAGTGATTTTGAGTTACTATTGCTGTTTAAAGAACAATAACATCTTAAAATCACCTCAATCGTTATTTTTAATTTGTTATTGGTGTGTTATTCATGTATTATTGATGTGTTATTAAGATAATACAATCCAATGACATGATGAAAATTTCTACTGATATGATATTCAAGTGTTATGGAGGTGATTTTGAATTGGTATTGTTTTTTCAAGAATAATGACATCTCAAAATCACTTAAGCAATTATATATATATTCAAATAAGCGCCATTATTTAGTCTAATTGGCTTAACTTATGTAAATGTCCATATTTAATATTTTAGGTGAACAAAATGACGATAATTAAATGAATATGTCCGACCTCTTTTATAAGATTTTGACGGATCGATAGTTAAATAATGACAGTCAAATAAATTATGAATACTATCAATTATTATTGTTGGTCGACAACATGCGAGTCATAAATAATATCAATAATTAACATCAGTATTCATTGAAAAATAAAATTTTAAAATTCTTCAAATTCAAGAAATCTCTCTGCCAAAAATATTTCCCCACAATTATTTATTTTGTTTTTGTGCTTTCAAATGTCTTATTGGCATTGGAATTAGGTGAAATTATATGCATTGGATCCTGCGATTTTCTAATTAGGTATCAATTTGTAATTTATTAACCTTATATATAAGAAGACGCAATATACAAAAAAACAAATATTTACGTGTCGACCAAAAAAAAGTATGTCANAGTGAGAAAAATCCCATGAGGCCAAGATCACTTAATTTTGACATCATTAATGTATTCAAATACTCATAAAAATATATCTAATCAAGGGAATCACTACGTGTTTTGATAAAGTGGTATGAATTCATCAATATTTAAGTAGAATGTCACTCCCAAAATATATAAGTAGACTCACACTCTCTTCATGAAGATAACCTGGACTTGGAGGAGAAAGTTGATGGAGCTTTAAGCTCTTGAGGGTTGCAAAGATCCATCATCATCGGCCATTGACGTCTATACTGTCGGACCAACGACGTTTATCCGCCACCACTACAAAATCACCACCATCTAGCCACTGCTACTGTCAGATTACAGTTGCCAGATCACCACCATCACCGTAGCAGGTAAGTTGTTGTCGGGTTATCGCCATCATTGGAGCACTGTTTCTTAATCACCATATTTCCTTCCACCATACTGTTGTCATATGGTAACCATCATGGTCAGACCCCAATTGTCTTGCCACCACCATCGCCTTTGCAAGACCACTATTATCGGATTCCCACAATCATTAGACCACTCTTGCCCAACCACCACTATTGTTGCCATTGCTGGATCACAGTCATCGCCATAGACCCACTACCATCTGGTTGACACCACTACTAGAACACCATTTTAGTATTGAGTCGTTGTCATCATCAAACCACCATTGCCATCAAGTCACCATCAACGAACTACCACCTCCGTGATGGGCCATTGTTGCATGGTTGCAGTTGCCATGTTGGACCACTGACGCCTGACCACCGCCGACACTGGAACACTGCCTTTCTACCACCACCATTATCGTCGGGTTGCCCTCTCCACCTTTACACCACCATTAACAAACCACTGACATTAGGTTATTGCCATTATGTCAAACCACTGTCATCGAGTTGCTACCACAACTAGACGACAAACACTCAATCAACATCGAGTAGTGCAAAAAGAATCCCCTTCTAATTACTATCATCAGATCTTTTTCACTATTGTCAGGTTGCCAACACGGGAACACTACCAATATCGTTAAATCATCACTCTTAGCCACCGATATGCTAAATCACTAACGCCTGACACCTGTCGATGTTGTAGAACATCATTGTTATCACAAAATCATCATCTCATGACCACAACCTTACTATCATCATCTTCTGACCGCCGCTGTGTGAAATCACTAATACTCGACAACTTCCGTTGTAGTGATACACCATCATTATCACATGATCATCATATCTCTAACATCATTATGTCGAATCACTGACGCCCGACAATCTCCTGGACACTATAGCTGTTGAGTCAGACCATCTTTGACGGGCCATGATTATCGTTGAACCACCGTTGCCCGACCAACATTGATGCTATCATTGAATCACCATAGCTTGGCCACTGTCGCCGTCACGACACACCACTAGTCAAATTTCCACAATCAAATCACCATCATCTGAATATTGCTATTGTTGTTCTTGATCATTGTTGCCTAGCGACCACCACAATCGGTGATCAAGAATCAAGATCACAATCGCACAACGCCTACCATTGGTCCTTCATCGTCGCAGCCGAGTTGTGGTCACTTCCCCGACAATTTTCAACAATCTTCTAATAAAAATCAAGTTAATTTCTTATACAATTATAATACTATTTTCTACTGCTCAATTGGAGATAATGCTTTTTAATATACATATGAATATTAAAATTATTTCAGATGGGGTAGGTCTTGTGATTTTATCCTTTTGAATTTTCCACATAAAAATGTCTCGTGTTTCCTCTATTTGCTCTTCTTTTATCTATGTATGTGTGATATATTCTCACATAATGCTAAGACATTGCCACAGCTCAAAGAAGACAAATTCTCTAGCACACAACCTATATTTATGTATGTGTGTGTCTCTATTATGTATATGGGGTGTCAAGTCAAGTCAATTTTAGGTTTAACCCAAAAATGACTCGACATGAAAATAGTCAGATTAAACCCGAGCCATTAAATAAATGAGTCGACAATCTCAACTCAATCACGAATCCAACACATCCTAACGTGAAAATAGTTGCCATGATGGATTAACTTTAACCCAACCTAAATTGGACACTATTATCTATTACATTATGTAGACAACTTTACTATTGACAAGCAATGGTGAAGATAAATCTCAATTGCATACTAATAAAATTGATACATCATCAACAAATTCTTTCGTCAAACACGAATCTCAAGGCATGACACAAGGCTTGAGATAATATTTTGAGCAAGAAACATTGAAGCTTTGATAAAATGTCAACCAAAACTCTAATTTCAACAAACTTACATTCTAACAGATTGGCTTGATGAAATGGACCCAATGATACTAAAATTGGTCCAATTGGAGTCAAATCAAGCTCATATCAAGTCATTAAACCAAAATTGAAAGCTTTCAAAAAATATTTGAAAGGTCAAACCAATGTTGAATTCGACGAGTTCATAGTCGAATCGAACGTCTCAATAAGATGAATCCAATGAGCTCAAGATCGCTCAATTCTGATATCTTTAAGGCACTCAAATGTCCATCGAACGCCGTCTGATTAATGGAAGCCCTCTGAGTCGTTAGATCAAAGTGGTAAATATTCCAATATTAATTGTTACTATAACTCTATAAATAGAGCTTCATCCCTTTCATGAGAGGGGAGGAGAGCTTGAAGTTTTGAAAAGAACTTGAAGCTTTGAAAAAAAGCTGAAGTCTAGCATCACTCTGACCACCGCCAACCACAGTCAATCACTACTCACAAGCTCTCGCCGATCATTATCGACTGCGACCTATTTCATGCGACAATTTTTTCACGCAACGACGTAGTAATTCAAAAGACTTTGCAACTCTTTTCCGTCTGCGGGATAAGAGATCTCTGTAATTATCAACTTATAGTGATTTTTTACAAACGAGTCATAATTCGTGATTTTTTTTCATTTTTGCGTTTTAATGTAAAAACTTTTGATGTTATTTTCTTTTATTAGAACACATGTTGAATTCTTGTGCAAAATTAAGATGATAATCTATTTCTTTATCACCACAAATTTGCTAGCATGTTTCAAGAACAATTTCATTTGGAAAAAAATTAGGTGACTTTTTCTTTGAAGTTTTCACAAAAAAAAAAAAAATCATGTTCTATGCACCATTCTTAACTCTAGTTATTTGAATTCCATGTTTAAATAAAAATGAGATATTAAATTACTTCTATAAATTTTTTAAACTTCTAATAAATAAGAAAGAGAGTTAGTAAAAAATTTAATTTAAATCAAATGAAATTTTAAAAAAACAAAAAATAAATTTAACTCTACCTTAAATTCAAAATTTTCACGTTTTTTTTTTCTCACGTTCCTTCACTTTACTACGGCCGCTTACATTTAATAAATTATATTTAAAATAAGGGTCTGTTTGGCGCAGCTGCAGCTTCTCAGCTTTTCAGCTGCAGCTGCGCTGCCTCATAAAACTGCTACGAGGAAGCTGGCTGTCAGTTTGATGCAGCTGTGTGAGAACAGCTGTGGGGCAGCTGTTTCTGAAGAAATGACCAAGCTGTCCCTGTTTGATAAAACTGTTTAAAAAATTTATATATATATGTAAAAAATTTAAATATGTAATTGCGAATCGTATTTGTAATAAATATATTTTATGGAATATGGTAGTCAAACAATAAAGACATATCGAGTTTGCTATGTAAATATTAAGGTCAAATCACTATTAATCAAGCTGAGCATTGTAGCAAAAATCATGATTTGAACTAGTTCAGTTTCAACCACAGCATAATTATGAAAATTAATTTGTCAACACTCGCAATACCATTTCAGATATAATTTGATACCAAAGCATTATAAATGTAAAATTGAACTTTGTGCTATACATGTGAATACCTAGGAGTTGTGTGGTATGCATGTAAATTTCCCTTTCAATTTTTATCTATTGGAATGATATTATTGAATTGTACATACTGTGTTCCCTTTCAGCTGATTTCTTTGTCTGAGAAGAGGTGGTGATGTTCTTTCTTCCATTCATCTTTTTGATCCAACAAGNAAGAAGATGGCAAATAGTCATGCTGCTTAGGAGTTGAGAAGAAGATTCCTAGCTTATATAATGCTAATAGAAAAATTTGTATAAAAATATAGACGAACTTATGAGAACGATATTTTTCAATTGTAGTGAAACAGTACTCTAGATTTATTTTATTTAAACACACACACTTAAAAATGAAAAAGAAGAGAAAATTTATGACCACAAATTATATGTATTTATGTATCTAACTTTAAAACTTATATATTTACATTTATAATATTTTTGGTGTGAAGAACTTAAACATGAAATTGTATCTGATTTATAAAAGATAAATGATACTGGCATTTTTAATGTGATGTAATTATTTTATAGAAAATTTATAGTTTACCCAAACAGTCCAGGTGCATTTTCAAAACATCACCGCACCAAATAAGCTCTACCAAATGGACCCTTAAGCGAAAAGATATATGACAATATCATTAAAGTATCAAAGCCTATAGATTGACAAAATTATAAAATATCTAATATTTTTAAACTTAGGCAAAAATATATATGACAAAATCATTAAAGTAACCAAATTACATGAGGAAAAAATATTAAAATATACTATCTACATTAAGAAAAAAATTTTCAGGAGGTGGGCCCCACTTCCGACACTAATCTTATTGTTTTTTAATTTTTGACAAATGCATTTAAAGCAGAAATTACAGGCCCCCATCTATTTAAACAAACGAAAAATAATAGCACAATTTATACCCTCCAAAATACAAAAATTTTCATATTTGCACCTTTAATTACATGCAAAGCTTTTTAAGAGTGCAGAATCCCCAAAAAGAAAAATTTTAAAAAGGGGGTGAAGAATGAAATTAATTATTCTGCCCCTGGCGCCATCGAAAAAATATTACATCAGTACTACGCACGTAGATGTAATGTAACGTGCGTAGCTAATGAAATCACGCCACGACACCCCACGTGATAGGAAAAAAAACAAAGCGATAACACGTGGAATATTCCTTCCCGTGTTATTCATGTGTTATTGTGTATTATTCATGTGTTACTGATGTGTTATTGTGTTATCATAATACCAAAAATATTCTCATAACACAATAACACATAAATAACACACAATAACACCAGAATAACATGGGGGAGTATTCCCAACAGAGCAAAATACGGCGCAGTAACGAGGAATATTCCCCCCATATTATTCATGTGTTATTGATGCGTTATTGTGTTATTATAACAACAAGAATATTCCAATGACACACTAACACATGAATAACACAATAACATATGAGTAGCATCGAGGGAATATTCCCCGTGTTACTGTGCCGTTTTTTTCTTTCTGTCGCGTGGGGTGTCATGGCGTGATTTCATTGACTACACACATTACTCTACGTGCGTGATACTTGTAATATTTTTCCGGCGCCACGACACCATCAGCATAATACAAGTCACAAATCTCCTGCTTAAAAAGAAGGTTTTAAATAACTTTATGTTTAGAAGAAGGTAAAATTAGCTGATGATATACTATCTTATTATTAATGACATAATAATTCAAATGCTAAAAAATAATTAACTCCTGAGACACTGATTTAATTTAATTTTTTGTCTGCTTTACATTTTAAATTATCATTACAGTTTTATTTGTGGATATAGTTCATAAAAAAAAATTATACTGAAATAGGGGTGTAAATGAACCGAACGCGATCAAACAATAACAATTTAAACATGAACGAATCACTGTTCGTCTTTAGTTCGTTTAACTAACCGAATGAAAAAAAATTATTCACGTTCGTCCCGTTTAATTATCGAACGAATCGAACAAGAACTCATTGAAGAACCGAACCCGTACTGTTCGAAAACAACGAGTTTTTTTTGACAGCCCTACGCTTAAAACTTAATTTTGCAATATGATCAGTTAAAGTACATTGGCTTTAAAAAAATTTTAAAATTTTAAAATATTATTCTTCTCATCACAATTTAATAATTATTTTTTAAAAAAGCTACAGCCAAATTCACCGAGATAAATAAACAATATATATATATATATATATATATATA
>JXCR01141591.1:13561-32605 GCA_002079205.1 Phalaenopsis hybrid cultivar
ACTTTGATTTTGATCTCTCTTTATTTGAGTTCTAGTTTGATCATCTCCTTATGAAATCAACATTCAGTGCCGAACTCGAACCTGAGATCTCGCCAGTATCTTTCTTGTGCACCTCCTCAGCCAAAACCAAATCACAAATATCATCACATTTCAGTTTAGATTTATCTACAAAACTGCTAACTACCATTCTTATGACTTCCCAACTATTTAGCAATGATGCCAACAATATTAGCGCATGTATCTCATCATCAAAATCAATTTCAACAGACGACAATGGATTTGTAATAGTATTGAAATTATTCAGGAGTTGAGCAACAGAAACACTTTCCATCATCTTCAAATTGAATAACTTTTTCAGCAAGTACACCTTGTTATTCGTTGATGACTTTTCATACATACCTGATAAGACTATCATGAGATCTGCAACCCTTTCCTTAACGACATTATGTGCAACGGACTTCGATAGGGTCAATCGAATAACCCCAAAAACCTGTCAATCTAACAAATTTCATTCAGTCTCGTCCATTCTTTCGGGTTTTTTCCCCAATAACGGAAGATGAAGTTTCTTCTCATAAAGGTAGTCCTCTATTTGCATCCTCCAATAACCAAAACCTGTGTCATCAAACTTCTCGATCTCTTAAACCTCCATTTCATCTGCAGTCGTTGTTCTTCCTCAGATCCGAACAAATCTCCGATATCAGTTGTTGCGGTATACATATGAAAAAAAAAAGGAGATCGTGAGGCAGGAGCGGGAAGTCAGACCGGGCTCCACACTAACGTTTATAACCCTTGTAGACATCTAAGATCATTCCTACTGATATACCTCTCACCATCTACAAGATGCTAGCTCGAAGCACAATAAATTCAGGAATTGCTGGGTTGCTTATTACCTGACTCCTCAGAGTCACTCCCTCATAAAGCATCGACCGTTACCTTGATAAGAATCTCTATCTTGAGGTCAACTGTATGTGGTGGCGTCTCTTCCCCATTGGCTGAAAAATGAGAATCCTCTCTGAAATCCGTATGTTCTTCCTGATCATCGTTCATCTCTTTAACTAGAAGCGAGTTCTCCTTGTTTGTCCTCACTGTTTTCAGTGCCTATAGTGCATTTAACCAACTTTTCTATGATGATCTGGTCGGTGAAGTAAATCACTCCCTTGGTTGTGTTTTCTGCTTCATCATGTCCAAATCTGCGACATTTGGAATATTTTCTGGCTGTGACAGACTTGCNTTCTCTGAAATCCGTATGTTCTTCCTGATCACCGTTCATCTCTTTAACTAGAAGCGAGTTCTCCTTGTTTGTCCTCACTGTTTTCAGTGTCTATAGTGCATTTAACCAACTTTTCTATGATGATCTGGTCGGTGAAGTAAATCACTCCCCTGGTTGTGTTTTCTGCTTCATCATGTCCAAATCTGCGACATTTGGAATATTTTCTGGCTGTGACAGACTTGCGGATTGGTTTTGCTTGATAGTAGCGCGCGCGCGGAGGGGGGGACGCTTGGTGATATGGTCTCTCCACTTCGGAAGCTGGAGTTTGCCACTTTTGGCAGTAGTAAATTGGTAGGAATTGATGCAGTAATTCTTGCTTCATTTTCATATTTTCTCGTTCTTCCCTTTAACCTTCCAAATCACGGTCGAGAGTATCCTCCCACTGGATTTCCTCTTCAATATCCATAAAGCCTCCGCTGAAGACGGCGAAGCTCTCTCTATATCTCGTCTCTGGTAGGCTCGGGCGTAGATCTCCTTGGTGGCATGGTTAAGGCTTGGGATCTGTGAAAGGAAAGATGAAACAAAGAAATAAAGTAATTTGAAAAAAAAATTATTGTGGTGGATTGGGTAAGGATGGATGTTAGAAACTCTAGGATGGGAATAGGGTTGGGCTAGCTTTGATACTAAATGATACTGGTGTTTACCCAAACCACAATGGAAACACAAATATTATTTTTGAATTCCAAACATATTACAAACACGATACGGAAAAACATGAAATAGACGACAAACAAACTTGACAAGATAAACAATAAAAGGTGTCTGTGGGGAATGATGAGGACGAGGGGGATAAGGAGATGGGGGCGGCTGGAACTGCAGAAAAAAGTAGATCCTTGTTGTTTTGGGTGGTAGCAGCCAGGGTGACGATGGTAACGACATCGAATTTAAGTTGGAGAGATGCAGGAATGTCGTTGGAGGCTGGATTGGTGGCTGCAGTGAAGGCCGGAGAGGTAGTGTTGCTGTGAAAAAAAGTAGAACAATAGCCGGGAGAATGACGGGAAGGTAAATATCTCGGTGAGGTCTAGCTACAGCCGTAGCACCATTCGGACCTGTGGGGACGATCAACACCTTGGAAAAGGAACACCCGGAGCACTATCTTTATGTCGGATACATCCCTGAAGAGGGAAAATACTCAGACAAAACTAAATTTGGGTTTCATAAAACAATCCCTAACTCAAAGCACATCCTCTCCTATTTATAAAGAGATGTAACCAACTGCAGAAAACATTTAAAATAAGGAGAATGAAAATTATATTAAAAATTTTAGGAAAGATATTTAAAATATAAAAGAAGAATAAAAATCAGATTTCATGTTTCATGAAAAGATTTAAAATAAGGAAGGAGAATAAAATCAAGATTTAGGCTTTTAGAAATGGATTTAAATTAGGANTATGAAAAGATTTAAAATAAGGAAGGAGAATAAAATCAAGATTTAGGCTTTTAGAAATGGATTTAAATTAGGAAAAGGCCTATGAAGGAAAAAAAGAAGAGGAAGAACGAAAAGAAAGCGAAGGGAGAAAAATGAAAGGGGAAGAAGTAGGAGGCGGTGGGCACCCCTCCAAGAGGACCGACCGGTACAGCTGGGTTGGATTTGTGCCCAACTGGTCCCCCATGAGCCGGGCGTCATTGTACCTTTGGATGCTTGTCATGCCCTATTAAATTATTCATGGCAAAATGATTGTTGCACATATCATGAAAAAAATACATTTTTTCTACAAAAAAAAAGGGAAATGCATTGTATTATTTACTTGGAAGGAGTTTGAGGTAATGAGTGTTCATACAGAGCTTGAGAATAAGGCATCACAAACTATCTTTTTTACAAAGCTTAAGAGAAGCATCAACAAGACTAGCATTGATTATTCTAGAAGACAACGAGTTGGGGGAACTAAGAGTTTTCAGGATTTTCTTACCTATAGATTACCTCTTAAGTTTCCACTACTAAGGAAGGTTTAGCATAACATCACTTCAGACAGAGATGAGATATTTTTATGACATTTTTGGAAGACTAGAGCAAATTGGGTACTAGGTTCTAATTCAATTCAGCAACACAGTCATAAATAGATGGCCAAATAGAGTTGTGAAGCACAATTATGGAAATCTCCTTAAGAGAGTGTGTGGCTGCAACTTGGATTTAAGTTTTAGATTCACTAAGAGCCCGTTTGGGGCAGCTTATTTGGTGTGGTGACATTTTGAAAACGTACCCGACCTGTTTGAGTAAACTGTTTTTTGACAGCTTGTGCATTTTCAAAACACTAAAAACAATGTTTTCACATTGCACCTATCTAGGTGCGGTGGCAGCTTTCTGGATGCGGTCTAGTTTTTCTAAGAAAATAAAATTTGTAATAGTTATCGCACCTAACTTATCAGAAAATTATTTTTGATCAACTTATCAGCAGATTGTTCAATAAGCTGCAGCTGCCCCCAAACAGACCCTAAAACTGATAAATCCAGATTTATTAAATCCAATGATGTTAGATCGAAAATTACATTTGGTATTTTTTCAAGTTGAATCCAATTAAATCAGTATGACATGTTTGATATTTGATTTCAGAATTAAATAGAAAGGGTTTGAAGATTTGAATGTTAGATGAAGATCCTATTGAAGCAACAAAATTTACCCTTCTTTTACGAGAAGATGTTTGCATTAAAATAATCACGTAGACAAAATGTCTACCAATCCTTCGGCAACAACAGAATGACCACTTGGATATATTCCTTTAAGTTGCAGCAATCAACATCAAACAACATGCAAGGTGAGCTTTGCTTGTATTCGGCTTCAGTCAAGTATTATGGGCTCTCGCTAATAAAATAGAATAAGATATCTGAGATTACCGGTGATCAAAATGACAAATAAATCAAGGATTATAAGAGATCAAGATGACAAATTTGTAAGTGAATAATACAGAGATTTTGAGAAATAACAATTAGAAAAAATTAAGTCTTCAAAGATACTAACATCAAGCACATTTGAGAAACATATGATGAAGCTTGTTAGAAAATCTCCAATTTAAGTTCAATTTGACACTTCGTTCAACATCACATAAAAAAGAGGGGCTAAAAAAGGAAAAGTAACTAGTGGAGGATCGGAGAACCAGCTACGATGAGAAAGTTGTGCGACGACAAGGGCGGGTGACATGCAATAGAGTCCACTACAGCAACAACAAGAAGATCAGCAAGCAGCAAATTTCTCCTATGCGGAGAGCGACAACGCAAGTGTTTACCTTCAAGCTTCTCTTATGCGATGAACTAGAAGGTACGAGATTCAGGGAAGAGACCTTCTATGCAACGAGGAAAAAGGAAGAGAGACCTTCTCTTGTGCGACGAGCTAAAAGGAAGAGATGAGGTTGTAGGAAGAGACGAGGTTGTGGGAAGAGACATTCGTCCTCCACAAATCCTTTAAATCCATCTTCATCCATGATTTAGTAAATCTGTGGCATGCATTACAAAGCTGGAAAAAATGGATTTAGAGAACGGAAGGATTTAATAATGCAAAATCAATGTTTGGTAGATTTACGTTAAATCCAGATGATAATCCTCTATAATATAGGCTACCAAACACCGTCTTAAGTGTTTTATGAGAAAAAAATGTGGCAGTGAAATCCAGGCGTTTCCTTAGAAGAAGTCTTTCATAGTTGGAGAAAATAATGCGGGAGTTGTTTCTGTGAAATTTATGGGTCCTACAATCCCACTACGCAGAAACAAGAGGGATTTTCGTCCCAAGAAAATAACGTGCAATGTTTTCCCGCCTACTGCAACCGCCAGCCCCTGTGTGTCGTTATTTAATATTCTTTTCATTGGTATTTGGGTTATTTTTATTGGGGAACAATATATATGTTCTCACTTTCCTGTTTTTTGGATTTTTGCTTTATTTTATGTGTTTTTGAGATAGTATTTTGTTATTTTTTCACTATAGAAGAATATAGTCTCTTCCTTTTTACAAATGGTGTGTTTGCATCTTGTTCAGGAATAGGTGGTGGAACCTCCTCATCATCTGTAACTTATTATTTATTATTTTCCTCATTTTCAGCTGAGACAGTCGTCAAACTACTCCTATCCCCACCCAAACGCAATTGACATTTTGTACTATCATTTCCTTGTTGTTCCAGAACCACCTCCCCGCAAGATCAGCTTCCTAAACACCTTCTATGAGCCCTACAACAGTGTCGAAAATACATTTATAAGATTGAAGTGAGGAGGATTTGGGTATGTATGTTTGACAGAGAAGAGATGATGCACTAAAAAATTAAATGGATAAACTTAATGATAAAATGCATGGGTCTTTGATATATCAAAAGTTGATGCTTTAAAAAGCACTACTATTTCCAAAGTGTTTATCAAAATTTCATTATCGCCCCATAGATTAATTTTAGAACCTCAACTAGGCACACAAAATGAAACCTTCATACCAAGGTTTTTAGACTAGATCGAAGTTTTGACCTCCACACCTCTCCTGTAAATGATCTATTTAAATCCGGCGACTAAGATGGAGGACAGATGCATTGTCGTGACAGTACGATTTAAAACATATCAACCCCAATGAGAAGTACTGAAAACAACATCCATTCACAAGACAAACTATATTAACATGTCTGAACATCAAAATTATCAAAAAGAACCTCCCACGATTAATTGGATGGAAATGACGAATAAAACAAACGAAGAATAAGACATCGCAAAAAAAAATTTTGGAGTGACCCAACCACAATTGAAATCTTTCAAACATCACTCATTTTGTGAAAGAGAATGTTGACTCATCCGAAACAACAAAATTGCGTGGCAAGAATATCTTACATAACACATTGCCCCACTTGAGAAAATGGCAAAATTCATGCAAGCATGTGAGGCGACAAACATAAGTTTGAGAAGCACAAATGACTTTTTTTATTTTTTTATTTTTTATTTGTGAAGAGTAACACTGACACATATAATTACAAAATCTATATTGATATAAATTAGTATTACAAAAATTTACAATTTCAACATAAGTATTATTGATAAAAAAAATGAGTCTACTACAGTCGATATTTTTAACTTCACGAATTTTTTAAAATTTAACAGTCGAATCCAGCAATTCATGATGAAAGCCACTATGAAGTTGCATCTCCTAACATTTTTTGTGAACCAGTTTTGTTCTTCATAAGTGATTTCATTATATTGTATATTGTTTGGAAGACAAAGGGTAGATGAAAGTAGGATGGATAGGACTAGTGTAGAAGGATAAAGTTGGAATAAATTTAACGCCTCCAGTAGTATTAATCATGAACTTATGGAGAAGAAACATTCAAAAAGCCACCCCAAATAATTAGGATAAAGCTGATGATAATAGTTAAGATTATGATGAAATTTATAAACAAAATACTGACTTCAAGAGAAGAAATTTACTCTTTCATACCAGCATGTATTCTCACTAATTATAACCAGGAACATCCATGTTACCATAGAGTTACCTTGTTCCACACCACAAGCTTTGGAATTGAAGCCACATCCAATTCACGCAGAACTTTTTCCACTGCATCAGTTTGTTGCTGTGCTAAAGGATGACTACACCACGTTACTTGATAGATTAATAAAATATCATACAGCATGATAAGGCTAGCAAAAAGAGGAGGCAAGAAAATAAGTAATCTATCGAAATATTAGCACCTGATGTCCACCACGTGAACCAAAAGGGATGACTCAGAAATTTCCTCCAATGTAGCCCTGAATGCAGCAACCTGTATAATGGCATCACTTTGACAAAGAGAATTAGAATCTTTTAGCTTCAATATTTCCATATTAAATAAGGTGCAGAATACTTATCGATAGGGTGAGAAAAGAGAATAAAACAAACGAGTGTAAGACTATTTATTTTAACAATTCACTACATCTATAGTACAGTAGCTAGATTTAAATTGAAAATAGGAAGAGATGAACTTTAGCTTTTCCTTTAAACCATTTTTCAAAACCATAAAGGAATATAATTATAAAGCATGACCTAAAGAGTTAAACCCAGAGCTTTATTACTTTAATGACACAAGGAAAAATGGTGATTTGGACGAAGCTATATAAAAAGGAAATATCAGCACATCAGAGCTGAAAGTTGGATGAAACAAGAATAGAAGCTCCCTAGATAGGTGTTGGTGAGCCGACAGGGGAATCCATGTAATCTAAAAACATCCATTACATCCCATCAAGTAGAGTAGTAGATATCAAACATACCAAACTACAAGTTCAAAGTCTCAACACCACAAATATTAGTTGTCTAATAATTTGGGGGAGTGTAAACAGGTAGGATAATATTTTCAACGACATTTTCCTTGATGCTATGACGATTAATCACTATTAGTTGGGTTCTCTCATGAGTATCAGATCCTTTGCAATGTTGAAAATAGCTTTATTATCATACAATAATTTCATTGGACTGTTGAATGATCTAGTTAATTCTTGTAGCTTTCTCACCAACTACATTCCATCATAGATCCTATGTGGCATAGCTCCCTAATTTTACTTTAACATTATTTCATACCACAACTAAGGATTGGCTTCAGTCACAAAATGTGACCAACATATTGAGTTTTATGATAGCTTGTCATTCAATAAGGAAGTTTAGTTGCATTTTCTTAGTAATCGTCATATTCTACATGCACTGACAAATGACAAAAAAAATTTGCATGAGAGAAAAAACGTGAGGACATGATTCTCCTTTGTAAGTGGAAAATAAGCGAGGGTGCCTCTCTTACCCTTCTCCAACCTTCAAAGCTATTTGAGGTCAAAGGTGATGGTTTTGGAGTCTTGGACATTCACTTGATGTGAATATGATCAACTAGGAGAAACATATGGCATATAACTCAAAGTTGTTATAGGGAGCTCAAAAAATAACCCAAATTATGAAAAAACGTTAATCGCACTTCACCAATCAACGAAGCACTTGCGACTTTATGTGCTAAAAAAAAAGATATTGTGGTTCACATGAGTAACAAGCCACTTCAACAAGTTTGACATGTGAGATGGATGGTGTGCCCGCAATGTTTAACCTGGTCATCCGATACAATAAGGGCAAGCAGTACAAGATGATGGAAATGCTCACTCATCCTCCAATGAACTTATCAATAGTAATGCAGTTATAACCAGTAAATCAAGAACAACATGTCAACCACTAAATCCTAGATGACGATTTACTAGAAGTCTTAGAGGTTGCCTGAGAAGAAAAATATAACATGTAAGAAGGTTGCTAGCCCTTTGTTTCAAGTGATAGTAATCAGGTGAGGTATTTAAAGCACACACCTCCATAGTGGTCGGGCATTATAATAAAACACTATCAAATCCACAGGGATCTATGTCTATTGGTCGAGAATGCACTTGAAAGTGGCAAAGTTCGTAAAAGGATTGCACACAAAATACCTCAAAAAAGAATCAAAGATGAGAACTACGACATAGCTATAGGAAAGCATCTCAGTGGAGTTTCTTGCCGTTGATACAAAATTGTTGTAACTTTATAGTGATGGATAAATGTTCAAAGATAATTAACCTCATAACATGCAAGCAGAACACCGTGCGAGACCAAGTGGCATGCCACTTATTCAAAAATATTTGGATGAATTCAAGCTCTAAAAGCTCAATCATCTTGGACAAAAACTCCAACTTTCTTAGCTTATTATGGAAAGCACTCAAGGTTATGATGGATATAATGTTAAAGAGAAACACAGCTTCCCATTGAAAAAATAATGACCAAGCTGAAATGGTGAAGAATGTGGTGCACCTGTTGCACGTATTCAATGCATAGTATCTAAAGACTTGGGAATGAACGCATGTTGTACATCCATTTCACTTTCAACAAGAAAAATCAGTCATAAGAGCTGAGATGGAGGCCTCAGAAGAACCTAAAGATTTCTAAACAAGATCAAGATAATTCCCTCTAAGGTAGACGAATACCTCAAGAAGAGAACACTATAAGCGTCAATATGATCGCTACATAGTATAGAAGAAGTTTGAAGAACTTATGTGACACCACATCAACAAAGAGAGAACAAAAAAACCAGTAAACCACCAAATTGATACATAAATGAACAAGAAAAGATAAATGGCATTCAAGATGAAGTAATACACTCAGGAGAGATTTGACATGTTGTCTCTCCCTGAGCATAATTCAGAGGAAAAAAACCGCCTCCTAAAGAGGGGGTGTGTAATTAAAAGATCAAGCAACTCAATGACGTGGTGGTCAGCCAAAAATTATTATGTTTATCGATGAACATGAATTAAACACATGAAAATTGCATATACATATTACATGCATTATATAAATATTGCAATGTGTATAAAAGTATATATAAAATCATTTTTGAAAGCCTCTTATTTCAAAATTAGGTAGAGAAATGTGTTTCACTCCTTCCGTATTAAAGTGCAATACAACCATGAAATATTGGCGCCTTTGTAAGCATGGGCTCATTACTTCATATTTATTATTTGAATAAAACATCTAAATTTTGAGAGGCACGGATAAAGCAAAGTATTGAAGTAGAGCAGATGTTCCACAGAACAGTACAGTATCAACAAAATGAAGGTGATGGAAAAGTTTTTCTGTTTTGTTTTTCTTAGGTAATGAAAATGTTTGTGTTTGTTGTGTGTCATTTTTGTTTTTAAAGGATAAGATGAGCTTGATGGATTTTTCATTTCACAAAAACAGTTTTATGCAGGTTTTCCTGATAAACGCTCCTGAATTTTTGTCTCTTCACCACCAAAAATAAAGAGATACAAAATATGGAAGTTATAGAGCATACCAAAGTAGTAGGTAGCTTTTGTATGAACCCAACAGTATCCGTAAGAAGAAACTGTCCCCCATTGTTCATCTGCATATAATGTAGAAACATCAGAGTTATTACTGGGAAAACTAACAGACATAATCATGAAGTAATTACCAGGAACAATATAAATTCTCTTTATTTTGCAGGAATGAAAAAGTAGCTTCTCCGTTGAAGCATTTCACAAAGAAAGAATAGTCTAATTAAATTCTTTATACACTCCTAGAGGCATTTGAGGATTTTATATATCATAAGAATTTAATAATATTGAAGTGATATACGATCTTAGCTTGTATGTGTACAGATTTTAAAAAAAATATGCATACCTAATGAATAAAGCTCATGCCATTAGGGGGTCTAGTAAGGCATGTGTACAAGATTACAAATGTGAATTCCTTTCACTTATATCAATTCAAAGATATATTAAAGATAGCATAAAGTGCCGAATGATGAGTGTAAAGACTGCATTTTATTTTTAAATCAATGGATTAATCTGGTTTAACAACCGTGACTTAAGGGTATCCTTTCTTCTCTTATGTGCAAGATAATTTATTTATATGAATTTATTTGATCATTCCAGATACATAAGAGTTGATTAAAAGAATGCTCTAAAAAAACTTTAAAACAAAATTTGCAACAAATTGAACATCACACCATGCATGTGTTTCAAAAAGATGGAAGTGTATAATTTATTTTCAATGGGACATTCCCTATACACTAACTGAAATTGGTTGATGTCCCTTCAACTCATACTTTTAGATGAAATGACAAGTTGTAGAAATCACACTAACAACTCCAAAAAAAAATAATAATAATAATTAAATAATAAAATAATAAAAATAGAAAAAAAAAATCGCACAAACAACTCTAAAGACATGCATCTAAAACTTATTAATTACTAATTACATGGAAATCCTATTTATTGTCATACCCGAACAATTCTAGTAGTAGGATCTAGTGTAGCAAATAGACGATCTTCGGCTAAAACATCTGCTCCAGTTAAACGATTAAGAAGCGTGCTCTTCCCAGCATTTGTGTATCCAACCTAGAATTTTAAAATTAATATTATCATGAGGATAACATAAAAATAAGATCTAACAATAGTATAATTGCAAGCATACTTACAAGGGATACAACAGGAATAGGTACCGATAAACGGCGATTGTGATATAACTTCCGATGTTTCCTGACAGATTCCAGTTCTTTTTTTAAAATTCCTATCTGTGCATGATAAACTTGAGATTTTCAGTGCTGATACTAAGTTAAATCAAGTTAAACCTTGCTAAGGATTATTTTCAAACATTTTTTACTTTGTTTATTTCTATAAACCCATCCTATTCTTTAAATATTACAATAAAATAGAAATACTTTATCAGCGAATGGGTTCGCCAAATACCATAAATCTGGACAGGAAAATGCAAAATGTATTGAAGTTTTTGGAATCAGACACCAAACTTACTTGAGTACGCAAAATACGTTTATCCACTTCAATTTGTTTTTCACCCATCCCTTTAACCTTGCCTCCTGCTTGGCGTTCAAGGTGAGTCCACATTTTTGTTAAGCGTGGAAGTTGATATTCCATTTGTGCCAAAGAAACCTTCAATATTATACATATATTCAAATTAGTAAGAAAATTAAATAGCAATGAGGTTTCAAGTAGCAATACTCGATGAAAGAACTACTAAGGTTCTCATTTAGAAGTTGACTTTATGACATGATATGGAAGTGAAAATAGGGATGCTTTTTCTTTTTTCAGTGTTTTATGGTATAAATGAAGTATACAATCAGAGAATATGCTTCATAATAACAGCACGGTGAATAAGCCATTAGCTAGAAAGATGATAGTGCTTGACGATTAGTTTTTGGTTCATTTTTTGCAACTGAATCTGCTAGAGTTAAAAGTAACTGCTGAAGGAGCAAAATGAATATAATGTTGGTGCTTTTGGTACACTTGGCAATCCTCAAGCACCGATAAAATATTTTTTCTAGGATTTAATAAAAAAAATCCAAAATTAAAACAGTTCAAACTTAGTGGATGATGGAAATTTGAAGTTAATACTGGCAAAAACAGATGATATGAGCAGCACGGAGAGGAGTGCATTGTAATTTTGAGTATTGAGTTGTTTTAGGTATGATTCATAGTTTGATTTTGGCAATATTTATAATAAAGCCTATAACGATGATTACCCGCTAAAAATGTACTGAGTTCTCCTGAAAATATGTTGAAATATATGTTTGTTAGGTTCAGTTCTCTTACGTAGGCTTGAGTACCAGGATTAGGGTCCTCATTGGTCCCATGATTTTGCTGCAACTATCAAATCACTATTCTCAAATGTTTTGGTCCAAACATTATTCAATCTGATTCACTAAAGTTATTATTGTTCACAGAGCCATTGATTCCTAAATTGCCTCTGTTTCACCATACCATTCCTATGTTTGCTGGCTTTCTTTTCATTTAGGGGCTGTAAAATTCAACAATTGTTTGTTGCCTTAAATCAATAAATTGAAGTCTTATGTTTCCTCCTATATGTGGTTTAGGCATGTTAATTTGTCCATGTGCTCTGTTTCCATTTTTGTCTTGAAACCTAGCAGTTTCTCTGCATTGTTAGAAGTCATTTCGTTTTTATGGACTTGATTTCTGCGTTGATCTTTCCATTCAGCTACCTTCGAGTTTAGCAGTGTTTGCACTAGCTGGAATAGANAACTTGATTTCTGCGTTGATCTTTCCATTCAGCTACCTTCGAGTTTAGCAGTGTTTGCACTAGCTGGAATAGAGATTGTCAAATCAAGACAGGGTATCGAGAAACTACCAATTTTGGGCCTTTTTTATTATAAATAAAATTCTTGAGACTTCTAAAACGAAAATGATTGTTNGTTTTTCTTTTTCAGTGTTTTATGGTATAAATGAAGAATACAATCAGAGAATATGCTTCATAATAACAGCACGGTGAATAAGCCATTAGCTAGAAAGATGATAGTGCTTGACGATTAGTTTTTGGTTCATTTTTTGCAACTGAATCTGCTAGAGTTAAAAGTAACTGCTGAAGGAGCAAAATGAATATAATGTTGGTGCTTTTGGTACACTAGGCAATCCTCAAGCACCGATAAAATATTTTTTCTAGGATTTAATAAAAAAAATCCAAAATTAAAACAGTTCANAGTGCAGACTAATCGATGGGGTGAGAAAAGAGAATAAAACAAACGAGTGTAAGACTATTTCTTTTAACAATTCACTACATCTATAGTACAGTAGCTAGATTTAAATTGAAAATAGGAAGAGATGAACTTTAGTTTTTCCTTTAAACCATTTTTCAAAACCATAAAGGAAAATAATAATAAAGCATGACCTAAAGAGTTAAACTCAGAGCTTTATTACTTTTAATGACACACAAGGAAAAATGGTGATTTGGACGAAGCTATATAAAAAGGAAATATCAGCACATCAGAGCTGAAAGTTGGATGAAACAAGAATAGAAGCGCCCTGGATAGGTGTTGGTGAGCTGACAGGGGAATCCATGTAATCTAAAAACATCCAGTACATCCCATCAAGTAGAGTAGTAGATATCAAACATACCAAACTACAAGTTCAACGTCTCAACACCACAAATATTAGTTGTCTAATAATTTGGGGGAGTGTAAACAGGTAGGATAATATTGTCGACGACATTTTCCTTGATGCTATGACGATTAATCACTATTTGTTGGGTTCTCTCATGAGTATCAGATCCTTTGCAATGTTGAAAATAGCTTTATTATCATACAATAATTTCATTGGACTGTTGAATGATCTAGTTAATTCTTGTAGCTTTCTCGCCAACTAGATTCCATCATAGATCCTATGTGGCATAGCTCCCTAATTTTACTTTAACATTATTTCATACCACAACTTATTTTTTGCTTCTCCATGTGACAAAACTTACACACACATATGTGGAATATCTAGAAATTGATCTCCAATAATAGAACTTGTCCAATCTACATAAATGAACCTTTTCACATCTTTATTCAGAGTTTTCCTACAATATTGTCCTTTCACAGATTCTTTTCAAATATTTAAGAATCAAAAAACCATTTTAGCATTACAATCTTCTACTCTGAATCCAAGACAAGAAATTCACAGAAGTTAAAAAGGAATATAGTAACACAACTAAGTTCTTTTGTAATTTTATTGATAGAAAAATATTACAATTCAAGTTTGCAACATGAAGCAAAGATTTGCGTACGGTTATTATTGAAAGTATGATAGATCCAATGCCAGCAACAATAGAAATGGATAAATATGCAATTCTAACAATGATCTTTCCATAACATGATCTATTCTTATAAGATAGTGTAGCATCACCAACCATATGATGAGAAGTACTCGAGCCAATAATCCAAGACTGTTTTCCAAATGTAAAGAAGAGTTTACTATTTTCATAGCAAAAGTAAGCTCTCCATAGATTAATAGTCTATAGAACTTATTAAGAGTATTGCTTACGAAAACAATTTTTGAAAGAATTTGATTTGCACAATGTTGAATGAGCATAGATCAGAGGAAGTTAGAGCCTCGATGATGTTGTGTTGCCATGCTTTTCAGGACTTTCTAGTCCATCTTTTTTCAAGGGCCATCTTCATATCTTCCAATACTTGTCAAATTTTGTCCAATCTTTTGACAATAGTTGTGCCGTAGTTTGGCAGTCCTCTCGAGTCTAGCATCCCCATGCCTTAATTTGGGTTCATGAACACAATAAATTTGCCATCGTTGGAGTTTTAAATGTTGTTGAGCACATCCCAACATTACCATGCTCTTACTTTCCTCTCTTCAAAATTCAAACATGGCTTCACAAATATGTGGTAGAAGCTTCAGTCATAAGATTATCTCATTACAGTCACTAAATTTTAATATAAATCAAATAGGGACTTGTGCACTTGTTTGTGTTCCACTACCATCTCATATAAGTGGGTATTTTCTGGGGACTTCCATTACTCATAAAAAGTATTCAGTTGCTGTCAATAATAGGTTAGAGTCAAAAGATGTCATGACGGTGTCATTGCCTTAATGTAAGTCATAAAGACTGTACTAGATCTTGAATATGGCATGGATAATGTTAATAACGAAATATGACTTGGCGCATCTTAATTTCTTTAAGATTTTACATGAAATTTTCTCCAACATCCATTGTCATAAAATTATTAGATATGACATCATCATGCCATTTTTCAGCATGCCTGATGAAAACATAGGAACTCTTTCATTGAGTGCATGTGTCATCCCTATGAGATAATTTTTGTAACATTTCCCACAGACAAACATATATTGATTGAGAATGGATGAAGTTTTGCCCAATACATTTGTGTTCAATGATAGAAAATAAAAATTTATGATTGGGTAGTGAACGAAGCATTACTCAATTAGTCGTCAACCTAAAGAAGTATGACTCCTGGATGCTTAAGTTTGAAAGATGGTGGAAGCGAATTAAAGATAGTTCAATAAGATCAAGGCAACTAAGGATTGGCTTCAGTCACAAAATGTGACCAACATGTTGAGTTTTATGATGGCTTGTCATTCAATAAGGAAGTTTAGTTGCATTTTCTTAGTAATCGTCATATTCTACATGCACTGACAAATGACAAAAAAAATTTGCATGAGAGAAAAAACGTGAGGACATGATTCTCCTTTGTAAGTGGAAAATAAGCGAGGGTGCCTCTCTTACCCTTCTCCAACCTTCAAAGCTATTTGAGGTCAAAGGTGATGGTTTTGGAGTCTTGGACATTCACTTGATGTGAATATGATCAACTAGGAGAAACATATGGCATATAACTCAAAGTTGTTATAGGGAGCTCAAAAAATAACCCAAATTATGAAAAAACGTTAGCACTTGCGAATTTACGTGCTCAAAAAAAAGATATTGTGGTTCACATGAGTAACAAGCCACTTCAACAAGTTTGACAAGTGAGATGGATGGTGTGCCCGCAATGTTTAACCTGGTCATCCGATACAATAAGGGCAAGCAGTACAAGATGATGGAAATGCTCACTCATCCTCCAATGAACTTATCAATAGTAATGCAGTTATAACCAGTAAATCAAGAACAACATGTCAACCACTAAATCCTAGATGACGATTTACTAGAAGTCTTAGAGGTTGCCTGAGAAGAAAAATATAACATGTAAGAAGGTTGCTAGCCCTTTGTTTCAAGTGATAGTAATCAGGTGAGGTATTTAAAGCACACACCTCCATAGTGGTCGGGCATTATAATAAAACACTATCAAATCCACAGGGATCTATGTCTATTGGTCGAGAATGCACTTGAAAGTGGCAAAGTTCGTAAAAGGATTGCACACAAAATACCTCAAAAAAGAATCAAAGATGAGAACTACGACATAGCTATAGGAAAGCATCTCAGTGGAGTTTCTTGCCGTTGATACAAAATTGTTGTAACTTTATAGTGATGGATAAATGTTCAAAGATAATTAACCTCATAACATGCAAGCAGAACACCGTGCGAGACCAAGTGGCATGCCACTTATTCAAAAATATTTGGATGAATTCAAGCTCTAAAAGCTCAATCATCTTGGACAAAAACTCCAACTTTCTTAGCTTATTATGGAAAGCACTCAAGGTTATGATGGATATAATGTTAAAGAGAAACACAGCTTCCCATTGAAAAAATAATGACCAAGCTGAAATGGTGAAGAATGTGGTGCACCTGTTGCATGTATTCAATGCATAGTATCTAAAGACTTGGGAATGAACGCATGTTGTACATCCATTTCACTTTCAACAAGAAAAATCAGTCATAAGAGCTGAGATGGAGGCCTCAGAAGAACCTAAAGATTTCTAAACAAGATCAAGATAATTCCCTCTAAGGTAGACGAATACCTCAAGAAGAGAACACTATAAGCGTCAATATGATCGCTACATAGTATAGAAGAAGTTTGAAGAACTTATGTGACACCACATCAACAAAGAGAGAACAAAAAAACCAGTAAACCACCAAATTGATACATAAATGAACAAGAAAAGATAAATGGCATTCAAGATGAAGTAATACACTCAGGAGAGATTTGACATGTTGTCTCTCCCTGAGCATAATTCAGAGGAAAAAAATCGCCTCCTAAAGAGGGGGTGTGTAATTAAAAGATCAAGTAACTCAATGACGTGGTGGTCAGCCAAAAATTATTATGTTTATCGATGAACATGAATTAAACACATGAAAATTGCATATACATATTACATGCATTATATAAATATTGCAATGTGTATAAAAGTATATATAAAATCATTTTTGAAAGCCTCTTATTTCAAAATTAGGTAGAGAAATGTGTTTCACTCCTTCCGTATTAAAGTGCAATACAACCATGAAATATTGGCGCCTTTGTAAGCATGGGCTCATTACTTCATATTTATTATTTGAATAAAACATCTAAATTTTGAGAGGCACGGATAAAGCAAAGTATTGAAGTAGAGCAGATGTTCCACAGAACAGTACAGTATCAACAAAATGAAGGTGATGGAAAAGTTTTTCTGTTTTGTTTTTCTTTGGTAATGAAAATGTTTGTGTTTGTTGTGTGTCATTTTTGTTTTTAAAGGATAAGATGAGCTTGATGGATTTTTCATTTCACAAAAACAGTTTTATGCAGGTTTTCCTGATAAACGCTCCTGAATTTTTGTCTCTTCACCACCAAAAATAAAGAGATACAAAATATGGAAGTTATAGAGCATACCAAAGTAGTAGGTAGCTTTTGTATGAACCCAACAGTATCCGTAAGAAGAAACTGTCCCCCATTGTTCATCTGCATATAATGTAGAAACATCAGAGTTATTACTGGGAAAACTAACAGACATAATCATGAAGTAATTACCAGGAACAATATAAATTCTCTTTATTTTGCAGGAATGAAAAAGTAGCTTCTCCGTTGAAGCATTTCACAAAGAAAGAATAGTCTAATTAAATTCTTTATACACTCCTAGAGGCATTAGAGGATTTTATATATCATAAGAATTTAATAATATTGAAGCGATATACGATCTTAGCTTGTATGTGTACAGATTTTAAAAAAAATATGCATACCTAATGAATAAAGCTCATGCCATTAGGGGGTCTAGTAAGGCATGTGTACAAGATTACAAATGTGAATTCCTTTCACTTATATCAATTCAAAAATATATTAAAGAGAGCATAAAGTGCCGAATGATGAGTGTAAAGACTGCATTTTATTTTTAAATCAATGGGTTAATCTGGTTTAACAACCATGACTTAAGGGTATCCTTTCTTCTCTTATGTGCAAGATAATTTATTTATATGAATTTATTTGATCATTCCAGATACATAAGAGTTGATTAAAAGAATGCTCTAAAAAAACTTCAAAACAAAATTTGCAACAAATTGAACATCACACCATGCATGTGTTTCAAAAAGATGGAAGCGTATAATTTATTTTCAATGGGACATTCCCTATACACTAACTGAAATTGGTTGATGTCCCTTCAACTCATACTTTTAGATGAAATGACAAGTTGTAGAAATCACACTAACAACTCCAAAAATAATAATAATAATAATAAAAAAATAAAATAATAAAAATAGAAAATAAAAAATCGCACAAACAACTCTAAAGACATGCATCTAAAATTTATTAATTACTAATTACATGGAAATCCTGTTTATTGTCATACCCGAACAATTCTAGTAGTAGGATCTAGTGTAGCAAATAGACGATCTTCGGCTAAAACATCTGCTCCAGTTAAACGATTAAGAAGCGTGCTCTTCCCAGCATTTGTGTATCCAACCTAGAATTTTAAAATTAATATTATCATGAGGATAACATAAAAATAAGATCTAACAATAGTATAATTGCAAGCATACTTACAAGGGATACAACAGGAATAGGTACCGATAAACGACGATTGTGATATAACTTCCGATGTTTTCTGACAGATTCCAGTTCTTTTTTTAAAATTCCTATCTGTGCATGATAAACTTGAGATTTTCAGTGCTGATACTAAGTTAA
>JXCR01141593.1:1620-27019 GCA_002079205.1 Phalaenopsis hybrid cultivar
CCCGTCATACTCTCGGCGAGAAAAAAGCTCCGGTGCAATGTATGCTGGTGTGCCAACCGTTGACTTCGGCCTCGAGTGATGCAGCAATGACTGCTCCATGAAAATATTGGTCAAATTTAAGAAAATTTGATATCAAATTGATGAAAATTTCATTAAAGAAATCTAAAAATTAGATTAAAAATTAAACCTTAGAGTAGCCAAAGTCGCAGATTTTGAGCCGCGGTGCAGGTTTTCCATCCAGAAGAGTGTTCTCCAACTTTAGATCACGGTGGCATATTTGCTACGAAAAACCAACTAACATGGTTATCAAATTAAAAAATTATAACAAAAAATCAGCCTTTTAAGTGGACAATTTACCATGAAGTGGCAATAGCTGACGCCAGATATGAGTTGTTGGAAAAAATATCTAGCCTGTATAGTTATATAGAAATAATGAACGAATCAACATCATTACTAATTCTATCCATATGATTTCGCATCAATTTTACAATAACATTATTCTTTGCAAAGGGTTGTGAACATCTTCTATTCATGTTTTCTTAGATATATGATTTTCTTTTCATTTTTAATTTTTTTTTAACCATAATATACTTATGTCTTTATTTCGTGGTGCTTCTAAAGTGAATAAATAGATAGACAAAACTAGGAAGTAGGAGCTTTTCTTTGGGGAATTTGGAGGTAAATAGAGCAGAAAGTACTTCATCTTCGCTGAATCTTCCAGCACTGCAGATCCTCTCGAAGAGCTCGCCGCCGGCAGCATACTCCATTATTATCAGAAGGTGCGTGGGTGTCAGCGCAACCTACCAAACAACAAAAATCTACACAATTTTAGAAGACGTAGAGACACTGGAGCACCACCCAACAAAAACCATAGGCCAGTTTGGATGCCGAGAATGTTGGTGTGAGGAAATGGAGAACAATTGTTGAAAAGCTGAAATCAACGGCTGCAGATTTAATAATCAATCAACCAATTGTTCGATTTTCATTTAGTTTCCTTTCCTTTCCTCCAATCCAAACAAAGAAGACGTAAATTAGCCGCTGAAATATGGATTCTACCTCCTTGAAACGGATGATGTTGGGATGCCGGAGAGAGCGGTGGTTGATGATCTCCCTTGCCACATTCTCGTCGATCTTGGACAGAACATAGAAGAATAAAAAGTTCGCATTAGAATCCTACGTTGAAGAAAAAAAAATAAATAAAGGTTTCATTTTCGCATCCTTGCCTTCTTGCCTCTTGGGATATACTTCATAGCGACAAGCTCCTTCGTCTCTTTGTTCCGCATCAGTCTCGCCACTCCGAAGTTACCAAAGCCAAGGTCCTTCACCAACTCGTACTTCTCCATATCGTCTCTCTATTTCGACTCAGCCTAGGAATTCTTCGATAGAGGGTTATACACCGTTTCTACTTGGCATGGCCGGTTTGAGGGTTAATAGCAGGAAGGAGCAAGCTTTCGGGAAGTTTAACGTTAATGAGCAGACCAATTGTCGAATCGAACTGAAAAGATATAAGAATACGGATTCATGATTAGAAGGAGAAAGATTGATTCTTAGGTGAAGAACACGAGAGAGAGAGAGAGAGATCAAAGGTGGATTCGCACCTGTAATATAATTCCAATTCAACTGGAATGCAGAATTGCAAGAACCGACTTCGGAGGTCGAAGATTGCAGACGGAATGAACTAGAAAAGCAGAGGAAAAGGCAAATGAGAGGAAAATAGTAGAGAGATGGAGACTTTTGGGCCGTATTTGGCACAAAAATATTGAGGTTTTTACCTTAGAAACAGTTAAAACATGTCTGTTTACCCATCTAGTATCTAACATTTGTTATTTACAAACAAACACCCTAAAACTAATTTCTCAATCTTTTTATCACTCCGTCTCTTCCCCCATTTTCTACAACGATTCGCCGTGTTCCCCTTCGTCTCGTCCCGAGCTTATCCCGCCTGTTAGAGCTCTTCTACTCACCGGCCCTTTTCTTCCCGAGTTAAAGACAAGGACGGCAACACAGCTTCGGCCAACGCCAGTTACGTTCACCTCGCCCTTTATTCTTCGAATGTAATCAGTGCGCCTTGTGGGTTCTTGACTTCCTTTTCTAGTTTGTATAGGTGTAGGCCGCGAGCTTTTTCATATGGATGCCTCATATGCATATTTTTTACTTGGCATTAGGATGCTTTAGTTTGTATGCTGTGACAATGTATCATGAATGTATGTAAAGCCTTAACTGTGTGCAGGAAAAAAAAAAAGTTGTTTGATCGGATATGATGAATTTTGATTGTTGTGTGGTTTTGTACCTGTTGACTGTAATAGATGGACGAATGTAAGATACTGCTTCCACGAGTATCAGTAGTTTGCTGAGAGGAAAATAATTATCTGTTTTAGTTGATGTTTGTGTAATTTGATGTTTGAAGTTTAAACTGGAAATATCACAAAATAGATTGGACATTTACATATATATCACCCAATTCCTGTATACTTACAAATCTAAAACCTAAACCAACCTTCTTACATTTATAACCACAGTTGTCTATTTCTCAAGCGTTATGTGCTACCTGGCTGAAACTTTTCTATACTTTGTTGCTGATTAAATATGATCCACCTGGCTAAAATTTGATAGCATTGCATAAATTGGGGATTTTATAATAAGTGATCTCTAATGGATAGTAATCTGAAGCAGCAAAAATCAAACTTTATTCTCACTTCTTGAAAGCAATTTGGATAAGTTCCTATCACTTTCTAATGAAATTTGTGGTGGCCAGTCATAACCTTATTAAAGTTTTGTTGCAAAAGATGAATTCATGTCAAGCTTCAAGCTTGAGAGGTAGTGGACTACGTAACACTTATTGTTACTGTGATCAACAATGTGTGGTGTTCGCCAGCCATAAAAAACTGTCATAGAAGATAATTTTACAGATGTCCAAGAAATCTTTCAATGCGTGACTGTAAATATTTTATACGGGTCGATGAAATTGATGCTAAAGAGTTTGATCGAGAAGATTTTGAAAGAGAATCGACCGAGGTGATGAAGAACGGAAATTATGAGATTTTAAAGTTCCTTATGAAAATTATAGTTGCATTGTTGTTTGTTTTCATTGGTATCCTTTTGGTGTATTAAAAAGTACAGATGATGTAATTCAAAGTGTATCAGAAATGTGTTATGTTTTTGTTCAGGGTTATATCTCTTTGTTTGTCTGTATGACAAAAAATTTGAACTCCTTTAGTAGAACTATGTTGTAAGTTTTTTGTTTTATGTATGTGGTCCTAAGTATATAATTATTCTAGTTAACTTGAGTATTTATAATGTTTATATCAGAAATGAATATTTTGTAAGTGACTGATGTAAATGAATATTTTTTTAAGCATGTGAATTATGTTCGCTATAGTTTAATAGTATTTTCGGAAACTTTTGCGATGTGGTTTATGAGGTCTGTTGTATATGCCTTTGGTTAATAATTGGTTAAAATTTATTTTGGTTTATGAGGTCCGATGTACCTCTTATGTTTGACAGAGCTTGAATGCCTTGATTTACCTTATGTTTTAAGCTTAGTCTATCCATATTATGATTAACAACAACAACAACAACAAAGCCTTAATCCCACTACGTGGGGTCGGCTACATATATCCTTTTCCTCCATTGCGTCTTATTTAGTGTCATATTTTCATTTAGTTCTAATAAATTAAGATCATGTTTTTATACAATAAGCCCAAGACTTCCTAGGTCTACCTCTGTCTTTCTTAACATAAGTCGAATCTGAAACATCTACTCTCCAAATCAGATCATCAGATGATCGACGCTTACTGTGACCAAACCATCTAAGACGACTTTCTTTATTTTTTTCCGTCACAGGAGCTACACCAACCCTATCACCGATATATTTATTTCGCATTTTGTCTCTAAGTGTAAACCCACTCATCCACCTAATCATTCTCATCTCGGCAATATTTAACTTAGTATTATGCTTCTCTTTTAAAGGCCAACATTCAACGCTATAGAGCATTGCAGGTCTCACCGCCGTCTTATAAAACTTTCCTTTTAGTCTAAGCGGTAGTTTTCTGTCACACAAAAAGCCCGAAGCATTCTTTAACCAACCAACTTGAATTCTACTATTAACATCCCCATCAATATCACCATCGCTTTGAACAACAGACCCGAGATATCTAAATCGTTCACACCTTTTAATAATAATCACCCAAAGTCGCACTTCTGTCACTAGAGCTATTACTACTAAAATTACATTCCATGTATTCAGTTTTAGTTCTACTTCAAATGTGCCTTTAGACTCCAATGTAGACCTCCATAATTCAAGTTTTTCCTGGGCTTTTTCTCTCGTCTTACCTTTAGACTTCAATGTAGACCTTCATAATTCAAGTTTTTCCTGGACTTTTTCTCTCGTTTTATCCACGAGAAGGATGTCATCAGCAGCACTATAGCTATTACTACTAAAATTACATTCCATGTATTCAGTTTTAGTTCTACTTAAATGAAGGCCTTTAGACTCCTCCAATGCACCTCCATAATTCAAGTTTTTCCTGGGCTTTTTCTCTCGTTTTATCCACGAAAAGGATATCATTCATAATTCAAGTTTTTCCTGGGCTTTTTCTCTCGTTTTATCCACGAGAAGATATCATCAGCAGTTCAAGTTTTTTCTGAGCCTTTTGTCTCATCTTATCCACGAGCAGGATACCATGAGCAAAAAGCATACACTAAGTTACATCCTCCTATAAATGTCCAGTAAGACCATCCATAACTAAAGCAAAAAAGATATGGGTTTAAAGCCGATCCCTGATGTAATCCAACAGAAATAAGAAAATATTTGGTCAATTCTTCTTCAGTTCGAACACAAGTAATAGCTCTAGTATACATATCCTTAATGACTTGAATATAAGTCATATCAACACCTTTCTTCTCAAGAAAACTCCTAAGGATATCTTTTGGAACCTTATCGTAAGATTTTTCTAAATCAATAAAAATCAAATGTAGATTCTCCTAATAAATGTAGAGCATCCATGGTAGACCTGCCCGACATAAAACCGAATTGATCATGAGAAATCTTTGTAGTACGTCTTAACCTATGTTCAATTACTCTCTCCTATAATTTTAAAGTATGACACATCAACTTAATTCCTCTATAATTTGCGCTTTATGCATCCCTTTTATTCTTAAAAATGGGGACCAAAATACTCTTCCTCCACTCCTCAGACATCTTTCCCTTTATTCTTAAAAATGGGGACCAAAATACTCTTCCTCCACTCCTCAAGCATCTTTTTAGAAAAATGTATTAAAGAGTTTAGTAAGCCAAGAAACTCACAAATCTCTTAAATATTTCCATACTTCAATTGTGATATCATCAGGGCCTACAAACTTTTCACCCTTGGGTTTTTTAAAGCCTCCTCAACTTCTTTTTTACTAATGCGATGGTAAAAATGAAACGTTTTATTATTATGACGATTCTAAGATCACCAAGTCGATCGTATTTTTAGAAGTTTGTTAAAAAAATTATCAAAATAAGTCACCCGCCTATGTTGAATATCTTTTTCCAAGAAAAATAATTTTTTATTTTCATCTTTAATACAATCTACTTGAGTTAAATCTTTACTTTTCTTTTCTCTTTGTTTGACTAGTTTATACATTAATTTTTCACCCTCATTAGTATCTAATATATTATAAAGATCATTAAAAGCAGAATTTTTAGCGTCACAGATTATTCTTTTAGACTCCCTGTGGGTCGTTTGATATTTTTCCTAGTTCTCTAAGCCTTTACATTTAAACCAATTTTTATAACATAACTTCTTATATTTTATCTTTTCTTTCACATTATTATTCCACCAACCAATTATTTTTATTTATAGAAACTTTTTCTTTTGAATCTTCAAATGCATCTTTTGCTACTTGTTTATTAGTGCTTGTTATTTTATCCCACATAGTATTTTCTTCATCATGAATATCCAAAATTTTGAAATCTTGAGTTTTACTCATAAAAACAATTTTATTTGTCTTTCTGGTTCCCTCATCTAATTCTATGATGATGAGTCATAGTATTCTTTATTTTATAACTCTTCATCTTTTAATCTAGAACTAATAAACGATGTTGGCTACTTAAATCCGCACTTGGAATGACCTTACAATCTTTACAATCTTGACGATCTCTTCTTCTCATAAGAAAATAATTAATTTGTGTTTTATTAGATTCATTCATACAAATAATAAGATGTTTATCTCTATTTTTGAATAAAGTATTAGTAATAACAAGATCATACGCTAAAGCAAAATCTAAAATAGCTCCATCTTCTTCATTAGTCACTCGAAAACCGTAGCCATCCTGAATATTTTTTAAATCTTCTACCACTCTACCTACATGTCCATTTATATCTCCTCCAATAAAATTTATTTCTTCAAGAGGTATCATTTGTATTAAGTCTTCTAAGTCATTCCAGAATTTATCTTTAGACACCATATCTAAACCTACTTGAGGAGCATATGCACTTAGAATATTAAAAATCATAGTATCAATGATAATCATAAGGGTTATAATC
The DNA here is from genome assembly GCA_002079205.1 of Phalaenopsis hybrid cultivar. Lineage (NCBI taxonomy): Eukaryota > Viridiplantae > Streptophyta > Magnoliopsida > Asparagales > Orchidaceae > Phalaenopsis > Phalaenopsis hybrid cultivar. The sequence continues at coordinate 8,151 of JXCR01141593.1, forward strand.
CTATCTCCAACTCTATTAATTTTTACAATATTATGTTTCAAATCTTATCTATAATTACACCACACTATTTCTAGTGCGACTCTTATCAGAATACCAAAGTTTAAAACCTAAGTTATCAATCTCCTTAGTCTTTTCTCCAACCCATTTAGTTTTTTGAATACATAAGATATTAACCATCTATGAATCATAATATCAATTAATTCCATTAATTTACCATTGAGAGTACCATCCATGTTATGATCAAGAGGAGAAATATGAGCAAACCTCAGCAATTTATAACTGCAAAAACTGAGCATGTATGTTTCTTTCTGCTTTTTTTTTAAGAAGTCAGGGGCTGGAAAGGGGATGTTTGTTTTTAGTTAAAATACGGTGAGAGTGATTAGTATTTTTTTCAGTTCGTTTCTTTGAAGATGAGTTCTACCAAAATATTCGCCATCACAATAATTTTATCTAGTCTTATGTTCTCTAAAGAAACTGACCGGCTCAATTTTATTGAACCGAAGCATTACAATTGTTTAACTTGATGAATTTGTATCATCATGATTTGTAATATTAACTATTATCACTGAAAAGTTAATATAGATGACAGTCTTGACAATATGATGACCTTCCCTGGCTTAGAAAATTGTGCAGAACTCAAGCCCTTTAAGAAAATTTCCTTAAAGAAGCAGTTTTTTCTGTTTTTTGGCCTAATTTCATTTAGATCTGTTTGTCTTTTTCATCACTCACATCCTTAGCTGTGAAAGTTCTCATTTTGGTCATAACGGTGTTTATTTTATTCTTTTACTAGCTTAATGTAACAGTTGTGTAGTAGTAGAGTGTCTTTGTGTTTTAGTGAAATATGGAAGCTTGCTTCACATACCTCTCAATTCTTATGTATTTACAAATCTGAAATCTAAACCTCAATTTTTACATACATGCCACCTTTCTTATGCCTTTAAAGGTTCACTTTCCTTTTTAAAAGTTAATTTTCTTTGCTTTTCAAATTTGTGCATCAAAGAATTAAAGGATGTAAAAAGGTTTAGTTGTACAAGTTTGGAAATAATAAATACTATCTTGCACATGACCCAACTTATAAAGCAAGTTTTCTCTCTATGAGAACAACCATTTCATCCAGGCCAAAAACATCCTTTATCATTACAAGATCATTACAGAAATAACCACCCTTATAAGAAGGAAAAATCATAGCAATTTCAAAAAAAATAATAATAATAAATAAAGCAGAAATGTTGCTTCCTCTCATCCTCTCTCTTGAACGAGAACCCGCATGAACTGAAATTCTTGCATCTTCAGTTGTTGCTGCTGCTCTCTTGCTTTGAGTTACTGAGCCTACATGCCAGTAAAGAATTAGTTCTCAAATTAAGAGCAGAAGCGATAAGGTCAACTACAATGAAGAACTCACTCACTTGTATATTAATCAAAACTTAGAAACAGACCCTTGAAAAAAAATCAGCAGGCAGTCTACTTATATCATTTGCATCAGCTGACCCAATCAGCTGAACAAGATTCCATACTGCATTTGTTAGAATAAAAGAAAAACTAAACAATCTAAAATTTATAAAATATTTTANTTGAGCCTACATGCCAGTAAAGAATTAGTTCTCAAATTTTAAACAGCGCGTGCTGACTAGATTCTAGGCAGTTCTGAAGGCATGCGTGACGCGCTCTGGTTGGTCACCGCCGTCCACGTAGCTTGCTGACTCGGCTCGCTGTTTATCTCCCAAAGCGCTATCTGACTCGATCTCCCTCATCCATTTGATACACGCTTGATCGAACGGCTCCCTGTCATCGTCCCCGATAGAATGATCCCGTGACCGTCCAGAATAAAACCCTAAAATCTCAGCCTAGACTCAACCAAATCACTTCGGGTTTGATCCTATGGACTCGTCTAAGTGAGACGAACACATCCATACGATTAATGTACCATGAAATCAAGCTTAAGTAAATGGAGAATCAAAATAAGCTCGGGAGGAGGAGGAGTTTTATACCTTTGCTCTGAGAAGGGAGGCTTCAATCAGAGGTGCTCGACACGTTCGTTGGGGTCCAAGGAGGCTAGGGTTTGAGTCCTTGGTCTTGATGCAAGGCCTAGGTATGAATTCGACCAAGCTCGATTTCAGGTGTTGGTCTAGAGCTACGGTAGAGGCTCTGTCGAAGGGGGATTTGATGGGGCCTCAGATTTTTTTACTATTGTGAAGGTGTGGGTGAAGTTAATTTGTGTTTGATGGACTGTGGAGGTGTATTGGGTTCTGTCCTGGGTTCCGGCAAGGTTTCAAGCTCAAAATTGAGCTCCGAAAATGGGAATGGGTGAGGGAAAATGGTTTGAATGCACTGAGGGGATCTTAGGGAAGCTCTCTGTAAAGTTTGGAGAGGTCTCTCTAAGGAAATTTCAGCACTTAGTTTTAACGGCCATGGAGGTGGCCTTTTATAAAAATGGGGTTATGGTGGCTGTCGTGGCCAATTAGGTGTAATGTGGTTCTTAGGTGGAGGGTAGAGAAGATCAATAGTTTGATTTAGACGAGCTAGCCTCTAGGTTTGATTTGGGTGAGGTGCCATAGGAGTGGCTCTCGATTTTGGGATTTTCCGACCACTAGGCTTGCCGGCCGGCTAGGGGGAGGAGGCTAGGAGCTCAGAGAATCCAGAGGAATCCATCACAACAATTTAATGAAAATGTGCTTTGATTTGGCAAAGATATCTTAAGCATGTGCATTTTTGGAAATAAGATCCCTTAATTTGGGGGACCTTTGGTCCATGGCTTGATTTAGGTGGTTTCATGGTGTTTGGACTGGTCACAGGGGGGGACCTTTGGTCCATGGCTTGATTTAGGTGATTTCATGGTATTTGGACTGGTCACTAAGTCCAACTCAACCTTTGGTCCATTTCTTGATTTAGGTGATTTCATGGTGTTCGTACTGGTCACTAAGTTCAAGACCTTTGGTCCAGATATCTTAAGCATGTGTATTTTTGGGAATAAGATCCCTTAATTTGGGGGACCTTTGGTCCAGTATCTTAAGCATGTGCATTTTTGGAAATAAAATCCCTTAATTTGGGGGACCTTTGGTCCATGCCTTAAGCATGTGCATTTTTGGAAATAAGATCCCTTAATTTGGGGGACCTTTGGTCCATGGCTATTTCAAAATAAGATCCCTTAATTTGGGGGACCTTTGGTCCATGGCTTGATTTAGGTGATTTCATGGTGTTTGGAAACTAAGTCCAACTAATGGCTGTGGTGGAGTTAATTTGGTGGCCTTAGGGTGGTTAAGTCACATTTAGTGCATGGGTCCAACTTTGGGGGACCTTTGGTCCATGGCTTGATTTAGGTGATTTCATGGTGTTTGGACTGGTCACTAATTCCAACTAATGGCTGTGGTGGAGTTAATTTGGTGGCTTTAGGGTGGTTAGGACACATTTGGTGCATGGGTCCAAGTGGGTGAAAATGACCAAAACTTGGGTTTGGGATAGGTTATCCATGTCAATTGACCCAAATAATTGTTACATTTGGTGTAGAGGATCATAAGAAATAACTTTGGTGAAGGATGGAAGTGGTTTTGAGTCCAATTGAAGGGTCAATTTGAAGGAATTTTGAAATTTAATCAATTTGGTCATGTTGGGCTAGGCTTGGGTTAGCCTTAGGCTAAGTTCAAATTGATTGTTTTAAATGGTCAATAGGGACCTCATGAAGAGTTTTCAACATGAATTGGATGTCATTTGCAGGTTAAGGCAATCAATTGGGTGAAATTTGGGGACTTAACCAATTTGGGGCTAAATTTGAGAATTTTGGATTTAGGCCAAAATCAAATGGATTTGAGACTTCACCAGTGCCAATTCATGGTTGATTTTGATGTATAGGAATGTTATAAAGATTTTTCAACATTAATTGAGGCCAATTGACTAGGCTATGGGTTCAATTTGGTGAGATTAGGTCATATGATCAAAATTGGGGTTTTGATCCAAATCAAAATTAGGCTCAAATCATGGACCAATTGAGCTTGTATTTGGTTTAGTTTGGTCATATAAAAAGTGAATTTGAGTTTAGTATTGGAATTGGGGTCCATTAAGATCAAATTGATGGACATTTTAGTTGGATTTGGGGAAATTTGGGTCTTTAAAGGGCAATTTGGGGATTTTGATTAAAGATGGTCAAATTGGCCAAATTGGGTCATATGGTAGTTAAGAGAAATGAAATTGGGAATATTTGGGATTTATTGGGATTTTCTGGGAATTTTTAGAATTTTTGAGATTTTGAGCTATGGAGGGGTATTTTGGTAATTTGGGGGTGTTTTAGGGGTAAAAGGCCAAGATGGGTATTTTGGTAGAGTTGAGGTACCAATCATTACCAATAAACCATGAACCAATGGAAACCCCATTTTGGGTCCCCTATGTAGTGGTCTTAGCTAAACCATAGCCCTAGGGCTAGTAGGTTTAGGGGACCATCTACACGAGTATCCCAAAAAGATCAAGGGACCTAGGCTAGAAATTTGAGTTTAGGGTTGTGAGAGAATGGATCCCAAAAGATCAAGGGATCTAGGCTAGAAATTTGAGTTCATGGTTGTGAGTGATTGTGAGTAAGATAAGTGTAGTGAGTGCCTTAGCTCCAGACCAACACCCAAGGTCAATCCTAAGGTCCAGCAATCCTAAGGGTGACTCAATAAGTGTAAGAATCTAGGCTAGAAATTTGAGTTCAGGGTTGTGAGTGATTGTAGGTGCAGATAAGTGTAGTGAGTGCCTTAGCTCCAGACCAACACCAAAGGTCAACCCTAAGGTCCAGCAATCCTAAGGGTGCTCATCTTGAGTTTCCCCCACAGTGATCCCACCTACTAAATGCTAGAGGTTATGACCAATATGTGGAACTTCAAGTTGAGTAAAGAAGAGGGTGTAGAATTTCTAAGAGTGAGGGTTCCATGTCTAGTTTTCTAAGAATAGTCCATAGGAAAATCCTATGGCTATACCTTAGACTACTAAAAGGGAAAAACTAAACCTCAACCAAAAATGAAGTCAACAAATGGACCCCCAATAGGTGTGGTGTGCTGGGAAAGCACACCACGTGTGTTGGTGTTGACTGAAAAGATCAACAAAAACTAATACAAACTCCTAAGTCAACAGACCCGGAAGTATGTGTAGAGTTGTGTGTATGATTTGTTTCTGCCGGGGAATTAGCAGATGTGTGCTTAATCAAGTCGAGAAGTAGGGACTCTCACTGGGGATTGGAGAGTGGACTTTGAGTTATGAAATTTCAAAGAATTCCAAAGGATGGGAGTCAGAATGTAAGTGCTGACTCCGAGGTGGGAATTGAAATTCAGATATCAATTCAAAAAGAGAGAGAGAGAGAGTCGGAGTGTAAGGACCGACCTCGAATGTAATGAATCAGAAATGTAGGACTGAGAATTGAAATGTATATCAATTCTCAAAATAGAATGTCAAAATGTGAGGACCGACCTTGAATGTAATGAATCAGAAAAGTAGGGTTAATCCAGAAGTGAGCATTGAAATGTAGGTCAATTCTGAAAAGAGAGTGTCAAAATGTAAGGACCGACCTCGAATGTAATGAATTATAAATGTAGGGTTGATTCAGAAGTGAGAATTGAAATATAGGTCAATTCTTAAAAAAGAGTGTCGGAATGTAAGGACCGACCTCGAAAGTAATGAATTAGAAATGTAGGAATGATTCGGAAATGAGAGTTGAAATGTATGTCAATTCTCAAAAGCAAGCGTCAGAATGTAAGGACCGACCTCAAATGTAATGAATCAGAAATGTAGGACTGATTCTGAAATGAGATTTAAATGAAGGTCAATTCTCAAAAGAAAGCGTCGGAAAGTAAGGACCGACCTCAAATGTAATGAATCAAAAATGTAGGACAGATTCACAAATGAGAATTGAAATGTAGGTCAATTCTCAAAAGAGAGCATCGGGATGTAAGGACCGACCTCAAATGTAGTGAATCAGAAATATAGGGCTGATTCGGAAATGAGATTTGAAATATAGGTCAATTCTCAAAAGAAAGCGTTGGAATGTAAGGACCGACCTCAAATGTAATGAATCAGAAATGTAGGACTGATTCTTCAAAAGAAAGCATCAGAATGTAAGGACCGACCTCGAATGTAATGAATCAGAAATGTAGGACTGATTCAGAAATGTGTTGGAATGTAAGGTCCGACCTCAAATGTAAAGAATCAGAAATGTAGGACTGATTCAGAAATGAGAGAATGTAAGGACCGACCTCGAATGTAATGAATCAGAAATGTAGGACTGATTCGGAAATGAGAATGTAAATGTAGGTCATTTCTCAAAAGAGAGCGTTGGAATGTAAGGACTGACCTCAAATGTAGTGAATCAGAAATGTAGGACTGATTCGGAAATGAGAATCGAAATGTAGGTCAATTCTCAAAAGAGAGCATCGGAATGTAAGGACCGACCTCAAATGTAGTGAATCAGAAATGTAGGACTGATTCAGAAATGAGAATTGAAATGTAGGTCAATTCTCAAAAGAGAGCGTCGGAATGTAAGGACTGACCTCAAATGTAGTGAATCAGAAATGTAGGACTAATTTAGAAATGAGAATTGAAATGTAGGTCAATTCTCAAAAGAAAGCGTTGGAATATAAGGACGGACCTCAAATGTAATGAATCAGAAATGTAGGACTAATTCAGAAATAAGATTTGAAATGTAGGTCAATTCTCAAAAGAAAGCGTCGGAATGTAAGGACCGACCTCAAATGTAAAAGAAATTTTGGACTGATTCAAAAATGAGAATTGAAATGTGGGTCAATTCTCAAAAGAGGGTGTCGGAATGTAAGGACCGACCTCGTGTGGGACTGATTCAGAAATGATAATTGAAATGTAGGTCAATTCTCAAAAGAAAGTGTCGGAATGTAGGGTCCGACCATGAAAATGAGAATTGAAATGTATGTCAATTCTTAAAAGAGAGTGGCAAAATATAACGACCGATGGACTGATTCGGAAATGAGAATTGAAATGTAGGTCAATTCTCAAAAGAAGGTGTCAGACTGTAAGACTGATTCGGAAGTGAGAATTGAAATGTATGTCAATTCTCAAAAGAAAGTGTCAGAATGTAAGTTGAAAGAAGGTGTCGGAATGTAAGGTCCGACCTCAAATGTAAAGAATCAGAAATTTAGGACTGCTAAAGAAGGTGTCGGAATGTAAGGTCCGACCTCAAATGTAAAGAATCAGAAATTTAGGACTGATAGAAATGAGAATTGAAATGTAGGTCAATTCTTGAAAGAAGGTGTCAGAATGTAAGGTCCGACCTCAAATGGAAATGAGAAAGAATGTAAGGACCGACCTCGAATGTAATGAATCAGAAATGTAGGACTGATTCGGAAATGAGAATGAAATGTAGGATTGATTCAGGAATGAGAATTGAAATGTAGGTCAATTCTCAAGTGTTGGAATGTAAGGTCCGACCTCAAATGTAAAGAATCAGAAATGTAGGACTGATTCAGAAATGAGAGAATGTAAGGACCGACCTCGAATGTAATGAATCAGAAATGTAGGACTGATTCGGAAATGAGAATGAAAATGTAGGTCAATTCTCAAAAGAGAGCGTCGGAATGTAAGAACCGACCTCAAATGTAGTGAATCAGAAATGTAGGACTGATTCGAAAATGAGATTTGAAATGTAGGTCAATTCTCAAAAGAAAGCGTCAGAATGTAAGGACCGACCTCAAATGTAATGAATCAGAAATGTATGACTAATTTGTAAATGAGAATTGAAATGTAAGTCAATTCTCAAAAGAGAGCGTCAGAATGTAAGGACTGACCTCAAATGTAGTGAATCAGAAATATAGGACTGATTCGGAAATGAGAATTGAAATGTAGGTCAATTCTCAAAAGAGAGCGTCGGAATGTAAGGACCGACCTCAAATGTAGTGCATCAAAAATGTAGGACTAATTCAGAAATGAAAATTGAAATGTAGGTCAATTCTCAAAAGAGAGTGTCGGAATGTAAGGACCGACCTCAAATGTGAGTGAATCAGAAATGTAGGACTGATTCGGATGTAGGTTAATTCTGAAAAGAAAGCATCAGAATGTAAGGACCGACCTCAAATATAATGAATCAGAAATGTAGGACTGATTTGGAAATGAGAATTGAAATGTAGGTCAATTCTCAATAAAGTGTCGAAATGTAAGGTCCAACCTCAAATGTGAAGAATCAGAATTTAGGACTGATTCGGAAGAATCAGAAATGTAGGACTGATTCAAAAATGAGAATTGAAATGTAGGATTGATTCTCAAAAGAGAGCGTTGGAATGTAAGGACCGACCACAAATGTAGTGAATCAGAAATGTAGGACTGATTTAGAAATGAGAATTGAAATATAGGTCAATTCTCAAAAGAAAGCGTCGAAATGTAAGGACCGACCTCAAATATAGTGAATCAGAAATGTAGGACTGATTCGCAAATGAGAATTGAAATGTAGGTCAATTCTCAAAAGAGAGTTAGTAGCGTTGAATTTATAGAAATGTATCATGTGAAAAAGGTTGATCTTGTTGAAGGAGATTTGTAAAGTTTTGTGGAGTTATGTGCAGAATGTGAAATTCTGTGAGGATGTGCAGAGAGTTAATGTAGATAACGATGGTTGTGAGGCGCACACAAAGAGTAGGAAATTCCAAAAAACGGAAGTATCCACTCAGTATATTTATTTTATTTTCTTGCTGTTTTTATCACAATTGATTTTTCAAAAATGCGTTTTTAAAGTTTTAATTTTAATTGGTTGATAAGAAATTTGTTTTGTTATTTATTCATTTATGATCATCTTTCACTTGTGTTTTGTTACATTGTCGAAGATTTGTTGTTTCGTTCTTTGTTCATTGGAACTCTGAACCATCGCATGATTTGCCGCTTTCATCCATCACACAAAAAGGCGATTGACAAAAATGCACAATTTGAGAGAAATTTCTATTAATCTACTTCAATAAAGATGTGACAGATCAAACATAGGCTAATGCCTCAAAAAGGGTACATCATGTAACACATCCTAAAATACACTGAGAACCCTCTCATGATATGAGTACATCATAGACTGATTACATCAGATACATGTCATGCTGTTAAAAGAAAGCAAGTGAACCCTCTGTGCTTGGTATATTGAGCTCCTGATCAAGCAGACCTTCTAAGTCATGCTCCAGGATAAGAGTTCCCTTTGCATGTACTTAGAGGTACAACCTTCTTATAGCTCGTATGGAAACAACTCCTCTAATTCTGGGTCTTGCTGGAATCCATATGGTATTTTACTGTCATCCATTCTGTGGAAGGTTACGGACACCCTATGGTGTCGTACTCCTGGAATGCAGTGCTTGACAACGTCTGCACCGTTGCTCTTGAGACCAAGTACTGAGCCAACTGGAAGAGGAATCTCCATAGCCCCTCTGAATTCGCCAGGGCCGACTATATCGATTTCTTTTCTAAATAGAATATTGCTCTTACTCATGAACGAGACCGTGCAGCGAGGCCTCACAAAATCATGATGGTCAATGTGTGGGGGAATGCAGTCACCTTCTTCATAAATGATGATGATGCAACTGTTGGGAATGCAAGTAGTGGGTAGAATATTCCACTTAATCATTCTCTTGATCATCCATTTTATCATTGGTGGTAACGGATCCACTTGGTCATACCTGAGGATCCCAGGCGGATTTCTCTGTCTGTTGTTCGTAAAATTGTAGCAACAGCTGCATTGGATGGTGAATCTTCCCTTTCCCCGCATCCATTTCTTCGGCTCGAAATACGTTCTCTCCATGAGAAGGCCCGCTCGACCTCTATCTCTTAAATCAAAAATGCAGTCTAGAATGCTTCTTTCATTAGTTTCAGAGAAAACCATGGTATATAGCTCCAGGCCCTCCAATATGTTGATAAACTTTCCCTGAACCTCTTCATAGAACTCGAATTCTCTTTTGTTTACCTTGCTTATTTTGTAGTATTCTACCATACCGGGAGTTAACAGCTGTCTGGGGCATTCCTTCCTCCGGGCCTCAGCGAGAACCCAAACTGGTGCTGGTCGATCTGGAATATGAGATTCAGCCTCAAGTGGGATGTATGATCCTGGGCTCCATGTTGCGCGTTGATCCGTCCCTAGTGGGACATACAGTTCATTTGCCACGAAATTTGGAGTCTGAGACTCGTTGATGCTTGAAGTGTATTCTTCTAAGGTACTGAAATGCTGTAGATGTAGAACGTTGCAGTCCAGGCATTCTATAAATGCGCCCGTGACTGATGTCCCGGCCGGTATGTCAACGTTGCATGTTGGGCAACCTCTGCACAAGATATCTGGGACCGGGGGCACATATGATCCTATCACAAATCCAGACTCTTCATCTGTAGTGGGCAGACTGGCAGAAGTTTCTCATAGATTTGGATCGTAAATATGTCCCTGAGGAATGGGGGTAAGAAAACTGCTCACGTCTCTCTGGCGCTTGCGCTCTTGTCGCAGAAAGGCTCTCTGTTTCTTTCGGCTTGCATTTCTACGTTGCGTCCTGCGGAGTGGAGTATTTGGTAGTTGTTCACTATGGGCTACTATTAGGCCCCTTGCTGGAGTAGCTATTATGGAGGGCAGTCGGCTGGGCCCCTCCATCGGATCTTGTTCCGCTATCACGTTTTTACCTTTACATGACACATCGTCTTGAGTGGTCACCCTCAACAGTGAAGGCAGTCCCTCCTTTTCTTTATTGCTGACTACGTCCATTAGAGGACCCTCGTAGTCCATATCAATCTGGTTGAAATCCATGTTGAAATCTATGACACCTCCTCGTGGCGCCATCTCTTCATTCAGTGCGAGGTTCCAGTCGTCCTGGAAGGCAAAGATCAGCCTCTGTCCTGACATTTTTCTGCAGACGACAGAAAGAAACTTCAGTGGGCCAAAGTTTGGCATGAACAAGAACAAAACAGAGTATCCATTAAATTAAATTTTAGTTTGTTTTGGTGAAAAGGATTACTCATTTTATGTGTGAGTTTTGTTTAATTTAATAGAATATTTTAAATTCAAAAGTAGAAAAGAGAACGTGTGAAGTTCAAAAATCTTCTCAAAATTTTCATTATATACGAGATTAATTACAAAATTTTGACCCGGTCATAGACATATGGCCATATAGATAACCCTAAAATAATCAAAGTTTCAAAGTTTCAAAGCAAGCGGAGGCAGGCGACATCAGGCTGCATAATAAGTTTTTAGGTATCGTCCATTTATCGGTAACATGGGTTTTTCACCCCAAAAGTCCACTAACTGGTAGGCTCCTCCTGTATAAACCTTCTCAACAGAAATGGTCCCTCCCAAGTTGGCTCGAATTTTCCACCTATTTTTCGGCGAGCAAGAATGGGTCTTTTGAGCACAAGCATGAGGTCACCAATTTTGAATGTCCTTGGGCGGACCAATTTGTCATGGGCTTGTACCATATTTTCCTGGTAGAGCTCCAAATGTTGCTGTATTTCCAATCATTTTCCCTCGAAACTTTCTAGTTCTTCAAGTCTGATTCTTGCACTTTCTTCCGTTGTGAGTTGGTTGGCAACGACGACTCTGAGAGATGGTGTTTGGATTTCTAGCGGTAGCACGGCCTCGGTCCCGTACACGATCATATAAGGTGTACACTGAGTGGGAGTCCTGAAAGTCGTCCGGTAGGCCCACAAGGCTTCTAACAGTTTGTTGTGCCAATCTCTTTTATTTTCATCCAATGTTTTCTCAAATCTGTACTTCTAACAATTTGTTATGCCAATCCCTTTTATTTTCATCTAGTGTTTTCTTCAAAATCTGTACCAGTGTCTTGTTGAAGGCTTTTGCCGTACTATTTGCTCTAGGGATAATAAATTGTAGAGTGTCTCTAATCTATCCCATGTTGATGAAATTGTTGATCTTTGTACTTTTAAAAGTTGTCTCAATGTTAGAGATTATTCTTCGCGGTACTCCAAAACGGAGATGAAATTGTTGATCTTTGTACTTTTAAAAGCTATCCCATTATCAGATATTATTCTTCGCGGTACTCTGAAACGGTAGATAATTTGGCTTTTGAAAAATTGAATGACAAGTTGTGTCGTAACCTCACGTAACGAAACTGCCTCTGCCCATTTGGAGAAGTAATCTGTAGCGGCAAGTATAAACCTGTGTCCTTTAGAAGATGGAGGGTCTATCGGACCTATTATGTCTGTGCCCCAACACTCGAATGGCCGTGAGGCAACAGTTGGGTGCAGCACATTCGGAGGCTAGTGTAAGACCACCCCATGCACTTGGCATTGGTGACATCTTCTGGCTGTATCCATGCAATCGGACATCATTGCTGGCCAATAATATCCGAGTCTTTTAATCTTCATTTTTATTTTTGGTCCCAACTGGTGAGCGCCACACAATCCGACATGTATCTCTTTGACAATATTTTGTGCCTCGGCTCTGCTCAAACATCATAGCCACATTTGGTCGAACGATCTTCTGTAGAGAACATTTCCCACCAAGGCGTAAGATGCGGCCCTTCTTGTGATGTGGTGTGCCTCAGACTTGCCTCCGACAGCTTCCCAGTATGCAAATATTCTATTAATGGCTTGCGCCAATCTTTGTTGATGTCTGCAACTGTATTTATTGTTTCTTCTTTTCTAAGTTTGTGTAGAGTTTTGAAGTCATTTTGAGACAAGACTCGTCTTCCTTGCACCGTGACTTTGATGGAATCCTCTAGGGGACACGCCATTTCCTTAGCGAGTTTTGCTAGAGCGTCGGCATGGGCATTATCTCCCAGAGGAATCCGGTAGAAAGTCACCTCAGGAATCTGCTTCAGGAGCTTCATCGTGTACTGATGGTATTTTGCTAATCTTGGTTTTCAGAATTCTGTATTGTCAGACGACTTGCTGGATGACAACTTGAGAGTCACCATAAATGGCAACGTTTGTTATATCCATTGAAATCGCCAACTCCATTCCGGTGATTAAAGCTTCATATTCCGCTTCATTATTGGTGCACAGCTCTGTCAGGTGGTATGAGAACCTCAACATACCCTTATCTGGTGTAATAAAGATCAAACTGATCCCTGCCTTGCCTGGTATAACTGTGCCTGATCCCTTGTCTTCCTTGGCTGACGAAGCACCATCGAAGTACATTTACCAGCGCTGCGCACTCGAAAGTTCCATGTAGTATTTGCTCGTCTGGTAGCTTGTCGTTGAGAGAGGACCCAGCTGGCAGTGGGTGTGCAGCTAGAAAGTCTGCTAAAATATGTCCCTTGATAGCATGGAGGGGAACAAAAGTTATAACAAATTGCAATAAGATCATTGACCATCTCGCTAAACGTCCGGAGAGTGTTGGTCGGGTCATTAGATATTGCAATGGATTAACTTTCGAAATCAGGGTAATCTTATGAAAAATCATGTAATGTCTAAGCTTTTGGGTGGCAAAAATTAACGTCAGACAAAGCTTCTCAATAGGTGGATACCTATCTCCGTCGGTATTAGACGACGACTCAAGTAGTAGAGTGCATTTTCTTTGCCCTCCTCATTGACTTGGGCTACAAAGGCTCTAAGAGAGTCATCTAAAGCCGCGGTATAAAGTATCAACGGTTTCCCTGGGATAGGGGCTGCAAAAATAGGAGGTGTCATTAAATATTGTTTAACGTCCTCAAAGGCCCACTGACATTTCTCTTCCCAAATAAATTTGGCGTCCTTTTTAATTAATGCCGAGAAAGGCTGACACCTACCTGAGAGATTAGAAATAAAGCGTCTCAGATATGCCAACTTCCCCTAGAAGGAACGTAGCTGTTTCAAGATTTTAGGGGGAGGCATTTCCAAGATAGCTTTAATCTTATTCGGGTCGATCTCGATTCCCCAATGACGGACAACGAATCCTAAAAATTTCCCGTAGGTGACGCCAAAGGCGCACTTTAAGGGATTCTTTTTAAGGCCATATCGCCGTAACCATTCAAACACAATCCTCAAATCGTACAAATGGTCTATTTTCTATTTAATTTTGATAACCAGATCATCCACGTAGCATTCTACTTGATTGTGAATGAGGTCGTCAAAAATCTTCGTCATTGCACGCTGATATGTCGTTCCGGCGTTCTTTAGGCCGAACGACATCACTGTGTAGCAAAAGATTCCAATCGGTGTTCTAAAGGCTGTAAGCACTGCATCCTCGGGTGCCATCTTAATTTGGTTGTATCCCGACGATCCGTCCATGAAGAGAAAATTTCATGTGTCGAAGCGATGTCCACCATCATTTCTGGTATAGGTAGTGGAAGACATGCCTTATTTAAATCCCTGAAGTCGACACTAACACGAATTTGTCCATTTTTCTTTTTAACAGGTACAATATTGGCTAACCATGTGGGGTACTGCTCCTCTTTAACAAAGTTGGCGTCTATCAATTTCTTTACCTCAGCGATGACTTGGTGTTCTATTTCAAGGCGCATTCTCCTGGGAGCTTGTTTTACTGGGGTTACATTCTTGTCCACCCCAAGTTTATGGACTGCAACCTCTGCTGACAGCCCTGACATTTCATCGTAGCTCCATGCGAAGCAATCTTTGAATTCTGCTAATAGTTTGACCAGTTCTACAGATTCTTTGTCATGAAGTAGAGAACTTATAAATGTAGGTCGAGGTCGTTCTTCAGTCCTAAGGTTAATCTCTTTCAATTCATCCACGATGGATTTAACTTCCTCCTCAAATTCTGGCAGAGCATCTCCTATAGGTTGATCGTTAGAGTCATCTTCTATATCAAGGCAATCCTCTTCTGATTCACTAGTAACAACCATGCAAAATTCAGAATCATCGACTAGTCCAACTGTACCAAATCCGAGACCTTCTTTTTAATTGGGAGTTCGACTTTTAGCGTTCCATAATTTTTCAAAAAGTTAAAATTTATCTTTTGCCATTTATTTTGGTAAATTTCCTTGTTGAATTAACTTTTGAACACAAGGCGAGAAGTAACCAAAAGGTAATCCCATTAATTCATTAGAATTAACATTCAAATTTACATGTTTTTCAAGCTCAGTAGAGGTAGAAGCACGGTAAAATTTGATCGGCTTTGAACCAACACTACAGACTTCCTTGACCTCTAAACTCTCGACCTTTTGAGGGAGAATCAGAGTGAGGGTCATAGTATCCACATAGTGGTTTATCCGATCATACATTGTTTCATATTCATTCCTCTCTGTATCTTCTGGGGATATCTCGTACTGAGGTTTCTTCTGCTTTGTTATCATTATTTCATCTTCAAAACTGTCTTCATCACCAATTTTGATAGTTGGCTTAGTTCGTTCACCAATTAAATTGATCTTTCCTCGTTCGCGTCCCCGACCTCGACCTCGGGTGCGTGAACTAGAAGAACCTCCACCAACTCATTGTAGGAGAGTGGCAGAAGGTTGTTGAAGCGGAGTTGTATGGCCTCCTTTTTGTGATTTTCCTGAATCTTTATCTTTGTTTGTCAAAATCTTGAGCGAGAAGACAATCTTCTTTGGAGGCGCGTAGTAGGCAGCATCTTCATGGATACCAACTTCATGAGAAGACTGTCTTCTTTGGAGGCGCGTAGTAGGCAGCATCTTCATGGATACCAACTTCATGTACTGAAAATGGTTGTAGGTCGGCGCGTAGTAGGCAACATCTTCATGGATACCAACTTCATGCACTGAAAATGGTTGTAGATCTCCTTGATGCAATTTTCTTGACCATCTTTCTAGTATTTAATGCACTGGTGTATGAATGATGGAACCATATTATGCTCATGAATCCATGGTCGAAATACAATTTTCTTGACCATCTTTGTGATATTTGATGCACTGGTGTAGGGATGATGGAACCATATTGTGCTCATGAATCCACGGTCGACCCAGTATTTGATGCACTGGTGAAGAGATGATGGAACCATATTATTCTCATGCATCCATGGTCGACCCAATAGAGCGTTAAAAGAGGTCTCGGCGTCAATGATATGAAATTTAATGGTTGTTACGAGTTCTCCAACCTTCATAAGTATTGTAATTGAACCAAGGGCTCTTTCTCCCTTTTGGTTGAATCCTCTTAACATCATCTTATTGGGGATGAGCTCCTGAACGTCGAAGTCCAAATATGCTAACGTCCGTAGACTCATCAAGTTAAGAGATGCTCTAGGATCCACTAAAACTCTGGATAACACAAATCTGCCAATGTTGACGGAGATGTAAAGTGGACGGTTGTGGTCGGCGGTACCGAGCTGCAAGTCTTCATCTGTAAAGGTTACCCCTGACTGTTCTCTCAACGAGCAAACTTCATCTGTGGATGTGCTAGCCAACTGAGCTATGCAAATTTCTGGATCCAGCAAAGATATAACTAGAAATTCTCTCATCTCTTTTGACAGGATCAGAGCGTCGTAGATGCTTAGTCGGGCAGGCAACTTCCTAAGATGAGCTAGGTATACTTTGCATGATCCTCCAATTTTGTCTTGATCATGCGGCTATTCCACTAGCGGAGGTGGGGGTACCTCTTCTCAAGTCAGTATCTATTTTCCTTTGTCTGTTGGAGCTATTCTTGGTGGTAACACCTTTCTGCTCCTTAAGTTGACTTCTGTGATTTCTTCTTCTTAAGATATCATTGTTGAATCTTTCAGTGTCTTTTCCTCCTCGTCAAAAAGATCTAGTTGATGGCAAACGGTGCACCATGATGCTCGAGAGTTGGCTCTTCGTTATCGGTGATGTCATAAGCGATATCATTGAGTTCTTCTTTGGCCTTGACAACGAGTTCATCGGACTCAAGTACGATTTGAGGATCATTTTGGGGATCGAGATCGTAACTAGCTTGGTTATAATCAGTCACGTTATTACCATAAATAGTCAAAATGTAGCTGAAATCACAACCATTATATTCATATGACCCCGGAGGGATAAAAAGATAATCATACAAAGTCAAGGGTTCGAGGATTTTCTTCCCCAAATCCAAGACAACCAGTCTAGTAGAGGCAACCCCTATCCTACCCCCAGTGCTATTAATCTTGGCAGTGACGCTTTTATTTTTCTTGTTCTTTGTCCTTTACGATGACGGATCTCCTGACGAAATCTTCATCTCGGGCTCGGTATGTTGCGAACTCTGAATGGAGACTTGTTTTGATGCAGACTGTATCTTGTTCAATATCTTCTTGGACAATCTGCTCCAGACCTCCTTCCATTCTTCTTCGGTGTTCATAGAAGCTTGTTTTGATGAATCATGTATTTGATTGAGGACCCTCTTGAGTTCGTCCCAAGTTATTCTCCATCCATCTATTCCGACATATGGATCAATTGGGGAGATTGACTCAGCTGAAATCATGTTTATGGAACCTTTTTTAGGTTCTCTCAAATACTCCTTTGGGATTGTTATATTCTCTTCCTTGAGGTTTTTCTCAAGCCAGTCTTTAAAGATGAAACACTTGTCTATAGTGTGTCCAAGTAACCGGTGGTATGGTCAATAATTTGGTTCATTCTTCTTATCCACCTCTTCAGGTTTCTTTGGCTAAGGTAGTTTGAATTCTGGTTTCTTCATCAAGATTTTAAATATTTTAGGTACAGCTTCATTTTTGAAGGAATAAACAACTTTCTATCGCTCTAACAGGGATACTCTTTTACCCGCTGTTCGAGGTGATCCTTCCTGAGACGATCGTTGGTTGGATTGACTGCTCTGTTTCTGAGAGTATTGTGATGAAGACTGATGATGATCTGCTGCATATATCTTTATCGACTGCTTTCCTTTGCTGACAGTTGCGACTACCCCTGATTTCTTTTCAAACACTCTGGTCACCTTAGCCTTTTCATATGGCTCCATGTGCTTCATTTCTTCTTGAAGACTGCTGGCTTTACTAAGTAGCTTCTCGAAGGATTTGATGGTGAGTCCCTTAAGCATGAAAGCAACTGGCCCATGAATGCTTTTGAGTAGAATCTATATCGCTTGATGTTCCTGTAGCTGAGGTTCACATTTCATGCTAAGGTTTCTCCACCTCAAAATATAGTCTGCCAAGGTTTCACTAGGCTTCTGCTTCTCCATCATGAGCTCTTCAATAGACACATGATGCTGCGCCCCAGCAAATCTTTTCACAAATAACTTTCCAACTTAGAAAATGTTTTAACTAAGCCGTTAGGCAAGTCATCATACTAGTCGAAAGCAATCCCTGACAAGCTGCTGACGAACTGCTGGCAGAGTAGAGCTTCGCTATTCCTCGTGTTGCCACAATTGGCTCAAAAATGTGCTATGTACTGTCTGGGATTTTCAGTCCCATCTAATATCTTGAAGTTTGGGCTCACAAAACCCTTGGGGAAAGGGATGGCATCGAACTCCTCTGGGTAAGGTCTACCCTTTAAAATTGATGCACCGCCCCTGGACTGGGCTAAGGCCTCCCGTACTTGTTTAACCATTTGCTTGAACTCTTTTTCTGACATGACACCTGATAGAGAATCCTTCTTTGGTCGTTCTTCTTTGTCCGTCGAAGTAGCCTCCCTTCTTTCATCTGCGATGTGTATGATTTCTGACTGATTAATCTCCAGAGAAGCCAATCTTGGTGCTTGTGATTGCCCCTGAATGGTGGCCATGGCGGTCATAGCTACAGTCATTTCTTCTATTCTTTTCTCCAGTAGAACAACATGCTCATCCCTTATGAGGATAACCCTACGGAGCTCATCTACGGCGTTCTCTTAAGTGTGAGGTTGAGCCTCACGCCAGATGTGGTAGCTCTGGTTTTGATCACATGGACATCCATGAAATCCTCCTCCAAGTAATCACTGTAAGCAAAATCATTGATGTCACTATTGACGGAAACTCTGTGTTCTCGAGCTAACTCAAAAATCTCAATCCTGAGTTTCTCAACTTTTTCCTCAATCATTGATTCCTTGATTGCTTTAAGATATGGAGGACCTTGATGGAAATCCTCTACTTGTTCCTCCATCTCGCTG
>JXCR01141595.1:5197-49194 GCA_002079205.1 Phalaenopsis hybrid cultivar
ATTTGAGGTAAAGCGCTCTTTCATTTAAACTATGAAAATTATGGGGTCAGTTTGACTTCATCTTTTTCAAAAATAAAAAATTTTTAAAGCGTCCTTCCGAAGCGGGCAACGGGATTTCAATCCCGATGACCGACAGCTTCTTACGGGCAAACCCCACACCAAAAAATAGTGCCGACAGGTGCCTAAGCGTCCAGGACTGACACCTATGTGTCAGTTATAGAGAGAGAGCCATGCCTTAGCTCCAGGTACACCGTGCTTAAGCACCAAAAGTAGTTATTTGATGATTAATTGAATTTGGATGAATTTTTGATGAATGTTTTGAAGCAACCCTTGATTAAAACATGGGAAATAGTCCATGAACACGAAAATTCATTCAAATAGCTTCTAAAAGGAGGAACTACTAGAAGATTCATTGAATGGAGACACATTTTGAAGAGACGCCAAGAAACCTTTTGGATTTCTTTAAGATAGACTTGAATCATAAAAAAAAGAAAGGGTCAGCCATCATCCATCCAAGTAAATGCTGCCACCACCACCAACCAGTTTTCTTTTATATTGAGTTTTAGTTTGTATTGTGAATGAAGGAAGAGAATTCAAAAGAACTTCTAGAAATTTTGTGGAGATGATTTGAGATAAGTGTTTATCTTTGTGGCTACATTTGGTTTTATTTAGATTTCTTGTTTGTGTGAATGATTTCTACTTTTAAACTCAAGTGTGGTTGTGTTTTCTCCATGAATTTAAAGTAGTTTTCTTTATATTTTTCCTTAAAATGATAAGTGATTAAGTATTGAAAGGAAGTTGTGTGAAGCATTAGACTTCAATGATGGAAGAATTTGTGTTGATTTGAAACCTTGTACTTCATTTACTTCTTAATTTGACCAATTAAGATGTTAACATTTATTGTGAAAACATGTAAGATCTGAGATGGTATTGTCTCAGTCAACAAATGATAATAATCACATTTTGTTTCATGGATGATAATGTAGTTCATTGAAGTTGAGTGCAAATAAAAAGGGAAATAAACTTTGAAGGGCTTATAATTAGAGGACTTTAGAGTGACAGACTAAAGTCCCCAATTTTAGTTGTAGTTTTAGGTTTAGATATGAGATGTTAGCCCCCAGGTGGAGGGAGAAGAGGGAACTCTAGAGTGAGAGCTAGTATCTTTCCTACCTAACCACTCTTTAAGATTATTGAGATTATATATTAGCCAATGTTCTTTATATCATCTCTAGTAAGGGTGTAAAGAATATTATTGCTCATATTTGGCACAAAATAATTAGTATACTTCCACAACAGAAGTTATATACTTATTACTGATTCATGGTATGGAAAAAGATATTTTATTTATATTGTCTTCATCTTGCAAGTATTTATTTAAGTTAATTGGTTGTTTACTTTAGTTTAATATATCAGAAATTACGAAAAGAATCGAACTTTCATTCTTATTTTAGCATCTTGAGTTTAGGTAAGAATATTTTGCTAATTAAAATTTGGTTATCTAATTTATCCTATTTTATAAAGTGCATATTGTCAGTTTTCCCTATGTGTTCGATTTTCAGAGCTTAATCAAAAAGTCTTATATTACTTTATAATGATATATATACTTGCATAATATCTCATATTTAATTATTATTATAATTGTATTCTTCATTGCTTCATAGTGGACAATCTACCTAGTTTTTCCTTTGGATCAAGTTTTTAGCTTTATTGCAAAGTAGGAATCAATACTAAGAATATTAAGCATATAATTGCATACATCATATTTTACATCAATATAGAAAGTCAGGATCAATTGCCTGTTATAATTTCCTCAAAATTAACTATAGAAGAACAAATGAGTTTAACAAAAACTTTGAAGAGTTACAAGAAAGTCTTTGGATGGTCAATTGCTGATATAAAAGGAATTAGTCTTCAATTTATATGCATATAATTCATATGGAAGAGAACTACAAAAGTAGGGCTGATCCTTAAAGGAGATTAAATCCAGTTATGAATGAAGTTTCTAAGAAAGAAATTTTAAAGTTGTTAGATGCTAGATTTATCTACCCTATTTCAGATAGTGCATGGGTTAGTCTTTTTCACTATGTTCCTAAGAAAAGAGGAGTGACTTTAACTATGAATGAGCATAACGAATTAATACCAACAAGATAAGTCACAGGATAGCGAATATGCATTGATTATGGAAATTAAATCTCGCCACAAGGAAAGATCATTTTATACTACCCTTTCTAGATCAAATGTTGGATATACTAGCTAGGCATAAATGCTTTTCTTTTCTGGATGGTTATACTGGTTGTCACCAAATACAAATAGCTCATGGAGACCAAGAGAAAACAACTTTTACCAGTCCTTATGGTACATTTGCTTGGTTTATGTAATGCACCTATTACATTTCAAAGATGTATGATGAATATTTTTTTGTGATTTAATTGAGAAAGTAATTGAATTTTTTTTGAATGATTTTTCATTGTTTGGAACTTCATTTGAATCATGTTTAGAACATTTATCAAAAGTTCTTAAGCACTGTGAAGAAATAGGTCCTTAACTAGGAAAAGTGTCAATTTATGGTAGCAGGAGGAATTGTTTCGGGATATCAGATTTTAAAAAATGGTATGGAAGTAGGCCCTGCAAAAATTTAAGTAATTGTTAATTTACCTTGCCTAATAAGTATGAAGAAAATTAGGAGTTTTTTAGGACATACTGGATTCTACAAGGAGAATATTAAAGACTTTTCAAAAATTATTAAGCCTCTATGCCATTTACTTAAAAAATATGTAATATTTAATTTTGATAAAGAGTGTCTTAACAATTCTGAATTATTAAAAGAAAAATTAGTCATTGCACCAATTATTATTTCACTAGATTGGGAAAAACCTTTTGAATTATTGTGTGATGCAAGTGATTATGCTATTTGAGTTGTTTTAGGACAAAAGCATGATAAAATTTTTAATGTAATCTACTATGCTAGTAGAAATTTTAATGAAGCTCAAATTAATTGTACCATAATTGAGAAAGAGTTATTACCAGTAGTATATGCTTTTTATAAATTTAGATCATAATTAATTGGAACTAGCTGTACTATGCATACTGAACATTCTGTTATTAAGTATTTAATTAAAAAGAATGACACAAAACCAAGACTTTTAAGATGGAATTTTCTTTTGCAAGAATTTAACTTTGATATAGTAGATAAGAAGGAAGCTGAGAATCAAATTTTTGATCATCTTTCCAGGCTTTAATGAGAAAAACCACTCAGTTTCAAAAAAGAGTTTATGAAATTTTTTCAGATGAAGAATTGTTCAATATTAATGAGTGGTGTGTTCTATGGTATGCCGACATTGTGAATTTCATTGATAGTGATATTATACCCTATGGATCGACATACCAACAAAAGAGAAAATTTTTATTTGAAGTTAAGAATTATTTTTAGAATGACCCGACTTTATATAAACAAGGAAAGGATCTTATTATTTGAAGATATGTGCCTTTAGAAGAACCTTATGAAATTATCCAAAAAAATCATAATTTTAATTTTGGGGGACATTTTGGTGTTAATAAAACAACATATAAAATTTTGCAATATGGATTTTATTGGTCTGCAATCTTTAGAGAAGTTAACACTTATTTCAAAACTTGTGATTGATGTAAAAAGCAAGCAATATTTCTAGAAGGAATGAGATGCCTCTCAATTATGTGTTAGAAGTTGAGATATTTGATGTTCGGGGATTAGATTTCATGAGACCATTTATTCCATCTTTCAGAAATTTATATATATTATTGGTAGTTGATTATGTATCCAAATGGATAGAAGCTGTTGCTTTACCTTGATGCGATGCTCAAAGTGTTACAAAGTGTTAAAAATGAACATATTTTATAGATTTGAGATGCTGGGAGTGAGCATAATTGATGGGGGAAGTCATTTTAAAATTTAATAATGGAGAAGTTATTAAAGAAATGCCATATTAACCATCGAATTGCTACCACTTATCATCATCAGATAAGTGGTTCGACTGAATTATCCAATCATGAAATGAAAAGAATATTGGAAAAATCTATGAGTCAAACCAAAATGAATTGGTTAGTTAAACTTGACTATACTTTGTGGGCTTATAAGACTGCATACAAAACTTCTAAAAGAATGACTCCATACAAGCTAATATTTAGGAAAGCTTCTCATTTACCAATTGAACTTGAGCATAAAGCTTATTGGGCTATTAAATAATTTAATTATAATTTAAAGGATGTTGTTAAAAAAAGACTATTGCAATTGAATGAGCTTGAAGAGATAAGGAATGAATCTTATGAAAGTGCTAAGATTTACAAAGAAAAGATGAGGAAGTGGCATGATGGGAGGATTCTTACTAAGAATTTTGAGCTAGAGCAACAAGTTTTGCTTTATAATGTAAGGTTAAGATTATTTATAGGCAAATTCAAGTCCAGGTGGATGGACCTATTTACTGTGATGATAATTTATCCCTATGAAGCTGTGGATATCAAAGATCCTAACACTGATAAAATATTCAAAGTGAATGATCACAGGTTGAAACTCTAATTTTTTAGGTGACCAACTTAAATTGAACAATCTTATGTTGTTGGGTCAACGAGAATAAGCATTGGTTACGTCTATCTGCCGACGTTAAACCAAGCGCTCTGTGGGAGGCAACCCATAGTTATATGTGTGTTTATTTTGAATGTTAAGTTATTTTATTTAATTTAGAAAATTTTGGTAGTTTTTTGAATATATAATGATTTAGTGATTATTCTAAAACCTTAAAATATGACTTAGACATGTTAGAATGAGTATTTTAACGTTAAGTTGACCTATGTTAAATTGAGCACTGACGCTTAAGCGCCAATATTCGACATTTAAGTGCGGAAGTTTAAGACATGTGTAAATTTTGGTTTCTAGAAGTTTTAACAGTGATTTGGTTAGCTTTAACATGGAATAGCAGTTTTGAGACGTGCTTAAGAGTTAAAAGGGGTTTTGGAGCCTATAAATAGAAGGGTTATGTAAGGATTTAGACCACAA
Organism: Phalaenopsis hybrid cultivar; assembly: GCA_002079205.1. Lineage (NCBI taxonomy): Eukaryota > Viridiplantae > Streptophyta > Magnoliopsida > Asparagales > Orchidaceae > Phalaenopsis > Phalaenopsis hybrid cultivar. The sequence continues at coordinate 10,227 of JXCR01141595.1, forward strand.
TTCAATTATAACCCTATATTCTAAGTGAGAAGAGAATGTTTTGAAAGATGTCATCTTGAGAGGGTGATTTGAAGAAAAAGGAGGAAGTAATGAGAAAAAAGTTTGTTAGTTAGAGTGCGCAAGAGTTCTACAATGGCTTCCTCTCCGTTAGCATTAAAGGATCAGAGAAAATCACTAAAATTGAGGCTGACATGGCTTCAATTGAAGAAAAAGTGATGGAAGTAAACATACATCTTGATTTTATGGGATGACAACTCAAGATGCAGTTTAGCAATACCCATTTTATAGAAGAAGCGGATAAGGCTAAGTATCTAAAGAACAAATGAATTGAAGATGATTCAACCAGAGTTATTAAGCACCATCCGTTTTATCAGATTTACATTCAAAATGCTAAAGGAGAGACTAATGGTAGGCCAGGATTCATTCCACCAAATAGAGAGTGGAATTAAGTTCTTTGTTTAGTGTTTGTGTGTTTAGTGTTTGTTTGTTAATTTTAAGTGTGTTTAGTGTGTTTTTAATGTTAATATTGGCTAGTTTTTGTGTTAGAAATATTCTCATTAAAGAATATTTTTATTGAGGATCTATGTATTTAAAATATTTAAAATTGTTCGTGAGTGATTAGAAGTGTTTATTTGTGTGAAATTTTGTGTTATTTAGTGTTGAATTGAATTAGTTAAGATTGGCGAATCTTGAGAAAGAGAAGACTTAAAAGGGAAGAAAATTGTTGCTAAAGAGTTATGAGACTAGAAGTGCATTTTATTTAAAACCAAAAAATCAAAATTTGTGAACTGGGGCCTAAGTGCCAAGACCTTGCACTTAAGCACTGCCTAAACCGAGAGACGGGCGCCCAAGCACCAAACCATTTTCGCTTAAGCACTGGTTCACAAAAATCTGTTTGAGAATGGTTTAAAGTGACAAATTAGTCTGAAATCTCCATTTCTTTCGCTCGATGTCGTCCATACCGCTTGAGTTCGTGATTTTGAGATTAGGGCATCATCTAATTTGAAGATTTCTTGGTGGTTTGGAGAAAAAATTGTTAGATTTGATCTTCTTGAGGTAAGAGCTTGACTTTTATGTAAAAATTGTTATTTTGACCATGTATTTTGACTAAATTTTGGATTTTGCAAAAAATCACTATTCATAGTGAAATTTGAGAAAAAGCTATGAAAAGTACATAGATTTGGTAGTTTAAGCTCTTAAAGTTAAATTTGGAATTTGTTGTGAATTTTATGTGATTTTTAGAAATGGCACCAAGGATGAAAACAAGTAAGGGAAAGACACAATCTTATTCAAGCATGTTTGCAAGTGCGAGAGCTTAGGATCAATGCAGTGATGCACTGCAATTGAGAAAGTTGATCCCTGAGCATTGTTTCAAGAGTCAGGAGGAGCTATAGAGGATTTGATTGTTCATTGCAAGTGGGAACGGTTTTGTTATTTTTATGTTGTGGCATTTATTCTGTTGTTCGGGAGCTTTATGCAAATCTCCCCTACGCTGAAGAAGGAGTCATGGTTAGAGGAAAGACAATGTCTTTTTCATATGATGTAATAAATCAATTTTTATTTGAACTATAGCCCAACTGAGGAGAAGTTAGACGAGATTATTTCATCGTTGATTGGAAGAAGAGGGTTATAGAAAATTACTATTGAAAGAAGAGTCAACTTCCTCACTTCAAAGTTAGATACCTCGTCAAAGGCATGACACTATTTCATTTATGCTTGTCTGTTGCCTACTAATCATCTAGTGAAGTGACCAGTGATCAAGCAACTTTGAACTATTGTATTCAGTTGTTCAAGCCCATCAACATTGGAGCTTTGATTCATAGTGTTATTACTAGTTCTACGATCATTGCCACTACTACAGGTTTAAGATTCACATCCTTGATCTTTTCATTATGCGAGCCGGTTGGAGTTAAATTTCATAGCTGGGAGGAGATATTGCAGCCACTCAAGCCTAGTACTAGTGTGAATGTGAAGTATTATTGACATCATCCTATTTTTGGCTAGAGAGGTGGATTTTCTAGTAGTTCAGCTATTTTGACATCTCAAGATTCCACTTTACATGTTTGTACATCACAGAGTCAGACTTTTGGATCCGATTCTCAGTCACAACTACATTAGAGGATGTTGAATAATGTCATTTAAATCACTAAAAAGGTATTAAATTTAGAAAATTTGCAGAGCATATAGATGGATATATGAGGGGATGTAGTGCTTATGGGGAAGAATTTCACTCATGTATGGAAAACCTCATGAGAGGTAAACAGAGTGTAGTTTTCCGTCAATACCCAAGTTATCCATCATATGAGCCTACAACTACATGGCATAGTGATGAGAGTGATGCTAAGGAAGGGGATGATTAGACTAGTTCTATAGTTTAATTTAGTTTTTTTTCTTATGTATTGTTGTGAATTGTTTATGGTGCATTTATACTGTACTTTTGTTGTGTTTTGAGTTAAATTTTTTGAGATTGTTATTTCTATGCGTGTTTTTTTTGTTAGACGCTGATGTGATGTGTTTATGTTTTTGTGAATAGTTATTATGTTTTTGTGGTAGTAATTGTGTTGTTTAATGTATTTATTTAGTCTATGTTGAACTTAATTCTAAATCTTAGGAAGGTTTAGAATATTCCTAATTTTGACTTAAAAACTTCATGTTAAAAAAATTTCAAATTACTACCAGATATTTCTCTTTATATTGCAGTTATGTATGTTTGTTAGTGTGTTTGTTTGGTTTTATGTTATCCTCCACTGCATAGAAGTCTAAAGAATCTCTATTTTTAAGAAATTAAAATTTAATCAAAATTTAATTTTTACTCTTATTTTTTATTTTTTGTACTTGTATCTTTAGGATGTAAAAATTTTTCTAGTATGTTATTTTTAGTTTTCATTCCCTCCAATATTTATATATGATGTTAAGATATTTTAATTTATTAAAAATTTAAGTTTGGTGGGGGGGATGAAAAGTTTTCTAAAAACTTGAAATTTGTTTGTTCTCTAATGTACTTCAGATAAATTTGATTTTAATTTGAAGAAAAATGATCATGTATATGAAGTTATATTAGGGAAGTAAAATTTTGAATATAAAAATGAGTAAGAGAATTTAGTTAAAATTTATAATAATGAAGAAAAACTTAAAGTTAGAATTTTTTAGTGTGGAAATAAATAAATATTATGTAATTATATTTAGTAAGAGAAATTGTATTTTTGAAAAATGTAGAAGATTTAGACTTTCTTTTCAAAACATAAATTTCTTTTGTTGAACGTAATTTTCAAAAACTATTATTATGTTTTTAGGTAAAAGAAATATATCAACTCTTTGCTTTAAGAAAGGAAGAGTGGAATTAAAAATCATTAAAGGCCTATCCAGATATGGTAATTCTTGCTAGAAAAAGAAAAGGAAAAGATAAAAGAAAAAGAAAAGGTAAAGAGAAAATAAAAAGAAAAGAAAAGAAAGTTCAAAAGGAGATGAGAAGCTTGAGGATTAGTGCCTAATCAAAAATTGGTTCCACATCTGATCTTTTTAAAGTATAAGACTTGAGAAACTCTTTAGCTTAAGGATATAATATAGTAAGTAAAATTATGCTTAATAAATTTTCTTAAGTGGAGATGATATAAAGCCTAAACTCTATTTTTAGAAAATCTACAATATTTCTGAACTAGATAGGAACTCATATTTTTAAACTTCTTTACATTAAAAATTTCTAAACTCTAAGTTGGTCTCATTGACTAATATTTTTTCTAAATTGGAGTACTATATTCTACATCAAAATTTTAAAACTCCTAAGGAAACTCATATGCATAATTTACTTATTTAGTTTTTAAAGGATTGAAGTGTCACTTGAGGATAAGTAACATTTTAATTTTGGGGGATTTTGATACACCTAAAGTATAAAGTTTTTTTCTACACATTTTAATACCTATTATTGAGACATTGCACTTTAATGAAAGGTATTTGTGTGTTTTTCTTTCAGGTACAATCAAATGGATGAAAAATAGTAAAAGGTGAAAAAAAGAATCAAATTTGGAGCAAAAATGAAGAAGGTGCAAGACAATGAAATGAGGTGCCTAATTGCCCAGGACTGACACTTACACGCCAAATAAAAATAGAGAGAGTTGTGCCTAAGCATTAGGTATCGCGGGCTTAAGCGCCAGAAGTAGTTATTTGATGATTCATTGAATTTGGACAAATTTTTAAAAAGTTTCTTGAAGCAACCCTTGGTAAAAACATGAGAAATAGTTCATGGACACAAAAATTAATTCAACTTTGAAAGGAGGCAACTTCTAGAAGATTCATTGAATGGAAACACATTTTGAAGAGACACCAAGGCAACCCTTGGATTTTGTTATAGAGGACTTGGATCATCAAAGGAAAGAGGTAGTCAATCATCCATCCATCCAAAGTAATTGTCGTTGCCGCCGCTCATCTTTTATTTTGATTTTTAGTTTTAGGTTGTATTGTTAGTGAAGGAAGATAATTCAAAGGAACTTCAAGACAATTGGTGGAGAGAATTTGAGATAAGTGTTTTTCTTTGTGACTACATTTAGTTTTAATTTAGAATTTTTGTTTCTGTGCATGATTTCTACTTTTAAACTCAAGTGTGGTTGTGTTTTCTCCATGAATTCTGAGTAGTTTTCTTTTTCTTTTTTCTTAAAATTATAGGTGATTAAGTATTGAAAGGAAGTTGGGTGAAGTATTAGACTTTAATGCTGGAAGTTGTGATGATTTTAAACCTTTTGCATCATTTATTTCTTGATTTGGCCAATTATAATGTTAATACCTATTGTGAGAACATGTAAGATTTGAGAAGGTATTGTCTTAGTCAATAAATGCTAAGAATCACATTTGATTTCATGGATAAGAATGTAGTTCATGGGGTTGAGTGCGAATAAATATGAAAATAAACTTTGAAGGTTGTAGAATTAGTGGACTTTAGAGTGACAGGATAAAGCCCCCAATTTGATTTATAGTTTTAGGTTCTGATACGAGATGTTAGCCCCCAGGTAGAGAGATGAGAGGCAACTTTAGAGTGAGAGCTAGTATCTTCCATACCTAATCCATCTTAAGGCTATTCAAACTATAGATTAGCCAATGTTCTTTATAACATCTCTAGTAAGAGTAAGAATACTATTTCTCCTATTTGACACAACACAATTAGAATACTTCCACAATAAAATTTCTATACTTGTTACTAATGCAAAAAAGGAATAATTTATTTTATTTATATTGCTTTCAAATTGAAAGTATTTAGTAAAGTAAATTAGTTGTTTACTTTATTTTTAATTATTAAAAAATACAAAAAGACCAAAATTTTCATTCTTATTATAGCATCTAGAGTTTAAGTAAGAATACTTTGCTAAGTAAAATTTTGTTATCTAATTTCTTTTTTTTGTAAGTTGCATATTGTTAGTTTTCTCTGTGGGTTTAATATTTGGGGATTCATCAAAATCTCCTATATTACTTGATAATGATACATATACTTGATTAGTATCCCATATTAAATATTATAACTATATTCTTATTTGCTTCATATTGAAAAATTTACCTAGCTCTTGCTTGGGATAAAGTTTTTGGTTTTGTTGCAAAGTATGAATAATTCTTAAGGAAATTAAACATACAATCACATACATCACATTTTAAATCTATAAAGAGAATCAAGATCACAACCTAGGAACCGACCATAAGGGATGATTTGGTTCACCATCCAGGCAGTCCTTGCATGGCTTGTGGAGAAATAATTAATGGAGGACTGTTGTCTCATAAATTGTTGGCTTGGTGCTTGGAAGATATCAAGAATTGCTTTTTTGAGTCAGCTAAGATTCCTTAAGACGATGAATGCATGAGTTGCAGGCTTATGTGAAGAAAATTAGGGTAGGAGATATAGAGTTTTGCTTTGAGCAGTCAAATGTTTTGGATTATTCCCTCATACAAAGAGCTCAAGTCGAGATGAATCCAATGACCCAATTTAATTTTAGGGGACAAATTTTGTACCTGAGGGTACTTTGGAAGAGACTTCTCTTAGTAGAGGTGATCGATAAGCATCTTGTAAAGTACTCACTCTCAGATAAATTTCTAATGTTGACTTTTAGAATTTTTTTTAACTTCTCAAATCTTCATTTCATATGATATTTATTTTTGCATATTTTTGAAATTGATTTATGTTTATGTTCCACTTCTTCTATTACTCTATATATAAGGGTTATCGGTTGGATTGACCCTACACTTTTACTTCCTAGTTCTTCTTGCTTCTCTTAGCTTTCTTATTTTTTATTCTTCTATTCTTTGTGTTCTATTCACATGGATCAGAAATATTCTACGCAATTTTTTGGGTCGGTCATCCTGGGTCATCGAAGACACTAGGGGAGGTAGCCTGACTACAAGAGACCTCTATCTTTGGTTCTGTCATAAATTTTCAAGCCATTAAGGAGAACGATCTATCAATGTGCTAGTTCAATAATGATCTAACTTTTTATCGACATCAATTTTGATTTATTTTTCAATTGTATTTTTAGTGAGAGATGTAAGCTTTTAACAATTATGAGGTCATCCCCATTTGATATCTGCTCAATTTCATCATCTTCAATATAATGTGTCATCTTCTGCCATTGAGCTAAAGTTTCATGGATGACAAATTTTTCTACTTATATTCTCTCCTTATGGGTAGACCCAGAGGGCTATGCATAGTTTACCTTGGAAGGCATGTTCCAAAAGCTGGGATTGGATAATAAAATAAAAGACTAGAAATTGAGCTTTTGTCTCCACTCTTCTTCTAAAAGCTGGACATAGAACATTCAGTATAGAGGCGCTACCGAAAAAAAGAGTAATATGTTGTTAGATTAAGTCCAGGATGAAGGAGCAGAGGTTAAATGATAACAACTTCTAAAAACTAGGTATTACTGCCTCATAAATTCAAGCGAGTGACAAAGGAACACTGAGCAACCAAGAATGATTCAGAGGTTGAATTGGAGTTGGCGACTGCTACTTGAGCCGTTAAGAAAAAAACCAAAGCTATTACTCAAGCAAACCTGACTGCCCAAAGTTGTTCTAGTGGATGTCCGTGTTAGAGAAAATATTGAAGGTGTTGAATTTATTTATTTTGTATCTGACTCTTCCTTTATAATTCAATAAATCACACCTAGTTAATTAATTTTTATTAAGAGAAAAGTTTATGCTTCACTTCAAACTAAATTTCTTTATCAGTTGCAAGTCCCTTAGATGCTTGAAATCAAGAAACTAATCAAACATTGAACCGGTTGGAATTGAATTGTGTTTAAGAGAGACCTCAAAATAAAGACCAGAAGCAAGGTAAGTATCCCTTGGTTAACCGCTCTAAACTTCATTGAGTTATCATAGAGGAGCAAAGCCAATTAACCATCTCCTATTGCCCCATCTAAATTTGTTCCCAAGCCAAAACATGAGCTAGAATTTAAGCCAGCTCCTTAAGAAAAAGATTTGTGCCATTGAAAAGGGAAAGCATCTGTCACTAGTTTGAGTGTATCACCACTTTTACCACCCCAAAAGAAGTGATGGGACCCTGACACACCTAAAAATGTGCTATATTTTTATATACATTTTATGCTTATTTTAAATGATATTACACTTTAGTGAAAGGTATTTTGTGTTTTTTTGCTTTCAGGTACAAGAGATGGAGTTTTGAATAAAAAGGAGTGAAGACAGAGAAAAACATGGTCAAATAGACCAAAGAAGAATAAAGTGAAATGGCGCCTAGGCGCTAGCTTCTAGCGCCTAAGTTTCAAACCCTATACGCTGAAACAGAGAGTCTGATGCCACAACAGATGGACTGGTGGCTAGGTGCCACAAAGCTATTTTAGGCTTCTAGAAGACCAGCACCGAGGTGCTAGAATCATTTTTTTTACAAAAAATACAATGTATTTTGATGAACTTTGAAGGCACATCTGAAGTGACTCTTAGGGGGTTTTGAGGGATATATTAAAGAAGGCTGAGTGGTTGTAGATAGGAGTAGGAAAAATAGATTTCTGCCATTTTTGGGAGAGTAGAGAAGATATTTTAAGAGTTTGCAAGGGATTTTATTAGCATTGCATGGATCAGTAGGAGACTTTGTTGCAGGGATTTTCATTTTTTTACAGAGGAGAAAACTAATTACTCTATTGTTCATTATCTTAGATTTTTTGTGAACACTTACTTAGTAGATTTGTTTTGATTTAAAGACATTTTTTGTTGTGTATGACACATTCTTTTTGAAGTAGAATTTATGTACTTTTCTTTTTCTTTGAATTGGATGAATGTTTAGGAAGTTATAATGCATATTAGAATATGTTTTTCATATCAAAGCGATGGTTTTTATTTTGTGCTTCATTTACATATTCAATCTAGCCAATTGATATGTTAAAATTTGTTGTAAACTATAAGATCCGAGAGTGCTATGGCTTTAAAAACTAGGAGGAATGATCCACCTTAAAATTACCTATTTTTAGTGCTATTTTATGATCATTTTAGGCATATTTTTAGTGATATTGTACTTTAAAGGAAGGTATCTTAGAAGTTTTTGATTTCAAGTGCATGGAATGGAGATTTGGAGATACTGAGGGAAAAATGAGCAAAAGTGGTGCAAAATGGTATGGTGACATATTGTCGTCCCTTAGTATTATTGAGCCATAGACGTGGGTAACGGGCGCTATGGCATCTAGACTGACACTATAACACCAATAACTACCCTTCTAGAAGATCCAATGAATTTGACCAAATTTTGAAGGGTTTTTGAAATAACCCATGGTTATTTTCAGAGAACTATTAATATGGAAAAAAAAAGACAAAATAGAGGACTTTATGGTGGCTTTTACAGTCCCACTTTAGAGTTTAACTGTATGTTTTAGTGTATTTTGTGTTGTAAGAGTAAGAGTTTATAGATTTCTTCAAGGAGACTCGAGAATTTGTGTTTGGGAGAACACATAAGGTAATTTATATTTAATTTTATGTTTTTGTTTCTAAGACTTGGATTTCAATACAAATTTTGTGTTTTTGTTTTATTCTACTTGAATTTTGAGTAGTTCCCTTCCTTTCTAGTTGCTATTGGGAATTAATCTTGTGGGATGAGAATGGTTTAAAGATTTTTGGTTTCTTTTAAAGGTTTTTTGGACATTTTCACTGATTCTTCATTTACATTACAATTTGGCCACTTGTGAGTTACAACTTCGTTGAGAAACATAAGGACCTGGGAGGGCTATGATTTCACAAAATTAGTGAATGTCACACTTCATTCTAAGCAGAGCAGTTGTGATCACCTAAAGTGGAGTAAAAATAGCTAGGGAGTTAAGTTTTGATGGGCGTAGAATTGATGTTTCTAGGGTGACAAACTAGATTCTTTTTCAAATTCAGTTTAGAGTTTGGATCATAAGGGTCCCTAGTAGGTCCTACAGAGAGGGCACAATGGGTAATTTAGAGGTGAGAGGCCAGAATCTACTCATCACTACTACACAAACTGATTAAAAACTCAAATTTAGCCAATGTTCTTTGCTAGCACCAGGAGAGGGTGAAGAATAAGAATGCACCTATTTGTCACAATACATTGCCAGAATTTTATTCATTCAAATCCTACATAGATTTTTATCTCATTGCAATGAAAAATATCCTTACATATTATTCAAACTCATTAGAGTTACTTTTATTAAGTTGTTAGTTATAGTTGTTTTTATCTGGTTTAATGTAGTCTTAACAATTTCTATCATTTCATTTTCATTTAAATCTACAATATAGATAGAATTTGCATATTAGAGTTTAGCAAGCAAATTTAAATAGTTCAACTATCCTCGTGGGATTGATATTAGAGATTTTTAGAAAAATCCTATATTACTTGAAACTATACGTATTCTTGCGTAGTACTTCTAGTGTGAAGTATTAATATTTATTTTTCATATCATTACATTTATTCACACTAGCCGTTAAATATAATTTGGTTCAAGATTTTAATAATATTATGGAGATTAAAAATACAATAATTGCAATTCAAGTCAAGTTTTTAGTATCGTTGTCGGAGATAGGTAACATAAACTTTTTAAATTTGGAAAGTAAAATTTTTTACCAAATAAAAAGTTAAAATACCCGAAAATTATTAGAAAAAATTAGAAAAACTGAAAAATTTTAAAATTCAAAAAATTAATAAAAAAATGAGAAGAAAATTATTATAAATTATTTTTCATTTTGTTGTGATATTTTAATTTCTGAATTTTATTATTTATATGCGTAGTTTGAGATCTAAAGGATTAGTGCCGTACAATTCTGAATTACAATGTACTATAAGAAAAATTCTTAAACAAGGAAGACTTCATAATTTTTAAGATATGGTGAACACTTCACAAGAAAATATTGAAATTTTACAAAAACCTTTAAGGGATTATGCAAACCCTACGACACATGAAATTCACTTAAGTATTCAAATTCTTGCTGTAGTGACTAACTCATTTGAACTTATACCTGCATTAATACAAATGGTACACAACAATCAGTTTGGGGGAACACCAAATAAGGATCCAAATTTACAATTTGCAAGTTTTTTAGAACTCTTTGCTACATTTAAATATTATGGTGTATTAAATGATTTCGTCAGACTTAGAAACTTTCCTTTTTTCATTAAGGGATAATGTTAAGATGTGGTTAAATTCTTTAGCACCTGGATCTATTAGAACTTAGAGAGATTTAGCACAAAAATTTATGGCTAAGTATTTTCCACCTTCAAAAACTATTAAACTTAGAAATAATATTACCTCTTTTATTCAGTATAAAGGGGAGTCAATTTATGAAACTTGGGAAAGATTTAAGAAAATACTCAGAAAGTGTACACATCATGCTTTACTAGACTAGTTAATTGTTCAATCTTTTCTTAATGGGTTTGTTGGATCCCTTAGATCTATCATAGATGCTGGTGCTAGAGGCTCAATAATGTCAAAATTATTTGATGAAGCCTATGCTTTAATTGAATAAATGGCTACAAATATTTTTCTACAACGTTCTGAAAGGTTAAATTCTAAGAAAGTAGCTAGTATTCATGATAATGATGCTAATTTGATGGTTGCTTCACAAGTTGCTGCGTTATCTAGGAGAATAAACCAAATTGAAATGAATTTTTTGTCAAACACCTTAATTGATTGAATAAAATTCTTTATCACACATTCTTGGTTCTCAAACTTCATTAGAAACTATAAATAATATTAATAGACCCAATAAACCATATTTCAATAATTATAAACTAAGTTGGAAAAATCATCAGAACTTTAACTTAAATAATAATTATAGTGGTGGAAGTCAACAATGGGGGAACAATCAAGTAAACCCATTGGAAAACTGGAACAGTCGGCGTAATTATAATTTTAGACCTACTTATCCTCCTTGATTTAATTGCAATCAACAAATTAAGGAGAAGAAGTTAGAAGAAATGGTGTTACAAATGGGTAATAAATTACAGAGTCGGAGTACTGCTATAAGAAATATAGAGAATCTATGAAAAATTGCTAACGCACTTAGCAATAGGCCTCATGGAGTACTTCCTAATAATGTTGAGATCAATCCTAAAGATAAAAGTGAAGAGCAAGAACAAGTTAATGCTGTCCAACTAAGAAGTGGGAAGGAATAGAGTGTTGGTGTCACAAAAAAAATCAAAGTTGAGGGAAAAGATAAAGAAACTGAAAAAACATGAAGAAGATATTTTTCAGGAAGTGGAAAAATTTGTTTCTCCAACAAAGAATAATAAATAAAAACTAGCACCCCCTTTTCCTCTAAGACTTAGAAAGTAGATACTTGATAAACAATTTTCAAGATTTTTTGAGATATTTAAAATGCTTATAATTAATATTCCTTTTATAGAAGCTCTGGAATAAATTCCAAGTTATGCAAAGTCTATAAGAGAATTTTTTCATAAAAAAAGGAAGTTTGAAGATTATGAAACTGTTGCACTTAGTGAAGAGTGCATTGTAATAATTTATACAAAGTTACCTCAAAAACTCAAAGATCCTGGCAATTTCACCATACCTTAATTGGAGAATAATTTTGTGGAAAAATTTTTAATTTGGGAGTAAGCATTTATCTTATGCCATTAACTATATTTAGAAGATTATGTTTATGTGATATTTCTTTCACAACTATAACCTTAAAGTTAGCAGATCGATCTATCACTTATCCTAAAGGGGTTGTAGAAGATGTGTTGGTTAAATTGGATAATTTATCTTCCCTGTTGATTTCATTGTGTTGAATATGGATGAAGATAAGGAAGTTCATATTATTTTAGGGAGATTTTTCTTAGCTACTTGATGTGCAATGATAGATGTGCAGAAAGAGAATTAATCATGAGAGCTCATGATCAGGAAGTAACCTATGAAGTATCCTGTTGAAGGAAAAGATGGTAAATGCTACAAAATGGATACAATAGACTATATGATTATTAATCATTTTCAAGAAAGATGTGAAGTAATATCGGATCAGAAAGATGAAGTAACTTTGGTATAAAAAGAATTGCAAATTGAAAAGGATTTTGAAAGTAACTCAAAAGAGGAAATACTAAGGAGTTACTTTTTGTTTAGAAAGAAATTGAAATTTATGATATTACTGAAAATAGTAAACCTCTGATACCTTCTATTGAAAAACCTCTTGAGCTTGAGATAAAAATTCTACCTACTCATTTAATGTATGCATTTTTCGGGAACTCATCTACATTACCTATTATTATATTCTCATAATTGGCTGATGAACAAGAAGGAAAGTTATTAGATACATGGAAAAACCATAAGAAAGCTTTTGATTTGACATTAGCTAATATTAAAGGAATCAGTTTTTTAATTTTTACACACAAAATTTTGATGGAAGATAATTATAAGCCTAGAATTGATCCTTGAAAAATATTAAATAATATAATGAAATAGGTAGTTAAGAAAGAAATATTAATGTGGTTGGATGTTAGAATATTTTATCCAATTTCAAATAGTTCATGGGTTAGCATTATTTATTATGTTGTTAATAAAGGAGGAGTGACTGTTGTTGTAAATGAAATTTTTGATATTACTGAAAATAGTAAACCTATGATACATTCTATTGAAAAACCTCTTGAGCTTGAGATGAAAATTATACCTACTCATTTAATGTATGCATTTTTGGGGAACTCATCTACATTACCTATTATTATATCCTCATAATTGGCTGATGAATAAGAAGGAAAGTTATTAGATACATGGAAAAATCATATGAAAGCTTTTGATTTGACATTAGCTGATATTAAAGGAATCAGTTTCTTAATATGTACACACAAAATTTTGATGGAAGATAATTTTAATCCTAGAATTGATCCTTGAAAAAGATTAAATAATATAATGAAATAGGTTTTTATGAAAGAAATATTAAAGTGGTTGGATGTTGGAATAATTTATCCAATTTCAGATAGTTCATGGGTTAGTCTTATTCATTTTGTTCCTAAGGAAGGAGGAGTGACTATTGTTGTAAATGAAAAGAATGAACTAATTCCTACAAGATAAGTCAAGGGATGGAGAATCTAAATCGATTATAGAAAATGAAATGCTTCCACTAAGAAGGATCATTTTCTTTACATTTTCTAGATTAAATGTTGGGTAGATTAGGTGGGCACGATTATTTTTGCTTTTTAGATGGATATTCTGGATACCAACAGATACCTATTGTTTCAGAGGATCAAGAGAAAACTACATTTACTAGTCTTATGTTACATTTCCTTTTAGGAGAATGTCATTTAGATTATGATGTTAATTTTCTGTGATTTAACTGAGAAAGAAATTGAAGTTCTTATGAATGATTTCTCATTTTTTGGAACTTCTTTCAAATAATTTTTAGATCATTTAACGAGGGTTCTAGAAAGTTGTGAAGAAACAAACTTTGTTCTTAATTGGGAAAAATTTTAATTTATGGTTCCAGGAGGAACTATTTTTGGGACATAAGGTTTCTCAGAAAGGCATGGAAGAATATCCAGCAAATATTCAAGTAATTGCTGAATAACAACCCCCACTAATGTTAGAAGAATAAAATTTTTTCTAGGATAAGTTGGTCTCTATAGTCGTTATATTAAAGTTTTCTCTAATTATTTCTAGCCTTTATGTCAGTTATTGGAAAAAGATGTTAATTTTGATTTTAATGATGAATGTCTTATTTCTTAATGAAGAAAAATTAATCACAACACCTATTATTATTTCACCAGATTGGACAAAACCTTTTGAACTAATGTATGATGCTAGTGATTATGTTATTGGGTCTGTGTTAGGGAAAAAATATGATAAAATTTTTAAAGTCATATATAATGCTAGTAAAACCCTTAATGAAGCTCAAATTAGTTATAGTACTACATAAAAGCTATTATTAGATATAATATATTATTTTGATAAATTTAGATCTTATCTTATTAAAATCAAATATATTATGCATACCGATCATTCAACTATAAAGTATTTAATGATGAAGAAGGATGAAAAGCCATAATTAATTAGATGGGTCCTTATAATGCAAGAGTTTGACTTTCAAGTTGAGGATAGACAGGGTACTGATAATCAAATTGCTTATCATTTTTTCAAGCTTGAAAAGGAAAATGTTAATTTTAATCATGAAATTAATGAAAGTTTTCATGATGAACAATTATATGGAATTAATGAATTGTAAGTTTTGTGGTATGCTAATATGGTAAACTATTTATTTAGTAACATTTTAACCTACAGACTTGATAGCCATCAAACTAAAAAATTCATTTATGATTCTAAATATTATTTTTTGGATGACCATTATTTATATAAGCAATGTAAGTACTTAATTATTCAAAGACGTGTATCAATTAAAGAATCCCAAGTAATTATATAAAAGTGTCATAAATCTAATTTTGGAGGACGTTTTAGGGTTGATAAAATTGCATTTAAAACTTTGTAATCTGGATTTTATTAGCCTACACTAGTTAGGGATGTTAATTATTCTATAAAAACATGTTATAGATGTCAAAGTGCAGGCAATATTCTTAGAAGAGATAAAATGCCCCTAAATTTTACTTTAGAAGTTGGAATTTTTATGTTTGAGGTTTAAATTTTAAGGGACCATTTATACAATCTTCTAGAAAACTTATATTTTAATATATGTGGATTAGGTTTCAAAAAGGATTGAAGTGATTGCTTTACAATGATGTGATGCTAAAAGTATTGAAAATTTTTAAAGGAAAAATATTTTTACAAGATTTTGAATGCCGAGAATAATCATGACAGACGGGAAAAGTCATTTTAAGAATAGAATAATTGAAATAGTAACTCAAAAATATGGATCAAACATCAATTTGCCATAGCTTATCATCCTTAGACAAGTGGTTTTACAAATGTATCCAATTTATAAATTAAAAGAACATTGGAAAAGACTGTAAACCCTACTAGAAGAGATTGTTCTGCAAGACTTAATTTTGCATTATGGGCTTATAGGACTGCTTACAAAACTTCTATAAGAATGTCACCATATAGGCCCATAGTTGGAAAAGCTTTTCATTTGCCTGTTGAATTAGAACATTAAGCTTATTGGGAAATAAAAGAGTCTAATTATAATCTAAAAGATGCTGGAAAAAAATTATTTTCACAATTAAATGACCTTGACGAGATGAGGAATGAATCTTATGAGAATGCAAGAATTTATAAAGAGAAAATGAAAATAAGGCATGATCAAGGAATTCTGAAAAAGCATTTCAAGCTTGGACAAGAAGTTCTATTATACAATTCAAGATTGAAATTATTTTCAAGAAAACTAAAGTCTAGCTAGTTAGGACCATTTGTTGTTGTAAGAGTTTATCCAAATGGAGCCGCCGATTTTGAAGATCCAAAGACTGGAAGGACAATTCAGGCAAATGGACAGAGGTTAAAAGCTTACATAAGTGGAGATATTCCTACACTATAGGAGATCTAAATGTTGGGTCAACCTTATTAGAACATTAGAAATGTTGGGTTAACGATGTTAAATCAAGCACTTTGTAGGAGATAACCGATAGTTATAAGTGTGATTGACTTGATTGTTTATTTTCATTGTGATGAAGTTTTTTATGTAAGTTGGATTCTTACAAGATTATGTTGGCACAAAAAATTATTATATTAATGGAATTGAAGATTGGAAGAAAGAAATTTGGAATCTAAGAAAGTTGGTCTGGTGCTATAGTGCCAGATCTACCGCTATAGCGATACAATTCGAGTAACTTCTTGGAACCTCCAAAATTCAGTTTTCTTCTCTCTTTTTCTTTATAAATCAGCCTAGGATATGAAGGGAAGTGTTCCTTCAAATTTTCTTTGCATTTTCGTGAGATTTGAGAGTGGAGAAATCAATTGCTACTTTAAGGATCACGAAGAGCAATGACAATATGAGATTTGAAGATAAGAAGATGGTGCATAAGGGTCCTCAAACTTATTTTAACAGATATATATCAGTCTTTGAATTGGGAAAATAATATTTAATTTTATACATGTATTATAATTTTGGAAATTATTAGTTTTAATTTTGAAAATACGAAACTGAACCAATCTCGTATAGAAAATAATTTAAATAAATGAGCACAACATCGTAAGTGATACTTCTATCCAGATGAATAGACATATTACTTACTATTGAGGCTTGTTAAAATAAACTCGAGAATTTATGACATCCTTTTTAGTCTTCAAAATCTTTATGTTGACTGACAAGTTCTCTGTCTAATATGAAAAATAAGAAAGGGTTTATATTAAGCTAGGTTCTAAAATTTCCTATAAGGGCAGACCCCTATAGTTAATTACATCTTAAATGACCAAAATAACGTAGGAAAACTCTCTATTTAGATCAAAAAAATATTTTATTCAATAATTTCAAAGGGCACGATTCTTCAAAGTTCCGACAAAGGAGTGTCAAATGAGCAAAGCTCAAATTTGTAAAAATTATTATGGAATGCAAACTAAGAAAAATTATGGGATGTCACAGATCCTGAGGAGAACCTTGTTGACTTCCCAAACTATCCTATGGTTTGGCCTCAATGTTGAAGAGAAATAATTAAATGTTTCATCCTACAAATTATTATTAATTAGGGCTTACACTTGCATGACACGGTCATACAAATAGCCTGGAAGTTAGGAGGATTTATGTCGTAACAAAGACAACCTCGGAGCCTAAAGTGAGTTAGGGCTTATGTTGCACAAAATTTTTCGGTAAAGTCCTAAATATAAAGTGAGAAATTATGTTGCAATAGGCAAACAATCTTGAAATCCTGTGACTTGTTATTTAGTTCTAAGAGAGTAGATTGTTGTTGTAGATCCACTTGCTCTCTTGAAGTTGTTCTTCTATACATCTTTGTCATGCTACTCACAGAGTTAGCTCCAAGCTCCTTGTTGAAGTAGCATTTCTAAGGTCTAAGGGCTCAAAAAGGTTTTAACCATAGATGTTGAGTGAAAACTTTTGGTTTTGTTATTGTTCAAGCGTTATGAGGGGGGGGGTAAAATAGATTAGTGAGACACAGTTAGGATCTCACGGTTCCATCATTCTGATACCACTATTTTCTCTTAAATTTACTTAGCCTCAATGATTTATTAAACTCATCTAAATTAGGGAGATCTCGTTAGCAACTGTAGGTTACCTCATCTGATGGACTCCCATAAATTAAAGAGTGCGTGTTATGAAATTATTGTTTTGATGTTTTTTATTTTTAAAATGTTGTTTAATTTTGAAAAAAAAATGTTTTGAAATTTTCAATTTTGGTATAGTTCTACAAGTAAGGTAAATAAATGCAGGTAAGAAAGTGTGTATGTCGGCGCTATTTTTGGTGTGGGGTTTGCCCGTAAGAAGTTATCGGTCATCGGAATTGAAATCACGTTGCCTGCTTCGGAAGGACGTTAAAAAAAAATTTAGTTTTGAAAAAGATGAAGTCAAACTGACCCCATTGCTTCGGAAGGACGTTTAAAAAATTTTAGTTTTGAAAAAGATGAAGTCAAACTGACCCCATAAGTTTAAAAATTTTAGTTTTGAAAAAGATGAAGTCAAACTGACCCCATAATTTTCATAGTTTAGTATAAAAGTTTTAGTTTTGAAAAAGATGAAGTCAAACTGACCCCATAATTTTCATAGTTTAGATGAAAGATGTTTACCTCAAATCCTGTATCTATCCCGAAGGATGAATGTAGGAATTGAGGGTGAGGTTTGATCAAATAAACTAGAGAAAGTTATGACATGAAGGATAAACACAAGAGTTAAGGGTGAGGCTCGATCAAATAAACTAAAGAAAGTTATGACATCCATTTGGTCTATGAAACTAATGTATTGGCCGACAAATTCACATATTTAATATAAGGAATTAAATAGGGTTTATATTATGCTGGGTTAGGAAAAAGCTTCCTATAATGGCATTACATCATAGATAACTGAAGTTACCTATGAATACTCTCGATAAAAGTCAAGAAAATTTACCTTCAAAGAGTTCAAATGGTAAGGACATTTCAAAGATATTAGACTAAGAAGTGTGAAGGGGGATTGGTTTTTGGAAAATTTTGTTTTGGAGTCTAAAGGAGGAAACACTAGAGGATGTCACGGATCCAAAGAAAAAAAAAACTTCGGTGACTTCCCAAGCTGTCCTATTNAAAATGGAGAGCTCGCGAAGGCTCGAGAGAGTGAGTGAGGTTATACCTTTGCTTCGAGAAGTTTGGCCTCAATCAGAGATTCTTCACACCTTCGTTGGGTCCCAAAGAGCTTAAGGATGAAGCCTTAAACCACAATCGATTTTGGGTGTTGGTTGAGAGCTATGGTAGAGGCTATTTTAGAGGGGGAATTGATGGGAGTTTGGCTTCCTTCACTGTTGTGAAGGTGTAGAGCCAATTTATTTGAAGTTTTGTGTTGTGTAGGTTAGAATTGAAGTTGTCCTGGTTTTGGGCATGAATTCAAACTCAAAATTGGATTTCTGTGGTGGAATTGGGAGAGGGAAATGGATTATAATGTGCTAAGGAACTCTTAGAGAAGCTCTCTTAGGAGTTTGGGAGGCCTTGGTGAAAAAATTTTCTTACCTCCCTATTCATCGCCGTGAGGGGTATTTTATAGAAATTGGCCAAGGGGAAGCTTGGCTGGCCAATTGAGGGGCTAGCCCCACTGCTTAGGTGTTAAGCAGAGGAGCTCTCAGCTCAATTTGGGCTGAGGTGGCGTCTTGGCATGAATTTGGGTTTTGGCCATGTGGGGGCTCACGGTTTTGGGCTTTAGCTTGGGTTAAAGTGGTTAAGCAAGGGTAGGGTCATGGTTAAAGCTTATAATGAGCAGTAAAAATGGCACCATAGGGTATTGACATGTGGTGGAAGTACTTTAATTTAACCTTCTCTTTATCCCTTTAAAAAATAAAAAAAATATTTTTATCCATGAGATAAATATCAAGCTTAACCATGGGTTGGTGGCTGGTTTTAAACTCCACTCTAGAGTCTAGGATGAGTTAAGGTAAGGCTCATTTGACCATACCAAGCTCAATTGGTTTGGGTTAGAGTCTAGGATGAGTTAAGGTAAGGTTCATTTGACCATACCAAGCTCAATTGGTTTGGATTGATGAGTTATGGTAAGGCTCATTTGACCATACCAAGCTTAATTGATTTGGATTTGGCCATAAGTCCATGAAGGTGCATATGACCAAATCTTGTGTTTGGACTAGGTTAGACATGTAAATTGACCCAATTAAATATGTAATTTGGTGTAAGAGACCATGAGGAACAACTTTCATGAAGAGTGAAAGTCATTTTGAGGTCAATTGGTTAAGATCATGAGGAACAACTTTCATGAAGGGTGAAAGTCATTTTGAGGTCAATTGGTTAATCAAGAGATCATGAGGAACAACTTTCATGAAGGGTGAAAGTCATTTTGAGGTCAATTGGTTAATCAATTCATTTTTTTATTTTTGACCCATTTTAAGCATGTTGGGCTAAGTTTGGGTCAAAATTAGGCTAGCCATGGGCTAAGCTCAAATCGATTGTTGTGGTTGGTGAAGAACATCATTATGAACAATGGATTTTTTATTTTTGACCCATTTTAAGCATGTTGGGCTAAGTTTGGGTCAAACTTGGGCTAGGATTTTTGATTTTTGACCCATTTTAAGCATATTGGGCTAAGTTTGGGTCAAACTTGAGCTATTTTGGTATAAGCTCAAATTAATTGTTTTATTTGGTGTAACACATCATTATGAACAACTTTCATGAAGGAATTTTTGACCTATTTTAAGCATGTTGGGCTAAGTTTGGGTCAAACTTGGGCTAGCCATGGGCGATTTTAGACCCATTTTAAGCATGTTGGGCTAAGTTTGGGTCAAACTTGGGCTAGCCATGGGCTAAATCCAAAGATTGTTTTGGTTGGTATAAAACATCATTATGAACAACTTTCATGAAGGATGAAAGTTATTTTGAAGTTGTTGTGGTTGGTGAAGAACATCATTATGAACAACTTTCATGAAGGATGAAAGTTGTTTTAACTATTGTGTTTGGTGTAAAACATCATGATGAACAACTTTCATAAAGGATGAAAATTGTTTTGAAGTATGGTTGGTGAATAAAATCATTATGAACAATTTTCATGAAAGATGAAAGTTGTTTTGAAGTGTGTGTTTAGTGTAAAACATCATGATGAAAAACTTTCATGACGGATGAAAGTCATTTTGAAATCAATTTGGTAGTGAATTTAGTGGATTTTGATGAAATTTGGATTTAGACCCAAATTAGACATATGGGGATAATTTGGGTCAAACTTGAGCTATATTTGGACTAAACTCAAATTAATTATTGTGTTTGGTGTAAAACATCATGATGAACAACTTTCATGAAGGATTAAAGTCATTTTGAAATCAATTTGGTAGTGAATTTAGTGGATTTTGATGAAATTTGGATTTAGACCCAAATTAGGTATATGGGGCTAATTTGGGTCAAACTTGAGCTAGCTTTGGACTAAGCTCAAATTGATTGTTGTGTTTGGTTAAAAATGACCTCAAAAAGGATTTTAAACAAAAATTGGATGCCAATTTGAGGTTTAGGCCATTCAATTGTTGAGATTTGGTGTGTTAGACAATATTAGGGCTAATTTGGGGTTTTGGTCAAAGTTGGTCAAATTGACCAAATTGGACCATGGTGTAGTTGGACAATATGAAATTGGGAATATTTTGGATTTATTGGGATTATTTTGGAATTTTTGGATTTTTTTTTTGGATTTTTGGGCCATGGAGGGGCATTTTGGTAATTTGGTCATTTTTGGAAATTTTTGTAGTTTTGGCAAATTTGGATGTATTCAAAATGTTTGGAATGAGTTTCCATTTTGAATGAGTCATGGACCAAATAAATCTCCATTTCAAGTCCCCATTTATTGGTCTTAGTGAGGGTATTGTGAGGGTATTGTGAGGGTATGGTTTATCTTAGCTCCAAATCAACACCAAGGGACAATCCTAAGGCCAAGTAGTCCTGTAGGAACTCTCTTTGAGTTCCCTCATAATTATCTTACCTACTAAGTGCTAGAGGTTAGGATCAATATGTGGAACTTCAAGTTGAGTAAGAGAAGGGTTTTGAGTTTCTAATGGTGAGGGTACCTTTTCTAGTATTCTAAGACTAGTCAGTAGAAAAGTCCTATGGCTAGACCTAGGCTACTAAAAAAATTTCTAGACCTCAACCAAAAGTGAGGTCAAAAGTGTAAAATAAATAAAATTTCATTGCATAAAACATAAAAGCGTACCTAGGCCTCTGTTACCGCTGCTTGGTTAGCATCATAAATCATATTATATTTTTAGGTAATTTAAATAAATTGCAAGAAGTAATTGAGAATATTTGATACGAGAAAAGTTCGGAAAAAGAGTCGTAAGAAAACACCAGTAAAATAAAACTCGTAGTCACATATAAAAGATTGGAATTTGTGTAAGACATTTGCAAAGGTTAGGACTCAGCGGTAGACTGTGTGCTTTCTGAGCTTAAGTAAGAGCTACCACCTGATAAACTAAGAAGGGAAATCTTAATCTTGATCCAAGTGATTAAATGTAAACCTTTAAAAATTTTCATTTCAATTTAATGTTCATTCATATAAAATTTATTTTATTATGCAAAAGAGATTTTTGTTATAAATATTTTGTAGGGTAATGCAGTCCACAACTTAATCAATCCAATCAAGTTAGAACTATAGAAAAACTAAGAGTGTATGGGGCAATCTTCTTCTCACAAGTTATCAAATATTATCCTCGATCCTTATCCTTTTCTTTTATTAAACGTCCTTGAATTTCTGAAATCCCACAACATATCCCTAGTTTTAGCACACATTAGCATTATCGTCATTACCCTAACCACCTAGACCTCAGACTTTATTGACCTCACTTTTGGTTGAGGTCTAGTTTTTACTATTTAGTAGCACAGGGTCTAGCCATAGGACTTTCCTGTTGACTAATCCTAGAAAACTAGAAAAGGAACCCTCACCATTAGAAATTCCAAACTCCTATTTACTAAACTTGAAGTTCCACATAGTGGTCCTAAACTCTAGCATTTAGTAGGTGGGGTCATTATGGGGGTGCCCAAGGAGAGTTCCCTTAGGACTGGTTGACATTAGGGTTAACCCCGGTGTTGGTCTAGAGCTAAGGTACTCACCTCACTCACAATCACTGACAAATACAAACCTAAAATTTCTTGACTTTGATCCCTTAATCCTTTGGGAGAGTCATGTAGATGGTCCCCTAAACCAATTGGCCCTAGGCTAGATTTTAGCAAAGACCAGTACATAGAGGACCCAAATGGCGTTTCCATTGGTCTATAGCTCATTTTGGTGGTTGGCATCCTAATTCTACCAAAAATACTCAACTTGGCCTTTTTCCACTAAACTCCCCCAAATTACTTAAGTACCCTTAAAACCCTGAATTTAGCCAAAATTCTCAAGTTTACCCAAAATACTCAATTTTTTTTCAAAAATCATTTCAAATCTTTTAAAAACATCCAAATTACCCAAAATCACCAAAAAAATTGCCAAATTACCAAAATGCCACTCCTTAGCCCAAAATTTTAAAAATTCCAAAAAATCCCAAAAAATTTTCAAAACCTTCCAAATATTCCCAATTTCATTTTTCTCAACTACCACATGACCCATGTTGACCAGTTTGACCATTTTGACAAAAATCCTCAAATTACCTTTAAAGGCCCAATTTCACCAAATTTACTTCAAATGTCCATCAATTTGGTCTCAATTTCCCACAATTTCAATCCTAAATTCAAATTAACCTTATATATGACAAATTTAAACCAAATTAGAGCTCAATTGGTCCATTCTTTGAGCCCAATTTTGATCTAAGTCAAAACCCCAACTTTGGCCCTATGACTTGGTTCCACCAAATTGAACCCAATAACCTACTCAATTGGCCTCAATTTGAATCCTGAACTCCTCATAACAATCCTACACATCAAACTTGATCTTTAATTGGACATGTTGAAGCCTAAATTTTTTTTTAATTTTAACCCAAATCCAAAAATCCCCAATTTTTCCCTAAATTAGCCATGTCTCAAAATTCCACCAAATTGATTTCCTTAGCGCTAAAATTTCCACTCCATTCCTTCATGAAAAATCTTAATAACATCTACCTTGATCATTTGGACCATTCAATTGAGCAGAATCCCAAGTTTAGCTCAATCTAAGCTCAAGTCTAGTCCAACATGCTCAAAGTGACCAAAATCTCATAATCTTTCAAATTGAGCTTCTAAATGAACACAAAATCACTTCAAACCTTCACTAAAAATGTTCATTACATTCATCTACATAATTTTGATCAATCCATTGCGCTCAAAGTCATGGCTAGCCTAACCCCAACACAAGCTTTGGTCATTTGGACCCATATTGGACCCATTCACCAAAATTGACTTAGCCATGTCAAATTGGTCAAGGCAAAGCCACCACAACCAAATTTTGGACCTTATTATCCCATGGAACCACCCAAATGAGCCATGGACCAAAGGATCCCTAAATCAAGTGATTTTTTCCAAAACTAAACACCTACCCAAATAAATTGTTGTGACAGATTCCCCTGGCTCACCTGACCTCATGGCCACCTCCCCTAGCCTTGCCGGCCGGCCTAGTCGCCGGTGGAGCCAAAAACATGAGCCAACCTCAATAAATCCAAACCCAATTTAAACCTAGAGGCCACCTCATCTCATTTAAAATTTAGGGCCTCTTTGCCCTCCACACAGGCAACACTTTGCACCCATACATTGGCCCACAGAGCGACCCTAAGCCATTTTTATAAAAAGCTCCACCTCCATGGCCATGAAGGTGTGCTGAAAATTTCTTAAGTATAGCCTATGAAATTACTCCCTGAGCTTCCTTGAGACCTCCACAATGCAATCCAACCACTCAATTGCCCTAATTCCCCTTTCGGAAGTTCCATTTTTGAGCTCAAAGGCTTGTTAGTGACAATAAATTCTCCACCACACCTCCACAGTCCACCAAGTCCAAATTAAACTCACCCACACCATCACCACACTGAATTAAGATAAAGCCCTGTCAAATCCCCGTCACACAGAGCCTCTAGGATTGCTCAAGACCAACACCCAAATCTGGCCTTGATCGACTTTGGGTCTAGACCTTTCACCATGACCAGAGACTCAATCCTTAGCCTTATTGGGCCTCCACAAATGTGTCGAGCACCTCTGATTGAAGATTCCCTTCTTAGAGCAAAGGTATTGAAGTTCCCCTCTTCTTGAGCCTATTTTGATTCTCCATTTGATTAGGGTTAGTTTAATGGCATGTTTACCATACAGTTGTGTTTGTCACCCTTAGAGGAGTCAATAAGATCAAACCCGACGTCATTTAGATGAGAAATAAGTGAGATCTTAGGGTTTTAATGTTAACGATCACGGATTACCCTATTTGGGGATGATGACAGGGAGCCATCTGATTGCACGTTTATCTAATCAACGGACGAGATTTAGTTGGTTGAACTCTCGGTGCGTGAACCGCGGGACGTGTGGCTGCCGAGTTGGATGGCAGCACCGAACCAATAGTCGACGCGTGGAGCTTCGAAGATGCCTAGAATGTGGTGGCACCGCACTTTTAAATAGATAAATAGGGAATTAAATAAATTAAAAAATGATCCCTAACTTCAAAAATCCATATCTTGGTGTAGTGAAATCACAAAAATAAAATAAAATAACCCTCTTGCTCAGTAAACAATGAAAAATAATGTGGAAATGGTTTAAAATTTGTTTTATGCATATTTTATTTTTAATTAATTAAACATTGTCTTGAGTCTTTTGATTCTCAATGCATGTAGCCATTTTATCATAGATTGAAATTTTGGCATGTTGTTGCCTCTGTCTTGAGGAACATTCTCTGATTTTTCCAAAGTTAGAAGAAATTCCTAAACAAAGATTCATATTATTCAATTTTATGTCTATTATTTACATAAATTAGTCATAATTATTAGAATGTTGCTTAAAAAATTCTAAGAATATTTTGGAGGGTTTATTGTTACTAGAGAACCCTTTAGAAATTTTTTCATGGGTCAAGTCATTAAGAACATACTTAACTCTCACAAAACTATAAAACACAAAGAAAATAAATTTGAGAAATATAAACATCTAAATGAATTTGGTTTTAATCTCCACTATAATTTAAAGTTCAGAGAACTCTCCATAAAAAATTTAAAAATATTTGGAGCTCATCTGATAACTCAAAATGATTTTCTAAGTTAAATGTCATTTTTAACACTAAAATAATTTTTAACAATTAAAATATAACTCAAAAAATTATAAAAATTTGTTCTGGGAGTTCTCTATTATTAGAGAAATTTTCTAAAAAAAATTGCAATTAAAATAAAAATTTCATTTTTAAGTCTTTCCTTAATATTTAAATAATTAAAAAATGATTAAAATTACAAAAAATAATAAAACTCATGAAAATGTTCTAAATTGTTTCCTAAGAACTTAGGAATAATTAGAACATTTTTCTTGATTTTCTAAGTGAACATATTGAATTTTGAAGCTTAAAATAATTTTTAAATGCTAAAAATAAATTTTCACTAAAATAATTCTAAAAATTCAAAGAAAAATCATAAAAATGTGAAATTTATTTCNCTTATTTTCTAAGTGAACATATTGAATTTTGAAGCTTAAAATAATTTTTAAAGGCTAAAAATAAATTTTCACTAAAATAATTCTAAAAATTCAAAGAAAAATCATAAAAATGTGAAATTTATTTCTTTGGGTTCTTTGACCTTAGAGAAATTTAATAAAAATGTGAAACTTAATTTAACATATTTAAATATTTTATAACTAATAAATACTGCAGAACTTGAAATAATTCTAATAATTAAAATAAAACTAAGAAAATCATGAAATTTGGTCCCAAAGATTCTCTGGTCCAAGTCTACCTCCAACAAAAATTTCAAGAGATTTGGCTTTACCTTGGTCAAGATAGGGAATTCTCTTTAAAAAATTCTATTTCTTGCATATAAATAAATATATAAATTACATTAAAATTTGAACAATCACATTTTCTACTCTGATGTCTTAATTGACCCATGAGTGAGGTGAAATAAAAATTCCAAAGTCATTTGAATTAAATTTGATGAATTATGAAGTATTAGAGCATTAGGGGCAAAAGTATAATTTTAGAAATTTAGCCTTAATTAACATTTAGGCTTAATTCAAGATTTTCACACTTTTATTGGGATATGATGAAGTCCTACTGATTTCTCACACTTAGTTTTCTTTAAAACCTCTTCAACTTACTTTTTACTAATGTGGCANAAGCCTTAGGGGCAAAAGTATAATTTTAGAAATTTAGCCTTAATTAACATTTAGGCTTAATTCAAGAAAGGGAAATAAGTAACCTTTGGTCCCAATTAACATATTTGGATGATTGAAACACAAGGGGAATAATTGGTGAAAACCAATCTCACTTCTATTAATTAAAGGATAAATTGGTAACTTCCTTAAATTATTAAAATTTGGAAGTATAGTCAATTAAACGATCATAGACTTAGGGGTAGGATTTTGGGTGTTGATAACTCACTAATTTAACCACCCTAGTTGATGCTCAAATGATTTTCAAAGTGAATCATCATCACTTAAAATTCAATCTATTCTAAAATATAACTAAGATATCTATCAAAATTCCAAAGGGCTTAGTAATGACCTAGGCTAAAGCAAATTTGGTTAAATGAGGATTAGAAAAGTAAACATAATTAAAAATTGAACACCTTTGAAACACTACAAGCCCAAATTAAAAATATTGGTTAAGTGTCTTAGTAACACTAACTTGCCTCTTTAAGCGTCTTCACATGCATAATTCTCAAATTAAATTATAAGTGATAATTACCCTACTCTTAAGGATAATTGAAACATTAATGTTCATTGACAATTAAAGGTATTTACAGGATGGCTTATTAAGCGACATAATAAGTTTGAAAAGAACTCGAGACTTTTCACCAAGCAGTGAGAGGGAAGCATGGACCTGCTTCTTCCTCCAGATCTGTTGGATACCTTAGAGGTCTATTAAACTTAATATGTTTTGTTTAACAAAATTCATCCTTAATCAAATTAATAGGGACCCACCAAGATATGACCTAGGGTTGTGTAGATCACTAAAGCCTTACCTTTCTGCTTCATATAAAATGCTCTCACGTGCATTTTGAGTTTTAGGTGGTGGAACGAGAAGACTCGTCAGGTACACTTCTTATAGTTTACAATGCTGTCTTTCTTGTACTTTCATACTGTACTTTTTATGCTTATAAAACTTGCATGCTAAACAACAATGCCTCCCTGCATGAAAACCAAAACTGTTAGGATAGCCACAAAACCAAAATCAAATCTAAAATCAACCAAAAATAAAATTCACCGCGACAACATTCAAAATATAAGATAACTCAAAATTTAATCACAAACATCATGAAACAACAATTGCAACTAAATTAAGATGTCTTTATTGGATGATCGGGAATCCCTCAGAGGAGGTAACTTACGGTTGCTAACGAGGCTTCCTACGATCTAAATGAAAGTATGAAACTCTTTAAGTTGAGTTTAGTAAATTCATTTAGATTAAGTGAATCCAATAAAAAATAGTGGTACCAGAATGAGGAAATCGTAGGATCCTAATCGGTGTCGCTCTAATCAACTTTAACATGTCTCATAATATTTAAACAACTTTAATCATAGGGCCATCTGATTTAACATCATGACCTGACACATTAGAAAACTTAAACTCGTCACGGCAAAGAGCTTAGAGCTAGCACGACCATCTTCAATAGCAAAATCTATCTTTTCCAGCTAAATCCTTTCCTTCCTTAGAAGGAAACAACTAAGTCATAGGACTTCAAGGTAGTTTGCTTATGCAACGTAATTTTTCACCTTATCTTTAGGCCTTCGTACAGCTCTGCTATACAATATATGTCGTAACTTGTCTTAGGATTCTGAGGTTGTCATCCATCATGACCTAAATCCTCACATCTTACAGACTATTTGTGTGATTATTTCACAATAATGTAAGCCCTAACTAATAAAATTGGCAGGATGAAACACTCAAAAAAATTTCTCCTCAAAACTGAAGCCAAACAATAGGATAGACTAGGAAGTCACTGAGGTTATCCTTCGGATCTGTGATGTCCCCTAGTTCTTCCTCCTTTGGATCTCAAAAAAAAAATGCTCCAAATTTGAGCCAATCCCATTTTACACCTCTTTTTCTGAGTTCATTGAAAAGTCTTATCTTTTTGAACTCCTTGAAGATAATATTCCCTGATTTTTATCGAGAGTTTTCTTAGGTGACTTCAGTTATCTAAGATGTAATTAACTATAGGGGTTTGCCCTATAAGAAGCTTGTCCGAACCCACCATAATATAAACCTTATTTTATTCTTCATATTAAGTAGAGGAAATTGTCAGCAAATAAAACGGTGTTGCAGACCAAACAGACATCATATATTTCCTAGTTTACTTGATCGAGCCTCATCCTCAAGTCTTGTGTTTATCCTTCGGGATAGATACAGGGTTTAAGGTATAGCGTCCTTTCATTTAAACTATGAAAAATATGGGTTTAGTTTGATTTCATATTTTTTTTTGAATTTTAAATCTATATGTAAATTAAAATGTCCTTTAGAATCGGGCGACGAGATTTTGATTCCGGTGACATATAGCTTCTTACGGGCAACTCCACAACCAAAATAGTGCTGATAGCTTCTGGCAACTCTACTAGGGACAAGCTTTTCTCTCCATTTAAATAATAAAATAGTATCTTCACACATCGGTAATGTGTCCATGTTTCCCTTGGACTAAGTTACCCTTCTTTCGTTGACATACTTTACCCATTTTTGTCTTGGGAAAGTACGACCAACCCTTGGGACTTGAGGATTGTTTTTTCAATCATATTTGAATAGAGGGGTTCCAGAGACCATTAAGGACTCTTTAAATCTTCATGTGGGGTCGGACCCCCAATAGGTGTGTTGGTGGACTAGTTCCACCTGGGCATTGTCTGTTGTTAAATGGGTCCCACACTGGGTTCTGAACACTTCACATCTCCCTTCAAGTTTGATTTGCTATTTTACAGATTAAATCAAATTCTATTGTGTGGCATGCGCTTGAAAATTAATTAGATTTTTCTACTTTTAAATTACCTTTTAACAAAAAATTTATAATTCCCACAAACTAAGACTTACCCGATCTACAGATCAATCTTTGTTAATTTTCAGTGCTTGCACTAAGATTACAAGATTTTGGCCATATAGCTAACCCGAGAACATTCTATTTTAAAGTTGCTGCAATGTCCTTTCCACCCGCTGACTTTTTCTTGCAATTTGTCGACAAGCCATGATGCCCGCAATGTCGCTCCTACCATTAAGTTCGGAGCCGGATTTAAAGATCTCGAGGTCATCCTCAGGAAGGCCTTGTTTCTCATAATGAAAGTCACCACTCCAGAAGTTCAGGAGTCGTCTGCTGAGTTCAAACTAAACTTTCTTCAGGACTTCCCTTCTTATAAGAAGGCCAAGACTATTGTTGCCACATGGCACCTACCAAGCCTATTGTAAAAGAAGTAATGATCATTGAAGATCCGACTGAGGGATTAGTTGTCCCACCATCAGTATTTAAAATTAGATCGAGTTCAAGAACTGCACCACTAACCCAAACTCAAAGGAGAAATTGCAACAGGAGAGTTTGGAGGGACACTAAAGACCAGGCTCCTGAGGAGATACTCATTAAGGATGATCGTCACCAAGATGAATCAAGATTACTGGATACATTTCCATTTCTATGAGAAAGTAAATTCCATCCTTTAATGAATACTGATGGATACGAGAGTATCCAGATACTCACCACCGCTTTACCGACACTTCATGGATAGGGTGTGGAGAAAAAGAAACCTACTTTTGTCAAGTCACTTCAGTTTTTTAGAGACTAGCTGCCAAAAAGGGCTTCTCAATTAATGAGTTACTTAAACGAGTGGGACATACAATTTTTTCTCGTATGAAGAAAGAGATTTTAAGGGACGTCAGGTCCGTCAGACAATCTCAGAAGTTAACTGAAAAATCTGTCTGCTCGTATTCTCGTCTGGTTCTGCTTAGGAAGATGAGTCGACACTACTATTATCACCACAGATTCTACCACTACCAAGACCACAGGCTATCGACCGGTTAAGTCAAGACTGGGTCTAAGAATCCTATCGATCACCCACTTCAAATACATTCCTAAAATTTTGAAGAAAAAGATGAAGAAATTGCTCAGTACTGTAGTCAACCTGCACCATGAGGAGCATACTTCGCCTCTACATACAGATGTTTCTGCTAAGACACTCTATCCTGAAATATCATTGTCAAAGAAAAAGGTGTGGATACCTAAGGTCGCTGTACCGATTTAGTCCAGCAAGCCCACTGGGCAAGAGCATGTAATGAAGCCAGGGTTCAAAGTATCTGACATTATCATAGTAATTGTGAGTGAGATGGAGGAACAAGAGGAAGAGGTTCAGTAGGGTCCTCCAAATCTTAAAGCAACTCAAGAATCAATAATTGAAGAAAAAGTTGAAAAGATCCAAGTTGAGATTTACGAGTTGGCTCAGGAACATGGAGTCTCCATTGATGATGATGAAGACTTTAACTATAATAATTACCTCAAAAAAGATTTCATGTATGTCCATGTCATTGAAACCAGGGCCGCTACATCTGTGCATGAGGCTCAACCTCTCTTCGAAGAGAACGCCGTAGATGAGCTGCGTAGGGCTATACTCCTAAGGGATGAGCAAGTCAGTCAACTGGAGAAAAGGATAGAAGAGATGGTCGCAGCCATGACCGCCATGGACACAATTCAAGGACAATCTCAACCCCCACAGTTAGCCTCTCCAGATGTCAACCAAGCAGAAATTATATATATTACACATGAAAAAAGAGAAGTTGCCTCAGCAAACAGGGATGAGCAACCAAAGAAGGATTCTCCATCAAGCGCCATGCCGGAGAAGGAATTTAGATAAATGGTCAAGCAAGTTTGGGAAGCCTTAACCAAATCTAAGGTTGGTGCATTAGTTTTAAAGGGTAGACCCTACCCGGTAGAATTTGATGTTGTACCCTTCCCCAAGGGTTTTGTGGCCCCAAACTTTAAGATATTTGATGGAACTGGAATCCCAGATAACATATAGCACACTTCCGAGCCAGTTGTGGCAACACAAGAAATATCAAAACTTTACTCTTCCAATAGTTTATCAACAACCAATCAGGGATTGCTTTTGATTGGTGTGCTAATTTACCCAATGGATCAGTTAAGACATTTGCCGAGCTGGAATAATTATTTGTGGAGAGATTTGCCAGAGCGCAACACCATGTCTCTATAGGAGAGCTCTTGATAGAAAAGCAAAAGCCCAACGAGACTTTGGTGGATTACATTTTGAGGTGGAGAAACCTTAGCATGAAGTGTGAACCTCAGCTACAGGAACATCACGTGATTGAGATTTTACTCAAAAGCAGTCATGGTCCAGTAGCTTTCATGCTCAGGGGACTCATCACCAAATCCATCGAAAAGGTACTTACTAAAACCAACAGTCTTCAAGAGGAAAGAAAACATATGGATTTTCATGAGAAATCCAAGGCAACTAGAGTATTTGAAAAGAAGTCAGGAAGAGTAGTGAGTGTTGATAAAGGGAAACAACCAATGAAGTTATATCCAAAAAATCCTTTCCAATCTTCATCACAGCATGCTCAAAAACAGAGTAGCTAGTCCATTCAACGACCTTCTCAGGAAGGATCACCTCGACCAGGGAATAAGAGAATATCTATGGCAGAACGACAGAAAATGGTGTATTCTTTTAAAGATGAAGTTATATCCAAAATGTTCTGAAGTTTGGTGAAGAAGCCTGAGTTTAGACTACCAGATCCAATGAAACCTGAAGTGGTCGATAAGATAGATCAACCAATTTATTGCGCAAACCATAGGTTGTTTACGCACACTATAAAAGAATGTTTCATCTTTAAGGATTGGCTTCAGAAGAACCTTAAAGAAAGGAATATAACAATCCTTAATGAATATATAAAAGAACCTGAAAAAGGTTCCATAAATATGATTTCGGCTGAACCAATCTCCCTAATTGATCCATATACTGGAAAAGATGCATGGAGTACGACTTGGGATAAGCTCAAGAGGGTCCTAAACCAAATACAGGATTCATCGAAACAATCTTCCGCATATACCGGAAAAGATGGATGGAATGAAGTTTGGATCAAATCTTCCAAGAAAATACTGAACAAAATCCAGAATGCTTCAAAACGAGCCTCCGTTCATAGTCTTCAACCTGCCAAACCCAAGACGAAGATTTTGCCAGGAGATTTGTCATCATCAAAGAGAAAGAAGAAGAAGAACACCACTACAAAGATTGATAGCACAGAGGGTAGGAGAGGGACTGCCTCTACTAGAGTAGTTATCTCAGATTTGGGGAAGAAAATCCTCGAACCCCTGACTTTGTATGATTATATTTTTGCCCCTCTAAGGTCTTATGAATATAATGATTGTGATTTCAGCTATGTTTTAACTATTTCTGGTGATAATGTAACTGATTATAACCAATCTAGCTTCAATCTTGATTCCCAAAATGATCCTCAAATTGTACTTGAGTTTGATGAACCTATTGGCAAGACCAAAGAAGACATCAATGATACCGCTTACGACAACAGCGGGAGTGAGGAACCAATTCTCGAGCACCACGGTGCACCGCTTGCCATCAACTTAGATCTTTCCGACAAAGAAGAAACACTATAAGACTCAATAATGGTACCTCAAGAAGAATAAATTACAGAAGTGAAATTAAGGAGCGGGAGAGTGTTACCCCCAAGAATAGCTCCAGCAGATAAAGGAAAACAGATATTAACTGGAGAAGATCTAACTCCACCTCCACTAGTGGAAGAACCACACAACCAAAGGAAAATTGGAGGATCATACAAAGTGTATTACAGTGTGCTAGCTCATCTTAGGAAGTTGCTGGCCAGAATAAGCATCTACAATGCTCTGATCCTATCAAAGGAGATGAGAGAGTCTTTGGTTATAGCTTTTCTTGACCCAGAGGTTGGCTTAGCACAGTTGGCCAGCACATCCTTGAATGAAGTTTGTTCATTGAAAGAATTGCCTGGGGTAACCTTCACAGATGAAGACTTGTTGTTTGGTACCACCGACCACAATCGTCCACTCTACATCTCCGTTAACATTGGCAGATTCGTGTTGTCCAAAGTTTTAGTAGATTTGGGAGCATCCTTAAACTTGATGAGTCTACGGACATTGACCTATTTGAACATTGAAGCTCAGGAGCTTACGACCGATAAAATGATGCTAAGAGGATCCAACCAAAAGGGAGAGAGAGCCCTTAGATCCATTACATT
The DNA here is from genome assembly GCA_002079205.1 of Phalaenopsis hybrid cultivar. Lineage (NCBI taxonomy): Eukaryota > Viridiplantae > Streptophyta > Magnoliopsida > Asparagales > Orchidaceae > Phalaenopsis > Phalaenopsis hybrid cultivar. Next base: position 44,046 of record JXCR01141595.1, read on the forward strand.
GCTTATGAAGGTTGGAGAACTAGTAACAACAGCCGAGTTTCATATCATTGACACCGAGACATCTTTCAACGCTCTACTGGGTTGACTGTAGATTCACGAACACAACATGGTTCCATCCTCTCTACACTAGTGCAATAAGTAATACAAAGAAAGACAAGAACATTGCATCAAGAGAGATCTACAACTGTTCTCAGTTCATGAATTTGGTATTCATGAAGATGTTGCCTACTACGCGCCTCTAAAGAAAACTATCTTCTCTCGTGAAATTACAACAAATAAAAGTGAAGATTCAAAAAATTTGCAAAGAGGGAGCCATTCAACTCTGCTTCAGTGATCTTCGACCACTCCTTTACAACTAGTTGGTGGAGGTTCTTTTAGTTCGCGCACCCGAGGTTGAGGCCGGGGACATGGACGTGGAAGAATCAACTTATTTATTGAACAGACTGGGCCAACCATCAAACTTGGTTACGAAGACAGTTCCAAAGATGAAGTAGTGATGACAGAATAGAAGAAAACTCTATATGAGATATCCTTAGAAGATACGAAGAAAAGTGAATATGAGACAATGTATGATCAGATAAACCACTATGTGAATGCTATGACCCTTACTCCGATCCTCCCTCAAAAGGTCAAGAGTTTAGAAGTCAAGGAAGTCCATAGTGTTGGTTCAAAGCCGATCAAGTTCAACCATGCTTTTACCTCTACTGATCTTGATAATTATATAAACTTGGATGATGATCCTAATGAGTTAATGGAATTTCCTTTTGGTTACTTTTTGCCTTGTGTACAAAAATTAATTCAACAGGGACACTTGCCAAAATGAATGCCAAAAGTTAAATTACAACTTTTAAAAAAATTATGGAATGTTAAAAGTCAAACTCCATACTCGAAAGAGGGTCTCGGATTCGGTACAGTCTGACCAGTTGATGATTCAAAATTTTGCATGGTTGTTACTAGTGAATCGGAAGAGGATTTCCTTGATGTAGAGGATGACTCTACTGATCAGCTAATAGAAGATGTTGCACCTGAATTTGAAGAAGAAATCAAGTCAACTATTGATGAGTTAACGGAAATCAAACTCGGGACGGAAGAACAACCTCGACCCACATTTATAAGTTCTTTACTCAACAATGAAAAATCTTTACAACTCATCAAATTGCTAACATAATTCAAAGATTGCTTCACATGGAGCCATGATAAAATGCTAGGACTGTCAGCAGAGGTTGTGGTTCATAGACTCAGGGTGGACAGGAATAAGCCTAGTGAAACAAGCTCCTAGAAGAATGCACCTCAAAATAGAGGAACAAGTAATTGCCAAGGTGAAGAAACTAATATATGCTAACTTTGTAAAATAAGAACAATACCCCATGTGGTTGGTGATACACCTAAAATATTAAGTTTTTTTAAGCACATTTTTTAACCTAATTTTGAGATATTACGCTTTAAAGGAAGACATTTTTGTGTTTTTCTTGCAGATACAAGTAAAAATGGAAAAAATGCTTAAATGTGTGAAAAAGGATAAAATTTGGAGCAAAAAGGTGAAAAATTGTGCAAAAGAGTTTTGGCGCCTAAGTGCCAGATCTGGCGCTTAAGCGCTGGTTAAATAGAGAAGGCCGCGCCTAAGCGCCGAGACACCGTGCTTAAGTTCCAGTGGCAGTTACTAGACGTGTAAAATCAATTTTCTGAAATTTTGAAAAGGTTTTTGAGGCACCCATTAGCTTAATATGTGGTTGTAACCACCATGGATGGAAATTATCATGAAAGAATGCATCTCTTGGGCAAATACATCGAATCAAGACACATTTTGAAGAGATTCCAAGGCACCTCTTGGAAAACTATAAAAGAAAGAAGAGAGGACTTAGAAAAGAATCCTGAAAATATTGGCAAGTTTTGAAGGATTTAGTTCGGAGAGATTTTTAGGAACCACTTTTTATTTACTTTATCCTTTTTGTTATTTTGTTTTGTGTNTATAGTCGAAAATTAAAATCAAGTGATTTTAATCTCTGTGTACATCAAATTAAATGTTTTAAGCAAACTATGGTTTGCTCAAAATAGTGATTTTTTTATTCTTAAAAACTCTGAATATATTTTCTAAGACTACTCTAGCCATAAGGAAGTTATATGAATTTTTGTGGAGTTTTCTAAGCTATATACAATTTTCTATAATTATTTGAATAGAAAATGTATAAAAATTTAGAAAATTAAGATTTCTGTCTAGAGATTTCCTATATCTTTAGAAAAATGCTCAAATTGTGCAGCTAAACAGAGGCTACAACATATAAAAATTTGGGGTCAAGGTGATAATCCAATTGAATGGAGAATTGAAAAACCCCTAACACTAATTGATTTTTATAAAATTAAATATGCATCAAATTAATGTGAAAATAATTCCACATGATTCTCCTCTGTTTACTGGGCAAGAGAGTATTTTTATTTTATTTTTATGAATTTTCTATGTAAAGATATGAATTTTTGAAGTTTAGAGGTATTTTCTCAATTTATAAAATACCCCTATTTATTTATTCAAACCGCGGGCTGACTGGATCATCGGATCCGTCGAACAGCCACGCGGCACACTCCTATTCAACGCCGCCTTCTGAGTCAGCTGCCACGCGTCCCCCTGCATCGTTCCAGAGGATCGTCCGGCTTCATCTCCGCCATCCATTCAATACACGCGAGAATGGGCGACATCCGTTCATCGTCCCCGATGGGCTTAACCAAGAGCCGTCCAACTTAAAACCTTAATATCTCTCTCATTTCNATGTTGAAGATGGCCGGGCTGCCCACCATATAAGCTCCAAGCTCCTCGTTGTAGCAGAGTTCAAGTTTTTTAGGTCATTTGGTTATAATGTCAAATCAGGTGACCCCATGGTTAAAGTTATTTAAATTTTATTATGGGCATATTAAAGTTGATTAAAGCGACACCGGTCTATAATTAAAGTTCTTTTAAATTTTTATTATGGGCATATTAAAGTTGATTAAAGCGACACCGGTCATTCGCACAGTTCCATCGTCCCCGCACCACTATTTTCTATTGGAATCACTTAGTCCAAATGAATTTACTAAACTCAACTTAATGAAGCCACGGTTCCATCGTCCCGGCGCCACTATTTTCTATTGGAATCACTTAGTCCAAATGAACTTACTAAACTCAACTTAATGAGTCAGCACTATTTTCTATTGGAATCACTTAGTCCAAATGAACTTACTAAACTCAACTTAATGAGTTCCATATTTTCTATTGGAATCACTTAGTCCAAATGAATTTACTAAACTTAACTTAATGAGTTCCATTATTTCATTTAGACCGTGGGAAGCCTCGTTAGCAACCGTAGGTTACCTCCTCCGAGGGGTTCGATTCATTTAGACCATGGAAAACCTCGTTAGCAACCGTAGGTTACCTCCTCCGAGGGGTTCCCACTTTCTATTGAAATCACTTAGTCCAAATGAATTTACTAAACTCAACTTAATGAGTTCCATAATCTATTGGAATCACTTAGTCCAAATGAATTTACTAAACTCAACTTAATGAGTTCCATAATTTTCGTCCCGGTACTACTATTTTTTATTGGAATCACTTAGTCTAAATGAATTTACTAAACTCAACTTAATGAGTTCCATAATTTCATCTTGACCGTGGAAAACCTCGTTAGCAACCGTAGGTTACCTCCTCTGAGGGGTTCCCGATCTTTCAATAGAGACGTGGAAAACCTCGTTAGCAGCCGTAGGTTACTTCCTCCGAGGGTTCCCGATCTTCCAATAGAGACGTTTTAATTTAGTTGAATTTGTATTTTTTGTGATGTTTATGATTAAGTTTTAAGTTGTCTTATATTTTTGAAATGTTGTGGGGTGATTTATGCAATTTTATATTTTCTATGCAGGTATGTAAATACAAGCATAAATAAAAGTGCAGTAGGAAAGTACAAGAAAGACTTAAATGTTGTAAACTGTAAAAGTGTACCTGGCGAGTCTTCTCGTTTTACCACCTGCAACTCAAAATCCATGTCAGAGCAGTTTATGTTTATAGAGTTGTAAAAGTAAAGTTTTGGAAACCTTCCTAACTCTATGTTGTGTATTGAGGGTCCTTAAATTTTATAACAAAGCAAAATAAGTTTTAAAAGATCCCTAAGGTATTCACCAGATTAAGAGTAGGGAGCAGGTCCATGCAACCTTCACCTTCCTAACTCTATGTTGTGTATTGGGGGTCCTTAAATTTTAAGGATAATATAACCAAGCAAAATAAGTTTAATATAAAAGATCCTAAGGTCTTCACGAGTTTAAGAATAGGGAGCAGGTCCATGCAACCTTCTTTATGTCCGGTAATAGGTATTCACCAGGTTAAGAGTAGGGAGCAGGTCCATGCAACCTTCTTTATGTCTGGTAAATTTCACCAGGTTAAGAGTAGGGAGCAGGTCCACGCAACCTTCTTAATGTCTGGTAAAAGGCCTTGAGGTTAAGAGTAGGGAGCAGATCCATGCAACCTTCTTAACATCTGGTAAAAAGCCTTGGGTAGATTAAGAGTAGGGAGCAGGTCCGTGCATCCTTCTTAATGTCTGGTAAAAGGCCTTGGGTTCATTTAAGGATAATATTATTAAGTAAAACATATTAAGTTTAATAGATCCCTAAGGTATTCACCAAGTTAAGAGAACGGAGCAGGTCCATGCAACCTTCTTAATGTCTGGTAAAAGGCCTTAGGTCCATTTAAACTTTATTATGTTGCTTAATAATTCATCCTGAGAACAACCTCATGCTCAGTGAACATTGATGTCTTGATTATTCCCAAGAATATGGTAAATGTCATTTACCTTTCAATTTGAAAATTATGTGGGTGAAAACCCTTTAGGAGACAGATTAGTGTTATTAAGAACACTTAGCCAAATTTTAGTCTTAATTGGACTTGTGGTTTTTTAAGAGAGTTTAATTATGTTGATTTTTTTAATCCTCTTTTAACAAGTGAATTTCAACTTAAGTTCACCACTAAGTCCTAAAGACCTAAGTGAATGTATTAAGTGTGTGTATTGATTTTGAAAAGATTTAAAACTTTAAGTGGTCATTATCAAGATCATTTAAACATAATTTTGATTATCAAAAAAGAGTGTGAAATCATTGATTTCCAAAGTTATACCCCTAAATTCAAAAGTCATTTTAT